>JAKWJA010001219.1:0-380486 GCA_027704765.1 Solanum habrochaites
TGCCCCCAGGGGTCCCGGAGTGCATCCGGTGGATTCATGTGTCCCTGTTAAAGATACCATGGAGATGGAAAAAATACATATACGTCCCCCCCACCCCCCTGGGAACTCAGTGTTGTTGGATGAGAACGGATTATGAAGAGGAACCAGTTGTATAAATTTAAGATAGAGAAGTTCGCACGTGAGATCGAGGAGAGATTGGATCCATCAAGTTCAATGGAGAATAGACCGGTTTGCTGACAGAGGCTGAAGAGGCACTTGGGAAGAAGAGGCGGATTTACAAGAAAAATACCCACATCTGTTCACAGATTCAGGTACTCCTTTCGACATTGTTTTTCTTCTTTTGACGTCGGCGAGCGAGGGGAAAATTGGTATCTATTTGAACGAACTGTTAGTAGTTTTGAGCAACAGATTTTAGTTCTGGGAAAACTGCTGGACGACGGATGTGTACGACGACCGTATAGTCACGACGGCCCGGCGAGGAGGTGATCTCCCAATTGCCACCCACTTAGAATTTGAAAGGGTGGTAATGAAATGACTCGGTAAATTGGACGGAACTGCAGGACGTGACCGTCACGCCACGACGAAAAGTCTGTGAGTTTTCGTTGCAAACACTTAACTTTTGAGAATTTGGGTACAAGAAACGAGTTTAGGACAGTCATGACGGAGGGAACGGACGGGACCGTTCCACAGATTGTGAAGGCAGTCAAAGGCTAGTGAGTTGAGGGAGTGCGTACGGGACTGTGTGACGGGACGTCGCTAGGCACGACGGCCAGTTCACGGTTGCGCCATCACGTAGAAGTCCCAGGCAAAATAGGATTCCTCTACACGTGTTTCGGGTCGTTTTGGACTATTCCTTCCGTAATGACAAGATTGAGGTTAAATTTAATAGGTCTAATACTTGGGGTTAAAAGAGGGACCTTACGGTAATTAGTGGGATTTATTGGCTACTTACACTTAATTATACTTTTAATTAGGGCTGAAAGGGGGAGGAGGGTTTAATTAAACCAAAACAAAAAGAAAAGACAGAAAAGAGAGGAAGAAAGACACGAAGTTAGAGAGAGAGGAACGAAGAGGATAGCAAGGATTGTGAGACGATAGATTGGATTCAATTCTGCAGTGGAGGTAGGTATGGTTATGTTACGAGATTATTCGTAGTGAACTTCTAATAGTGAATATTATGTCGTTGATCGTATTGTCAACCCTCGACTATCGTGCGTTTCTTAAATTGTTGCTTTCATGATTATGATATGAAATTGTGATGGAATTAACAAAGCATGATGAAGCTATTGATTGAATCCAATTCTTGAAGAACCCAATTAGCTGATATATTTATAAGAGATGCTGATGCCTTAGTATGTGAAGAAGGTGATAAAATTAATAATGAGAATGATGATGTACCGTAGTGTAAAAGAAGGCTTGAGAATTAGGGGATCGGGTGCAACGTTCACGGTACCAGGATCGAATGAATATCGGAGTGTCACGTTCCGGACAACCAGGATAGATATGGATCGGGTGTGGTGCCACGTTCGGTACCAGATATAGAATGAATATGAGGCCGGAGTGTCATTTAATGTTCCGACACCAGGATAGATATGGATACGGGTGCCACGTTCTGGTACCAGGATAGAATGAGGGCTCGAGAGTGCCACGTTCCTGGCCACCAGGTAAGAAATAGAGGACTCGGAGTGTCGCGTACCGACACAAGAGGAAGGAAAGATAATGAATCGTGAAAGATTATGAATATACGCAATCAATGAACTTAATTCCAAATAAGTATGGTATTGAGGCTTGAGTCCTCATGTGTAACTAGGTTGTAGTTATTGATGACTCATGTTGGTATTGCTACATGTGAGTATTGTAGTTGTGTACATTATATGATATATACTGTTCCCATTTTGAGTTGGAACGCATGATATTATCAGTACGTGTGTGGTGGTTTTACTGCCCCTACTTCATGTTTTCCTCTTTGTTATTTGTGTCATGCAGGCAAGTTCGAGTCAACTTAACTCAAAAGTAGATCTAGCCAGTCTTCACTCATCGGAAAAATTCAGGGTGAGCTAATGCGCTAGCCTTGGATGGTTATTCTTCGTCAAGTCTTGAGGCCTTGACGTCCGGCATGGACTTAGCTTTTTAGTTATTTTGTTTTAGACATTCCTAGTTAAGTAATTTAGATAGAGTTCTTGTGATGATGACTTCCCGATTTTGGGGATAATAATATGATATGGAATTGTTTTTATTAATGAGTTTAAGTCTTCCGCATTATTTTCGTTGATATATCTTGAAATGTTAAGGTTTAGTATGGGTTGGGTCGCTCACATAGGAGGGTAAATGGGGTGCCAGTGCGTCCGATGTGGGTCGTGACATCTACCAAACCACATGGACAAACTTCTTAGATTAATTCGTTGCCTAAAAATTTGTCACTAAATATTACAACAAATTTAAAATTTTTGGAAAGTACCACCAACCACAAATAATTGGTAAAAAACAAAAATGTTGTTATGAAACTTGACCCTGAAATTTTTGTTTGTAAATTCACCAACTAATTATTAGTTAGTATATCGTTAGTACATTTACTAACGAATTGAAAAGAAGTTAGTAAGTTTTTTCTAAAAAAACATATATCTTCGTAATTTACCAATAAATTTAAGAAACTTTTTTCAGTTTCTCATTCAGTGTCCGACACCCTCATTGGAGATCGACTATATACGAATTCACGTTGAGTTGTCCATTGGGAGTAAAGCAAAGTGCTCCTTTACTAACCAATTGAAAAAAAGTTAGTAATTTTTTTTCTAAAAAAAATTTATGTTTGTAATTTACCAATAAATTTTAGATAGTGGTTTTTTAGTTTCTCATCCGTTGTCCGACAGCCACATTGGAGCTCGACTAAATACGAATTCACATCGGTGTGTATTGGGAGTAAAGAAAAGCGCTCCCTAAAAAATGCAACTCCGTATCCAGAAGAAATTGAAACCTGAGACTTCTTTATTAAGGATGAAGAGTACTTACCACTCCACCGAGAAACCCTTGTTGTAATAAGTTGAAACAGTTAGGATGTGATATATTTTCTAATAAACTTGACTAATTGATTGTTAGGTTTTTTGTTAATATCTCTTAGAGTTCAATATAGGGTAGTAAATTGATTGAATTTTTTTGAAAATATAATTAATAAATGATATTCAATACTAAATTATTAAGTTATTGCATTAACAATATATTATCACAAAAGAAATCAAAAAATATTAATATCAATTTTTACAAAATCATATTTAAATGGAAACAATGAAATTAGGATAAAAGAAGGTGGTAATCTTAACATATCACATATCATTATATCAAAATTTAATTTGAGCATGTCCATGAAAAATATTGACCAAATCAAATTGTTGGCCAAAACATAAAAGTCAAAATGCCTAACAACACAATCTTAAATGGAAACCTCAAAACATGAAAAAAATATCCTGTAAGATATAAAAATGACCTTCCTAAAGCTTATCGCGCTGTCCAAATTTTCATCGGAGCATGTTCACAAAAAATGTTAAGCAGCGTAAAATTTTGGCCAAAAGTTAAAAGTTAAGACATGTAAGGTATAAACTGAATATCAAGACCTCCAAATCAACGATATTGTAAGATGAAAAATTACCTTCCAGATATAACTTTTCATTCCCCAGTCCTACACCATGGACGTGGTCGGCACTCGGTGACCATTGTTGGTCTCGAGCAAAACGTCGAGCTATCTTACTTAACTCAACTGAAGACTTAACTTTACTTAATATAAACCAAATATTTTTAAGAGAAAATACTCATAATGAAATTATCTATCCAAATGGCACTTGAGTGTAAAGGTTAAAACATCTGATATGTAAGATAAAAGAGTCACGACTGGGGAGCACCCCCTAGAAGTGTAACGAATCAAAGTACCCCCTAGTAGTTAGAGCACTCTAAGATCTCCACACAATGTCGTCGACCTCTCGGAAATCTAAGACAATACCTGGAATTTCATTGAATAATCGTATAAAAAATAGCGGAAATTTAAAAAACATTTTCATAGAACATCCATATGCCAGAATATACTTCATATGTAGTAGTAATATATATATATATAATATATATTATATATAGAAATCATAATACATATTATACTCGAATGTACTTTCCATCTTAAGCCACAACTCAGCTAGAATCGAATAGGGCACGGACGCTTAACAACATAAAATAATATCTAAGTATTACATTAACTTAAAGAAACATCTTGCATAGGCAACCATTGAATCATAAGGGCCTACTTGGAATTGATGGGAGTCAATCCAAACTATTCTTTTAGGAGACATCCTCTACCCATCCCATACACTTGTGTAAAAAGACGAAGAAGAAATGATATTGACAAGGAATGCACGAAGTATGGAAAAGGAAACCCTGCGAAACATCCATTTAAAGAGCACATTCTTTTGAAATCATGCAGCATGTCTTTTTATTAAACTTTATGAACATATAAACATATAAGCTCAATATAGTTCATATACATATTATAGACATGGATACTACTCATCATAGCACATAAATCCAATTAGGATACTTATAACCATATTCAATACTCCTCACATATTACCTCTCTTATATTTTACTTCTTTTCTTAAGTAACAGTCAAGTGTACCTAGTGAAACGTATCACCTTGAGGTCACCTTACAATAGTCTTTCATAATATGATTTCTAACACAAACACATATATTCATAAGTCGTTAACACATCAAGACACAAAATTCACATAAGGACCATCACCTAGGACAACTCCAAAGTCTTACTAGTCCAATCTGTAGGTAACACCCCGTAATACTACTTCCACCAAGTGTACCTAAGAAGTCACCCTAGACTAGGCATAACATATTCAATAAGTCATGCCATATCACAAAAGTCATAACATATTACATATAAAATTAGAAATAAGGCACATACTTATATCATCATATAAGGACTCTTGCTTTACTACATACCTTACGTCCTAAATAACTTAGTGAATATCATAAATAAACTACCCTAAACCCCATTCAGAGGCTACTTGGGCATGTACACCAGGTAGTCCCATACCCCAAATATATCGAAGTAAACCCATTTAGGAGGATATGGGGAATTCACATGCATAGTCATACTCATATCTTAAGGCACTTAAACATTGCATTCATTGAAATCATACAAAACATCAGATTACTCATAACGGTCTTCAAATCTATCTTTTTTTAACTTATCCAGTGCATAATATAGGTGAGCCAAGTCCTCGTATACCAAGTAACAACTCTGAAGGAATTTTATTTAGATTCATTGCTATCATAGTAAGTATTAAACATTCAAGAAACATATACAAACCGACATAGATTATGTGAGACTACATGACCTGGTGTTCTACCCCCACACCGAAGAGAGGGTTAAACAATTGCCTAAAGGTTGCAACCATTCGCTTACATAGTCATTAGGGGTATAAACTGAGCTAGAGCACCTATGTGGAACATAGTAAGGGACAATGAGATTGATTTCTAGAACCGTGATAATAATCGTGAAGGTTTCCATCTACAGTGAGACAACCAAACTTACTACCGTTGGAGACCCAATCTTCAATTACTGTCCGTTGGTTCTAAGAATAATAAATCCCTTTTAAACATAAGGTAAGCTTTAAAAGAAATATGTGAAACGATAGCCTTAGCGACTTACTCCATCATAAATTGATCTAGTCTCAAAGGCATCTAGGGGAGATTAATTTACATCACCATAGGAACCTAGCTTATGTGAGAAATTTCCTTTCAATAATCATATTCATATCATACATGAATTTGTGTGTGTACATTATAGTGAGATTACCTACAAACATACTTACTGAATTATAAAGTAAGTAATGATTGCAGGGAAGAACTATAATTCCTTACTAGCACCTGAAGGCTATCCCTATCATAGCTAGCATAAGTGTCTGTCCTGTGGTACGTTTGTAAATGATCACATAATGGTATACAAATAGTATTTGAGGATATCCACCCTAGAAAGACCACAACAGCATGAAACAGCCGATTCCATTTATTCTCAAGTCTACAAACATATGCGTTATAAGGAAATATCGACTACACACACGAAATACTCAGAGGAGGCAAAAAGTCTTTAACAATAGCGATATAAGACTTCTAGCAACTGTGATCACATGGCATTATATAGGGTTCAGTAGGGAGGAGGTCATGATCAAGGATATTCTTATCATAATTCCACGGGGGACTACACCTGACCCTAACATGATCATCAAATATTCTACACCACATGTCCACACCTACAAAAACAAGTAGTTCGGAAGACGTACACATAATTACTGCCACCATCAGTTAGACATGATATTCGAATCAAGTCTAAACTTCAAAAAAAAAAAACTTTCTAAACACAGAAATAATCATATCAATTGATATTGAAATAATGCGTTGAAGGTCATGATTCACTCAACATAAAACATGTATAATAATGTAATCCACGTCACCGAAGGGACGCATACCGAATCAACACAATTAAGTACATTCTTAGACTAATTAGAGAGAAATGGAACTTATCAAAGATCCAAGATAATGATCAGTTGTGAACATTCCTACAAAATCTATTCAATTGCAATATCGAAAGTAATACAATTAAGCAATTCAATACAATCTATCACAATTATATAAACATTGTACATCAAAATCACAGACCAAATAGGGCATTTGATGAAAGAAATTAGGAGGATCTAGGTCTTCATAAAAAATTATAGAAACTCATCATAAAATCATTAACATAAACAAATCTCATGATATTCTTTTGAAATCATCTGGAATGAACCCATAGCCTAGATGACATATATGATTTTTGACTAAGAATTCCACGTTCTAAAAACATTTGAAAGGAACCATAGATGAATAGTATCTAGGAGAAGTGATCACCAACACATTATGACATTCTGAAATCCCATGAAATCTAAGAAGAAAGACTCAAGAATTGATTCCATAGCTTGTTCTCGATCCTGGTCCTTCGAAGGAGGGTTTTGACGGTTGTGGGGGGAGGAGAGAATAGAATTTGGGAATTTGAATTCATGAGTGAAAGGGTTTTTTCTGGTTAAAGGGTTTAAAAAGGTCAAAAACTAATAATAAAACGATTATAATTACCAAAAAAACCCACACACAAATTGAGGTCTTAGAATGTCAAAAATTAACTAAAAACGACGCAAACATGAATCTCAGGAGTGGACTGCGCTACGTCGGGGCAGCCTTCCATTCCCTCCAAAAATTTGAGGAAGTGAGGTGGTGATAGGCCGCGTATCTAGGTCAGGTCCAAATCTTGATCCTTACGGCTTAGCAACCTCTGTTCAAGGGTTGGGTCCTTCTGGGACCCTCGGCGTGGTCCCCGTGGAGCGACCCAAACATTTGACCTTAACATGTTATAAGGGACCAGGGCAAACTACACTGCTTTTCAACACCAAAAAACACAAAAAAAATCAGCCAAATTTACAAGGACTCCCTAGCCACTTCTAAACGTCAGACTTTCGAACTCTTGGAAGTTTTGACGTTTTTTCATCCACTTCATGAAAACTACACACTTTTATAAAAATCATTATAACTCATATAATTATCTCAAGAACCCATGAAACACACATAATCACATGAAAATTCCAAAGTCCCTTTGGGGACAAATCGTCGAACATCTTGGTCCTCGACGTTTGACTTCCAAATCACCTAAAATCAAGTATTCAAGCTATAAAACCCATTTTTAGCAGTTACTAAACCATTAGTCAATGTGAGGTCATAGGACCTTGTTCATTTAAGGGTGGTTACAAAAACGTTAACATGGCATACTTGACCTCTCAAAGGTTCCTATATCGAGTCATATGATATCAGTATGATTGTCATAGGTAAATTTAGCAAAAAGTTAAAACTTATAGCACTTTATGAATAACACACTTTCATTGATATATAGATATATATATAATATAATATATAGATATGATATATATCTATATATAAGATTAATAGATATATATATCTAATATATTAAAATTATAAGTACATGTTAGACTCTAAGACTCTTTGCAAAAATTAATAGACTCAACATCATGATAATAATTTAGGACACGACCCCCTTATAAAATGAATAAGAACTAAAACATACCAGACTTACATAAAAACACATGACTTAGGAAATCTTTGAACTAAAGGATAACTTTCATTGAGATTGGGAATCACATATCAAGCCCCTTCCTTTTGAGACATCTTTTAAGCACCATAACCTACACATTGTGTAAAAAGCTAAATAGAAGGTGTAGTACAATAATTAACTAAGTATGGCAACCATGCAAAAAAACGTGCATTATAAAAGAGACATTTATTGAAACCAGGCATCATGCATTTGGTGAAACTTTATAGAACTTTGATATTAATAAGCATCATAACATTCAAAGACTTCATATAGAACATTCATTCAATGGTGGCAATCCAATAGAAACCCACACATTTTAATTTTAAGTGCATGGAGTCACCCCTGACAGTAAACTATCTTCACTTACAGTCAACTCATTGTGTGTCTAACACGTAATTTCCAGTAACCCTCAAGTGATACCTGGTGCAATGTATAGATAATATACCATAACACTATCCACACTCAAACATCACCTTAAGTCACAAGGTAGTCATATATATAACCTTCCTAACTCAAACATACATTCATAGAAGTGTACGACATAATTAAACACATTTAAGTCAAGACTCTCAATACCATTACAGTAAGCCTAGTCAATTTGCAAATATTCTAACTTCACTTCCCATATACCAATATAAAACAATACAAAGAATACCAATCTAAGTTTACTAGTGAAATGTACATGTTAAGACCAATAACCTCACGA
Organism: Solanum habrochaites; assembly: GCA_027704765.1. Lineage (NCBI taxonomy): Eukaryota > Viridiplantae > Streptophyta > Magnoliopsida > Solanales > Solanaceae > Solanum > Solanum habrochaites. Next base: position 8,891 of record JAKWJA010001219.1, read on the forward strand.
CATACTTAGTAAACATAATGAGGAAAACAATCTTAAATTACTCACACACCAACCATGACATAGCAAGTGACATGCAATACCAAGTGGACCCGTATCATATAGTCAATAAGATCTCACCATATGCACAAAGAAAGGACCAAATCATAGAGACCTATTAGGAATATACCTTATATGATCACCACAAGTGGGATGACACTCTGATGGTCATGCATAAGAAACAAACATGATGAGTCACCCTAGAACACCTTCTAGTAGACACTCCCTTCAAAAGTAATGGTGCAATGCGTCAGGAAATGTCTCATAACACTAACCAACCTAAGAAACGTGTCTCAGGTAGTCTGAAGTTATGAGTCCGTAGCTTCTTCCAGTAGCAATTTTACCTTAGGGGAAACTGTAGCCCTAACTGAAACTAAGAACATGGGTGCTAAAACATTGAAATTGGTGTATAGGAGGTATACCAAGGGGAGGTGCTCTACTTAGCCAAGCTGTAGCACATAACATAATGATAGCAATTAGGTGAATCATTGCTAGATCTAGGTGTCAAGTAGATTAGTGGAACTAGAGCTTAAATGGAAACCCCCTATATCCTAAGTGAGGCATTGAGTTATCACCTCATCACGATTATGATGAACCTACCTTCCCACATTGGCAAGGGACAATCGTCCTATTCAAGTTCACCCGGCGCAAAGCTAAGTTCCCTTTATTGAAAAGTCATTATTATCATTACTTTATAAAATATAGGTTTAGGAGAGTTAAGCCTTCATATGCTTAGCTCATAGGTTATAGATGGGAGTTCATCAACCTAAATCATGTGAGAAGTCCTTTCACATTGACATAGCATATCCAAGCACTATCCAGTTCAGGGTACGATTGAGAACACCTTTCAAGAGCCCCTCTATTAACAAGAAAATCATACAAGCATCATGGACATAATTTCATGGGAGGGGGTATACATATATATGAGCATACCTTTAACATTAACACATTTATACCGCACATGTTCATACATGTACAACATTTATCCATAAGTGTATAGGTGTAACTATATGAGCAATCCTATGTATAAACGCATTTAGATATTATGGATATTCATACATCATCATATCGTACACTTGACATAATAGCATATATGACATGTTCATAAAATATTAATGCATTAATATTCATGTACATATAGAGCCAACCTAGGACTTATCCTATCAAGGCACACAGGTGCAATGTATAGACAAAGTCCCATACCCTTGCCAACACTAGTACACCTATAAAGTCATTCCTAGTTAAACATAACATACTTATGTACATATACCATACATGCATCGTAGTATACATTAGCGCATATGACAATATCGTTTCATTAGAAACCATCAACCGATACTAATTTTAAGCATGCCCGAGGTTTAAGTGTGTGTACATTGGTCATCATGATCACATAATGACTATAAACTTCACTTTAAGGAAACCACCCTCTTAGGACCACAAGAAACATCCAAGCACAGACTACACAACACAAGTTAGCATAGAAGATTAGATAACTTCACATTACATTCAAGACACGTAATATAGTTAATCCACAACCTTCAACATCGGGTGCCATAGGTCGGGGTAATTACCATTTGTCTTCACATTGGAGCATAAAGCACACATTAAAAATAGATGCACACATACTCCACAGTATTAGAAAACAACAAAACTCGATCATAGGACTAGAACGCATAGGCTTCAAGTTCACCATAGTTGATCTAATAACAACAATTCATAATACAATTTCCATCAAGGGACAATTGAGAACATCACAGTATATATTGCAATAAGGTAAAACATGACACCATAAGTGGACCCATACCACACAATTTCCATAAAAACACTCAATTTCACAAGCAATTCTATTTAAAAAAAATAAAGGTATGAGTTACCTAACCAAATATTCCTTACATTGATCATCAAGAATCAATACCATATTTCCTTAAATTTATAATATAGGGAAATTATCTAAAGAGATAATAATCTAAACGAAATCATGCTTCAAATACACTAGAATCAAGATCACATGTTATAGACTACATTATCAATCTATAGGATATGGAATAATGTAGATCAACCTTACAAATCCTCAAACCTTGATCCACATTTGATAAAATATACATAATCAACATTAATATACATAATATGTAGTATATATAAGAATTTCAACATGCTAGAATCATAATTCAATCAATATAAAGTCAAAATCACAATGCCAATAGTATAGGATTATTTCAGAATCGGAGGAAACATGGGTTCATCATGACATTCGATTGAACTTCACTTTAAAATCATTACATGAACATCAATTTATCATAATGAATCTATTGAAAACGTTTTGACAAAGAACCCATGGCTAGATTGGAAGATTGGAGATTTGATCATGATCTTTCATTAAAAACATTGGAAGGCACTCATTAGAATAAATGATTTCTAAGGATAAAGGATAACCATAACTCATTATAGATGAAAACGATAAAGGATAACCATAACTCATTATAGATGAAAACAATGAAAACTTTATTTAGAAACCATCACAATCACATATACAGGTTTTTATTAAGCTTCATCTTCAATTTAGGTTTCTACAGAGGTTTTTGTTTTAAGAGGGAAGTCTAATTTTGAGAATTGAATTAGAAATTTGTTTTTTATCTTAATAACCAACATAATGTACCCAAAAACCCATAAAATAACCGCCTAGAGTTATGTTAGGATGTGGGGTGAATTTTTCTTTCACCCCTTAATGAAACAATGCCCTTGACAGTGGAAGTGCAGGTTACATCGATGGAGTAACCTACGCCCCGTACGCACATCAACGGGTCGCTCTGCTGGATATCGTGTGGGTCTGAGGCTCGGCATTGATTTCTTTATTTCCAAGCCAAAGTATGGAATGACACACCCATCGAAGGGGTGTCATACCACCTACTGGCCGTCGCTTGCCAGGTTACACCTGCCAAGGCAGACTTCGGGTCCTCCTTGAGGGCATTTTGTGGGGTTGTTGGGGAGTCGCACATGTACGTTTCCAACTTAAATACTTTCATGAAAATGTTAGGGACCTTCCACATGAGTTTCAACAAAAATTAATACGTAAAACATGTCAAGACACACCAAGAAACACATGCACATCTCAATGGTAAACTATCAAACTTCTTAGACGTTCTTGGATGTTTAACTTCCAAATAACTTCAAATACATCATGCATACAGTAAAACACTTATTTATTTGACCCTTTTCAAACACATGTGAGGCACTAGACACCATGACTCATTTTGAGGGTCTTATTAAAGGAGACATCAAGCTGAATAATTTAACTAATTGTGTTTCTATGAAGCGTTTAATAACTGAGATCAATGTTGGGACAGACCCCACGTCATCCTGATAAAGTGAACTAGAAATTAATTAAATGGATACTCTTGAAAGTAACGAGGCTCACCAAATGACTCTGGAGTGCTTAACTAGATCAACGATACGCTAGATCTTGATCCTCGTTACCTACGTATGCATCATGACATGATGCAGGCCAACTGGAATCAGTACATTGAATCTTCCAATATGCGAGTTGGAATTTTAAAAAACACTTAAACTTGAAAATGGGTAGTAAAGAAAACTTACCTTGGCTTTGCTCAACTCATGATCTACTAAATCTAATTTAATATACTAGTTTAAATTAATTGCAATATAAATAACTGATGACTGAAAACATGTTGTAAACTATGAAAGTATACCTGTATACAAATAATATTTGAGATGTATGTAAAAGTACAAATAACTGATATATGTGAAAATATAATGCTTCCAAGGAAGCTTCCCTAACCTACAACTATCACTTAAAAGTTGTAGTGATGATACAATGTTACTGTGCCCACGCTGGTCGGTCCTAACCTTGTTATAGTACAGGATCTGAATTGCCTAATGGATCCACTAGCATACTATGAAAAGGGATCATCTAAAAAGTATGAACCTTTTCTACCAATGATGGCTACATGTTTTACATGGAGATTAGAAATAATATGAACTATCATCCCCACATAGGTGGTCAATACTACTCCCAAAATATATATAATGGTTCTTATATTTTTAAAAAATATTGATTCTTTTGCTTGACATTAGTTCTCAAAACATAGTTTTTGAAAAACTCTTCTTGAAATCCACAGTTTTCATGCTTGTTAAATGTAAAAACCATTTTAATTCTACTTTGGAATAATTAGTCCCATATAATTTAACTCCAAATTAGCTCTTTACTCTTTGATTATCTTACATCCCTTTACCACCCTTGATGGATTGCGACTACTTTCCCTCATCTATTCCTTCTATGTGTTCTTTCTCCTCGTTAGATATTCCGCCACTTGTTTCTCTTTCGCAACACAGTTTAATTTATTTTCTACTCTTTTCTCGATTCCCTTCCAAAACCTCCCACCCTCTCCCACTTTTCTTCTTTATCCTCAGTTAACCATACCAGACACTTCCCTGAAAATTCCCTGAACATCTCCCCTGTTTCTGCTTCACCTCCTCCTTGTCACCCCCTCATGTCGCTAAACCTCATTACCCCCATATTTCCCCACTTTCCCATTCGGGGCGTCTTTGAATTACTTTCCCCCTTCACCTCTTTCTTTCTGCGCTATCCCATCTCCCCATTCCTGACCCGTCTCTACCACCTTTCTTTCTCTGATTTTTTGCTGTGCCCCTTCCTTTCCCTCGTTCTCTTTTACTGTATGCTCCGACTCCTTTCTTTTTTCCAACTTGCCGGCTAGCTTGAGCCTTTTAAAACCACAAGTTTAAAATATTTGTTTAAGACTCTATAATCTCTTAAAGACTTACTTCGAATTGATCCTTAACTTTTAGACAAATCTTTAACTTCTTTGACTTTGATCCTAACTTTCCTTGAATTGGATTATGGATTCAAAGATAATCATCTCATGTTTATGGATGATTGATGTTTAGATGTACTTTAAAGTGTTGGAATCCACTAGTATTGATAGGTACATCACATAGGAACTAGTACGGAAATATAGGGAAAGGAAAATGTTTCCTTGTGTCCTTGGTGATATGAGAAGCGCGGGGTGCCAGATCCTGAGGGACAGAGACTGTCGTGAGGGTCTCTTGCTTGTGCGATGCCAGGTGCTGTCAGACGTGATTTCTGACTTTTTTTCTCTGATTTTAAATTCTAAATCTTTGAAAATCCGATAAATATCACCCCAAAAACTTAGAATCACTAAATACGTCATAACCCAATAGATTAGACCCAAAAACAGTCCAGAAACATGAACCAAATCTACTCTAGATAAATTACAATTCAACAAACAAGAATTTCAGAATTTTTCGTCAAGAACTTTCATGTTCATCATTAAATAACTCTAACTTCCTAGATCTAATCTAATTGGGGTGTGGGTTAAAGGACCCAACACAAAATTATCTCACATACCTTAAAGGTATTTCCCCTGACAAAATCAATGCAACGATTATTGGTGTTTTTGCTTTTTCTTCTCCTTCCTCCTCTTTACTCCTCTTCTTTTCTCTTCTATCAAAACCCTATCTTGTTTTCTGAAAGCGTGAACTGAATAGGATAAGCTTATACCCCAACTTATTACACAAAAAATGAAATTAATAATTTGTTAAGGAAAAGATCAAAACACCCTTTAAAAATTCTTATTTGACTTTCCTCATTGCAACAACCCAACTTCTGAATGTCATATCTCCATTATACGATCTCAAAGTTTCACGAACTCTACATCTTTGAAAATATCTTTCCAAGAGCTTTCTATTAATATAAAGAAATCAAACTAACTTCTTCTTGTGCAGGAGGTTATGACCGTTTGAAAATGATCAATACTCATATTGAGAATCTTGGAAAGTTTCTAGGATTTCCTTTATATTCCAAACACAATTATTCTATTTTCTGGATTATTTCTTAGTTATTTTCAAGGTACGAGGGGGAATTGGGGTTTACATAACCGTGCTTAAGAAATTTCAATTTGAGCATGTTTCTAAAAAATTGACATTATTAAAAATTTAGCCAAAAATTAAAAGTTAAAACGCTTAAGATACAATTTTAAAATAAAAGTCTCAAAACCTTACAAAGCTTCCTACGAGTTCCAAAAACTGAAATTAGAGAGATAGAAGCAAGACCCTAACCCCCAACTAAATCAAAAAGAACGAAATTTTAATTTGAGTACGATTACAAATTATTGACCAAAGTGAAAGTTGGCGAGAACTTTAAAATGACCTTGTAACTGCACAAAATAAACCTAGCACGTCTCACACTCTGAAACACTCTCTCTAATACCCACAAATCTGGACCGTATGAATCAAACTTTGTTTTTGCATGACATTTTTTATCTGAACAGTTTTAAAATAATATTTACAAGAATTAAAATTCATGACCAAAAAATTAGTAAGGTCAAGCCCCAAAATGGCCAAATTAAAAATGAAACACTTAAAGATTTCGAACCAACCCATTACTATTAAATAAAAAATCGACCTTTGGATTTAATTATGCTTAGGGAATTCTCATCTGAGTACATTCACAAAAATATTGACTAGAGTAAAATTTTGGCCAAACAAAAAACAAAATCCTCAAAACTTTAACGGACCTTCCTCTTAGATAAAAAAAATAACCTTTCAAAACTAGTGACAATGACATAGGTCTTACTTCACCTCTCTGAGGTCTTATACAAGCCCATAGTTATCATTCATCGCATTGTCTTAGGAACATTTAGCAGAAAAATTAAAAATTTCATCGCACATCCTATGATAGAACATCTCTTCCATTATATATATAAAATAATATAAGTACATTGTTAGACTCTAGTCTCTCTGCGTACATAGATTTAACATCATTATAGCACATTTAGGGACATGACCCTTATAAAATATATAATACCTAAACTATTACAAGACTTTGCATTAAACATGACTTCGGAAAGCCTTGAGCATAAGGATCGCTTTCATTGAGGTTGGGAATCACATATCAAGCCCCTTCACTTTAGAGACATCTATTTAAGCATCCATAACCTACACTTTGAGTAAAAAGTTAAAGAAGAATGGTGTTAGTATAAGAATTCACTAACTATGTCAACCATGCAAAAACATGCATTTAAAAGAGAAAGTTTACTTGAAACCATGCATCATGCATTTTTGTGAAACTTTATAAAACACTGATATAATAAGCATCATACAATTAAAATACTTCATATAGACATATTAAGTGGTAACACATTATATTAAACCACACGTTACATTTAAGTCATGTTAGTCACCACTTTATAGTAAACTTATTCTTCACTTTACAGTAAACTCATTTATTCTTAACATTTTAACTTTCCAAGTAACCCTCTAATGATACTTGATGCAATGTATAGATAATGTACCACAACACTACGCACACTCAAACATCACATTTAGGAAAAAGTTAGTCATACATATAACCTTCCTAACTCAAAACATACATTCATAGAAGTGTTGGACATCATTAAACCCATTTAAGTAAAGACTCCCTACAATTACAGTAAGCCCTAGTCAATTTGCAAATATGCTAACTTCACTTCCCGTAGAACATTATAAGACCTTACTCATAATGCAAATTTAAGTTTACTAGTGCAATGTACATGTGAAGACCAATAATCTCACACACACTTATTAAACCTATCATGAGACAACAAGCCTTAACATGTACTTCATACACCGACCATGATACTATAGTCAACTACATGCATACCAAGTAGGACCTTCATCATATAGTCAATAATCCGAACATTATGCACATAAGAAGAGACCACAACATATAGAACTATTAGGACTCATAACATTCATATCATCACAATAAGTTGAGGACACTACAATCTCATACATAAGAAAAATAAACATGATCATATACATTAGAACACCTTCCTAGAACTCCCTCGAAGAACTACTAAGAAAACTTACCTTAGGTTATTCTAGCTAGGGTCCTTACTTTACTTCCATTATCTATTTTACCTTAGGGAAACAGTAACCTTAACCTACACTAAGACCATGCGTGCTAAACATGGAATATGGTGTTATAGAGCCTTACACCAAGGATAGGTGCTCTACTTATACAAAGTAGAACATTAACATTATGTTATTATGTTAGGTGATATCACTTGCTAGATCCTATGTGTCAAGCATACATTATGGAACTTGGAGGATTAAGTGAAACACCCTTTATGTTTATTGAGGCATTGTAGTTATCCACCTCATAAGAATTACGGTGAACCTACCTTCCTTTATTGGCAAGGGACACCCCTCATATTCAAGTTCACTCGGTGCTAAGCTAAGTTCCCTTAATTGAAAGTCATTATTATCATTACTTTATAATACATAGGTTTAGGAGAGTTAACCCTTCATAATCTTAGTTTATAGGTCATAGAGGACAGTTCATCAACCTAAATCATGTGAGAAGTCCTTTCACATTGACATAGCATATTCAAGCACCATCTAGTGCAGTCTACCCTTGAGAAAAGTTTTCAACAGCCCCTCTGTTGACTACGTAATCATACTAGCATCATGAACATACTTTCATACGGGTGTGTGTTTACATATATGTGAGCAAACCTTTAACATTCACACATATAGACTACAAATGTTCATACTTGTACTAAATTCGTCCATAAGTGTATAGGAGTAACTGTATGAGCAATCCTTTCGCATAAACACGTTTAGACATTATGCATATTCATACTTACACATATCATACACTTGACATCATAGCATATATGACATGTAAATAACATATTAATGCATTAATATTCATGTACATATAGAGCCATCCTCGAAATTATCCTATCAAGGCACACAAGTGCAATGCATAGACAAGGTCCTATACCTTTGCCCGTACTAGTACAGCTATCAAGTCATTCCTAGATAAGGGATACATAAAATACTTATGGACATATACTTCACATGCATCGTAGTAGACATTAGTGCATGTGAGAATATCCTTTCATTAGACACCATGAACCGATACTAATCCTAAGCATGCCTGAGGTGTAAGCGTGTGTACATTGGTTTACATGATCATATTATGGCAATAAACTTCAGATTCAGGCAACCAACCTTTTAGGACCACAATGCACATCCAAGCACAGACCACACAACATAATTTAGCATAGGATACAAGATAAAATTACATTACATTCAAGACTCCTAACATTAGCTAATCACACTTTCACATAGGAATACATAGTTTAGGGGTCATTCTCCATTTATACTTCAACATAAACAGCGTATAGACCACACCTAACATAAATGCCCACATGCTCACAACATTAGCAACACTACCTAGATCATAGACTAGAATAGCAACTAGGCTTAAGCTTCACATTGTGTGATCATCATAACCATACATTCATAATACCATTGCCTTAAAGGATATGATCACATCACATATATATTTGTAATAAGGTAAACAGTGCCACCATAAGTGGACCATACCACACAATGTCATACAATGCCAATCATCTAGCAATTCTCTAACAAAAAGTAGAGGTATAGAGCAACATTACCAAATCTCCCTTCCTTTGATCATCAATGATCAATACCCATAATTCATCAAAAGTAAAATATTGGGAAGTTTCTAAAGAGATCATAATCAAAGTTAAATCATGCTTCAACTACACTAGAATCAAGATCACATGTTATACACTATATTATCAATCTATAGAATATGGAAGAATGTAGATCAACCGTACAAAATCCTCAAGCCTTTATCCACATTGGATGAACTATACAAAATTCAACATTAATATACATCTTAGGAAGTATATATAAGAATTTCAACATGCTAGAATCATAGTTCAATCAATAAAAAGTCAAGATCACATGCCCATAATATAGGCTTATTTGAGAATTTGAGGGAACATGGGTTCGTCACGCAATCGGATTGAACTTCACATAACAATCAGTAAATTAACATCAATTTATCATAAAGAGGCTTCTGAAAACTTTTTGAGAAAGAACCCATTGCTAGATTGGAAGATTGGAGATTTGATCATGAACTTTCATTGAAAACATCAGAAGGAACTCCTTAGAAGAAAGGTTGTATAAGGATGAAGGATCACCATAACTCATCATATAAGAAAATATGAAAACTTGCGTTAGAAACCATCACAATCCCATCTACAAGTTTTTCTTGAGCTTCATCTCCAATTGAGGTTTCTAGAGAGGTTTTTGTTTTTGGAGGGAAGTCTAATTTTTAGAATTGAATTGGGAATGGGGTTTTGATCTTAATAACCAACTTAATGAACCCAAAACCCTAGGTTTAGGTTAGGACGTGGAGTGAATTTCTCATTCACCCCTTAATTAAACAATGAGTCTGGCAGTGAAGTTGCATGCTGCAATGATAGAGCAACCTACGCTCCATAGGCCCACCAACGGGTCGTTCTGTTGACCATCATTTAGGTCTGAGGATTGGCATTGATTGCTTTGTTTCTCAGAAAATGTATGTTATGACGCCCATACAATGAAGGAGCGTCACAACACCTACAATTCATCGTTTACTAGTCTTAGGCAGACAATCAAAGAAAGTGTCCAGGCAGACATTGGGTCCTCCTTAAGGCCTTCTACGGGGCCCTTATGGAGTCGTACACAGACATTTCCAACGTAAATACATTCACTAAAATTTTAGAGACCTTCCACATAAGTTTCAACAAAAATGAACACGTATAAAATGTCAAGGCGCACCAAGAAACACATGCTCGTCTCAAAGGCTAACTTTCAAACTTCTTAGACGTTCTTGGATTTTTGACTTCTAAATTACTTCAAATCAAGCATGCATACTGTAAAACACTTGCTAGACATATTTTAACCCTTTTCAGACACATGTGAGGCTCTAGACATGTTGACTCATTTTAATGGTCTTACAAAAATAGACATCAAGCTGAACAATCTAACTAACTATCTTTCTATGAAGACTCTAATAACTAAGATTAATGTTCGGTAGAACCCACATAATCCTAATAAACTAAACAAGAAATAAATTAAATGGATACAAAGAATGTTGGCTCAACAAATAACTATGGAGTGCTCAATTAGATAAACGATATGTTGGATGTCGTCGATCCACGTTACATGTATTTGCATCATAATACAATGCACGCCAATATGAATCAGTACATTGAATGAACTTGTATGAGAGTTGGAATGCTAAAAAACACTTAAGCTTGAAGAGGGGTAATAATGAAACTTACCTTTGCCCTGCTCAACTCATTATCTACCAACTCCTATTTAATATACGCAGTTTAACAGTAATTGCAATATAAAGAAATGTTGACTGAAAACAAGTTGTAAACTATGAATGTGTAGCAATATATAAATAATATTTGAGATGTATGTAAAAATATAAATAATTGGTATATGTGAAAATACAATGCTTATAAGGAAGCTTCTCTAAGTGACAACCATCACTTAAGAGGTATAGTGATGATACAACGTTACTCGGCCCACGCTAGCCGGCCATCCTAACCTTGAATGGGTATAGGACCCGAATTGCCTAATGGATCCACTACTATGAAAAAGGATCATCTAAAAAGTATGAACATTTTCTACCCATGATGGCTACATGTTTTACATGCACACTTGAGTTAATATGAACTTGCATCCCCACATAGGTTCTCAATGCTACTCCCAAAATATATATACTAATTCGTATATTTTTGAAATATACTAAATCTGTGATTTGACATTAGTGCTGAAAATTTAGATTTTTAAAGACCCTCATGGAAATCATAGATTCCTTGCTTGTTTAAATGTAAAAATATTTTACCTCTCTTTAGGAATACTTAGCCCCCATATAATTTAACTTCAACTTAGCTCTTTATTATTTGCTTGTCTAATAGCTTGAGCCTTAAAACAAATTTAAAATGATTGTTTAAGACTCTAGAATCTTTAAGAACTTACTTCGACTTGATTATTAACTTTTAGGCTTGATTCTTTAACTTTTTTGACTTTTGTCCTAACTTTCCTTGAATTTGATTATGGATTAAAAGATCATGATCTCATGTTTATGGATAATTTCATGATGTTTAGATATACTTTAGAGTGTTGGAATCAACTAGTATTGATAGGTACATCACATAGAAACTAGTACAAAAAGATAGGGAAAGGACAAGGTCTTCAGGTGGCCTTGGTGAACTGAGAAGCGCGGGGCGCAAAAGCTTGAAGGACAGAGAATGTTGTGAGGGGCTCTTGCTTGTGCGTAGAAGTCAGACGCGATTTCTGACTTTTCTTCTCCGATTTTCAATTCTAAATCTTCAAGTCTCCCATGGATATCACCCCAAAACACTTAGGATCATTAAATATCCCATTACCCAATAGATTAGACCGAAAAGCACTCTTGAAACATGAATCAGATATAGTACCGATAAACTACAATTCAACCAACAAGAATTTCATAATTTTCCGTCAAGAACATCCATGTTCATTATTAGATAACTCTAATTTCATGAATCTAATCTAATTGGGGTGTGGGTTAAAGGACCCAACACAGAATGGTCTCACATGCCTTAAAGGTATTTCCCCGGCAAAATCAATGCAACGATTCTTGGTGTTTTTGCTTCTTCTTTTTCATCCAACTCTTTACTCCTCTTATTTTCTCTTGTCTCAAAATCCTATCTTGTTTTCTAAAAGCGTGAACTAAATAGGATAAGCTTAGACCCCAACTGATTACCCAAAAAATGAAATTAAATAATTGGTTAAGGAAAAGACCAAACACCCTTTAAAAATTCGGATTGGACTTTCCTCATTCCAACAACCCAACTTCTAGAAGTCATATCTCCATCATACAACTTAAAAATATCTCAAACTCGACACTTTTATCTTTCTATCCATATAAAGAACTAACACTAACTTCTTCTTGAGTTTGTTGTAAACTTAGGGACCGTTGAAAAATTACCAACTCAGTTTAGAATCTAGAAATTTTCTATATTTTCCTCTTATTCGAAGATAATTATTCTGTTTTCTGGATTATTTTTAGTTATCTTCACACCAACGAGATGTTATAACCGCGCTTAAGAAATTCCTATTTTAGCATGTTTATCAAAAAAAATTGACATAATTAAAAATTTAGCCAAAAGTTAAAATTTAAAACTCTTAAGATACAAATTGAAAATAAAAGTCTCAAAATCCGAACCAACCTTCCTATAAGTTTAAAACAAAACTTAATGTCAACCGCGGTGACAAAATTTCAATTTGAGTGCGATTACCAAAAATATTGATCAAAGTGAAAGTTTGGCCAAAATTAAAAGTGAAATGTGCTGCCGGTTGCACAACTAAAAAATGAAAGTCTCAAAAAAAACAAAACCCCCAACTTCTTTCAATACAACAAAATGACCGTCCAATATAACTCCACTGACAAATTTTTATGTGATCACGTTTCAAATATATTGAACGATTATTAAATCTTGGACAAAATTTATAGGTTAAAGCACATAATGCACAACTAAAAAGAAAGCTTTTCAATATCGAACAAACACGCACCACCCATCCTATCTAACCCCCCCCCGCCCCCCCCCCCACACCAGAATCGATGTCAAAGTGAGACAAAGGACCCTCTGAACAAACAGAAGGAAAGGCGAGATTAACTTGAATGGCTGGGACGAGAGAGGAGATAGGATTTTCGTCCCCGCAGACGTTAGTTCAATGCACTGTGGCCACGAAGGTCCAACACAAAGCAAATATGTGCCCTTACCAGCATAACTGCAGAGGGAAGAGAGGGATAAGAGAAGATGACGACCCCGCACAAGCGAGCGAGAAGAAAACGAAGTCTCAAAACTTGAACCAACCTTCCTTTATAGATAAAAAAATAACTTTTCAAAAACTAATGGCACTAACGTAGTTCTAATTTTACCAAGTTTACAAAAAATATTGACCAAAGTCAAGCTTTAACAAAAATTTAAAAAGTTAAAAGTTCGGTCTAACAACACAAACTGAATATGAAAAGCTCAACACTAGACTTAGTTACAAAAAAAATTTACAAAATGCCAGTTAGGAAGGAAATTCGTATAGAGTCAATTTCACAAAAGGAGAAGTGAACAGCATTAGGGAAGAGTACGAGCATAAAATAACGGGTATTGGAGGTATCATATGAAATTTTATGTGACACGCATTAACGGAATTAAGCGGCGATAGGTACCTGATGTAGGACGCAAAGACTAAAACATCATATATGAACATCTTACCGATATTAACGAGGACTAATTTAACCAGGAAGGCCGCCACCTTGGCACAAAGGGAAACGTATAAACAGCAATATGAGCGTTACCTTAGATTTAAAAGTCAGAGAGTCGATGTTGGGAATAGTCGTTGCGTAATATTGTGACAGTAATCATTGTTGGGTAGCATAACCAAGGATCAAAATGTACTTGTTATACCAGTAAGTTGACTAACTTGCGGTATTAATTATCGGCAAAATTATTACTGGAATAACTAATATAGAGTACGTTGGTTGCACAAGTTTGTGTACACAAAGAAAAAAATTATTTTTAGGTACTAATATACAACCATACTATATTTGGTTGGTAAATTTAGCAACAGAATTCAGGTAGTTTGGAAATGTTGGTAGTTAATAATTGCGTAATTTGTCAATAAAATTATACAAACAATTTTTTGTCATATTTTACCACACAAATATAACTTCGTTGTAATCTTTTAAACAAACGGTTGGATGTGCTCGGGTTCGACAGGGCTATCTGTAAAGAGTCGAGTGAAAACAAACTTGATAGAGAAATGTTGAAGAAATGAAATTGGGGCCGCCATTGTTTTTCAGCTCTCGTATTCTACCCAACTTCCAAACTCATTACTTAACCTTCGGGGACGGCCCTCATATTATGTGGAAGACTTTTGCTGTTCGCCCATCGCGGTATCCAATGTTGAAGCAAATTCCAAGTTGTTATCTTTTAAAATATAAGCAGCTATGACAATACGTTAGGGGAATTTCCGTGGGTTAGGCTTAACGCCTTATGTTCGTAAAAGGACAGGAAGTGGTCTCGCCGTCCCACAGAAACACTCGAAGGGTGAGACAAGACGAGGATAGCCCACTTTTGTTGAATAAAATCTATGTTGGCAGTTCTTTTTTATAGGATGTTTTTGCAAGGGATTGTGTGCTTGTTTTGGCTTTTAATCTAGTTTAACGGGCAGAACGACAGCGGAGTTATGGTACTATGAGATTCTTCCAAAGTGGTCTTCATGAACACAGTAGACAGATTAGGATCGAAGATGAACGGCGTGGAAGGCAAGCGACACGTTGACTTATATCGGTAGCCGAGTGAATTAAAGAAAAGCCTAAAAAAGCAAAAGTAGATCCAAAGAAAATTTGTCGAGATGAATAGGAAACATTCAGCTGCATGCAGTTCAAGTGGTTGTTAATCCATTATCACTTTTCCCTTTTGATTTAATTAATCCCATTTGGTCTCCGAAAACTAGCGCCCTTTTGTTCCATGAGGTAATTTGATGGTGAAACTCAGTGGATCGGGAAGTGTATAAGTAATTTGGTATGGATGCAAAGATGCATGTGGCTGTGTTTGTAAGTTGTGTTTTTTGGCGTTCCTTTAAGTGTGATTACATTAGGAAATGATTGAGCACCACACTGGGTGGCATACAACAAAACTCTGAAGTTCCTGCATAATTGATAGAGTTCAAATGGTGGAAGTATCAAACCAGCCAATAACCACTTTGTTAATATATTAGAACAAACTTCTAAGGGATATCTGATTGTTGTAACCAAGGTTTATACATCCACGCATTCACACAATACGCCTTAGGGTTTTTCTTAGGGTGTATGTTTAGTATTATGGTTTTAGGTTAGGGCTTAGGGTTTTTTAGGCTTAGGGTTTGAGGTTAAGATTTTATCTAGGTTTTTAGGGTTTCACGCCTTTTTCTAAGTTATGATTTTTTAGTATTTTAAAGATTAAAGGTTTAAGGCGTAGGTCTTAATTGTCTCTTTTATGGTTACCATATACAATTTAGAGCTTTATAGAGTTTATAATTAAGTATTTGAGGGTACATATTTTTTTGACTTAGGGTTTAGAGGTGTGTTGAGAGGGATTGTTAGATGGTAATAAATGTTTCATATGAGTTGTATAGCTATTGTCAGGTTTAAGGTTCCTAGGGTTGGAAAGTTTCAGATTATAGGGTTTTAAGCTAGCGCCGGGTAGGGATTAGATTTTTAGGATTTTTTTAACAAGCCCTGAAGGTTTTAGTCTTACCAACACTCCAGACTCTTGATAATTAAAAAAAAAACAAAAATATAAGTACAAGGAGGGGGCACATAAAACCTTAAACTCGATCCTAGGTGGTTTTTGAGCGGAGCCCTCCTGACCGAGGATTCAGAGCACTCATCCCCTTTACTTAAAAGAAAGTTTTCTCAGAACCAGAGCAACCTATGAGAGGACTCCTCTCAATACAAACATCATAGTAACGTCCATAAATAAGGGGTATGCCCATTTATACGAGTTCAGAGCTAAAGGTAAAAAATGTTAACAAAAATTCCAAACAACGATACGAAATTTTATTTTTACACCCAAAAGGGCAAACTCGCTAGGACCGACCTGTGGCCCAAGAGAGCGGCCAAAAGCACTCACTCAGAGACGTTCCTGCTGTCCATGAAAAAAAAGCAAAATCGCTGTATCGCCGCGAGTTGTAAAAGGTTGTCTTTTTTTTCACCAAAACGCATTAATTAAATGAGGTTTCGTACCGACGCATAGAAAACTGCGCGAGTCGGTCGTTCCACCTCCCGGCGGTCTCGCGGGCGGCAGGACCGGGGGTGGAGACGCCGACAGCGTGTTCTCCAACTCAAAATAAAACCTAAAGGGTGTGGTAAGGAGGGGGGGTGCAGGGCGCGGCGGAGGCAGCGACGTCGGGTGGAGGGAAATGGGGGGGAAGGAGAGGGTGGGTGGGGGGGAGACCAAACACAGGGGGAAGCAAGGGGAATGCCAAACTACCCACGCTGACCAAACACAGTACAGGATTTTTCTCCCCGGTTTTTTTGTGGTTTAAGAACGGTTTAAAATAAAAAAATAACAGTAAATGAATTCACGGCCCATGTTTGGGAGTGATTTCGTCAAGTTATAAAAAAGGAAAAAAAAAAAAATGAAAAAGGGCCATCCAGCCACCGGCGCCTAAGGGGAAAAAAACAGGGGGCCCCCCGCCGGGCAGGTGGAATCCCACCATATGGGGGGAAGAAAAAGCAAAAAAAAAGAGAAAACAGGCATACGGTAATCGTTTTCGCCGCCCCCCTCACAATAAGCACCCCCCTCTGAGGCGACCTCTTCCCGCCTCCACCCCCAAAAACCGCCCTACTAACCCCCCCAACAAACCCCACACAAATTTTGAAAATTGAAAACACATCGCTCTCCCTAGGGCGCAGATGGTGTTCTTTTAATCTTGCTTTTTTACCAACACCACCCCCAACAAACCTCCAACCCCGTAACAAACATCCCGCACTGCTCCCTATCCAGCCACCCCCGCCCACCCGATGCCCTGTTTTTCCCCCCCCACACACAACGGGACCAAAATCGCACGCCCCCCCCCCCCCCCCCCGCCGCCCCCCCCCCCCCCCCCCCCCCCCCCCCCTCCGCCCCCTTTCTCTCAATGCGATTTTTGCCCTTTTGGTCCCCTATTTAGGAAAGCCGCCAAATCCCACCCCTATCCCGTTTAGAATTCTTGTTAACATTTTTTCCCTTTAGGCTTCGGACTAGGGCCGATCCTATCCCTTTACCCACTCCAATTAATACAAGAAGAAACATGATCCTACTTCAAAAGGCCCCCACTATATCCCGGTAACTACGAATAGTCCCCAAGCCCCCCCCTGAAATAGAATCCTACCCACCCAAAAAATGGATATAAACCCCTATAACCATACATAACGCCCATCTCCCAAATCATTCACAGGACGGTCACGCCTTCAGCCCTTTTCATCACTCCTGCTCTCTCCTGCGGAGCACACATAAAAGCTATCTAGCAGAAATCCTTTGCAAGAGTGGGACCCGCAGCCCTTCTCTCATTAAGAGTGATTTCTGTTCTTGGTGCTAAATATGGAAAACACCTGTCTTGTTGTGACTGCATTCGAGGACCTCTGGGTGACAGTGTATTTGTATTGAAATATGGAAAGAAAAAAAAAATCTTTAGAAAATAATCAAGTTTAGTATAGCTAATTAAGGGCCACTTGAGATAATTATAAACCAAAATATCTTTAGAAATAGAAATGGTCAAGTTTATTATACGGCCTACTTAAGGCCACTGAGGTAATTAAAATCATCCAAGACATCATAGTTTGTATACTACTCAAAATAGAAAACAAAAGTCTTGCATCAAACAACTAAATGCAATGTGCACAATTTACTAGCTACATGTACTCAAAATTCTAAAGAAAATTTCTTGATAAAAAAAGAGAGACAACTTCGGAAGACGACAAAAATGCTGCATTAAGTTCAACAGAACCAAGCGTGTTGTTTGCCCTCTCTTTAGGAATGAGTGTATTTAAAATTGTCTCCGATTTGAAGCACCACGTCTGTCTAGTTAAAGTGTATTATAAGCTTGCAGTTCCAAGAGGGTTTGGTTCATTTAATGAGCTAACTTGATGACAGTTCCTGAGGTCTACTTCCAAGTGTATTTCTTGTAGTCAATTTTATAAACAGTGTACGTAGACCCATGGTTGCAGCTGTGGATTCATCCTAGGTTGGTGGTTAGTTCGTCGGTACCAAGAGAGAATAGCAAGGAGGGGAGTGGGTAAGAATGCATATGTCATGGTGTTTACCTTGATGATTCGCTAGAAATTCCAGCCCTTCCTCAAAGCTAATTGATAAAATACCCGGGGAGGAGTTTAGTGCGGCTCCCATCGATGAGTGGTGATATAAAACGGGGTAGATGACTGATGCTTCTCGTTACCACTTTACAGAAGAATTATAATACCCAACGCCAGTCAATCGGATACATGGCTACAATGTCTGATAAACGAGTTCTGGATCAGAAGAATAAACAACGTCCAATTGGTGGACCATGGCATATGATTGATAAACTGTGTTGATAAAGTAAACGAATGGCGCGATTAAGTATCTTCTAATTAGGAAATTTCGAACCACCGAAGCTGTGTTGGAACGATTTGCTACCATCATGATTTTGCCCCGTGCCACTCATATCTCAGCCTTCCATAGATTCCAATTGAGATGAAAACTGGAAAAACATGAGAAGCAGATTTAACAATTTATTTCCCCACTCGTCCCACGGGCTCCCCCATCTAAAGATAGCAGTGCAGCAGAGTGATAAGAGGAGTGTGATGATTATGTTGGATCCCTGCAGCTGCAGAAAAATCACAAACGTCCACACCATTGTTGACAAAATTACCAGAAGATAAAAATATGTCTATGGTATTACACCTGGTCAGTAGCAGGAGAAACACTTGAAAGATTACATTCCACAAATGTAAATCTTTTCTTTGCGTAGGCGAAGAGCTTTACTTCGCAGAACGAAAATAGAAAAACCGAGAATCTAGAAGTCGGAGTGTGTTTGTGTCAGATACCTTATACTCATGATGTTGTATTGTTCTCGGTTCAATGCATTATTTCAGGGCGAGCTGATACACAACAATAAGGAAAAAAATCGCCAGGCCAGTATCAGTAAGTCTCCATATTGCTTCATCTGAGATGAACATACTCTCGGGAAGGAAGGGAAGTTAATAATATGAATCGTAAAAACGAACTTTTGGAGACAGCAGCAAGGTCAGTAGTTACCCATTGTGCACAAAACGTCTTCATTACAGCATCGATCTACTCAGAAACTGGAGAAACCGCTCGTAGGCTGATTACTATGATATGGATGCAATAAGAAGCTAAATGACCATCTCCCAACCAATCATCCCACCAAAAGGAGCTATTTCCAGATTTGATCTTCCATGTGATCTGAGATTAAGCAATACCTTTATTTTTCATCATAAAATTCCACATAAAGGATTGCTATTATCAATTTTTTTAGCTACAGGATGGGCCCTTTAACAGTATTTTGCCTTCAGAAATTGACCCCATAAAGTCTGTTTGGTTCTGAAAACCCAACACTTTTTAAGTTGAAGGGAAGTGCACACATTATCAAGTCGTTTTACACCAATACCTCCCTCATCAAAAGGAAGGCTCAAAGTATCCCAAGAGGCCCAATGATACTTTCTTTTTCCCTTACCACAACCCCAAAACATATCGGCAATGGATCTCGTGACCGTATATGATATGTGTTACCGGAGGAGAGGTGAAGTTGACATAAGTGTGACAACGGGAATACAGCATTGAAAGTTACATGCTTTGATCATCAGTAGTTTACCCCAATCAAAAACTAAGAATCTTGGAATTGTCAACCAAACGTGAGTTCTTAGTAGGTTGACCCTTTGATCCACAAATAGTGCAACCCCAGATATAAGTTATAAGGACTATTATTCCCGAGTAAAACACCAGTGATGTATCCAATCGAAGCGAATGACATCGACAGACGAAGAGACGGATATCTAGGACAATCCAGGAAGTGACTACGTATCCTTGTTTTTAGAAGGGGTAATAAGGGAAAAAGTAGCAACTAAAGAAAAAAGTGGGCACAAGAGATCTGTTTAATGAAATCATCATCATTGAACACGTATCTCTAGTAGTGCGGAAGAGAGAAAGAAAGGTAGCAAAAATGCAAATAAATTGAATGGACTGTCAATAGCCGAAAAAGCTTAGTCCCAGTGAATATACCTCGTGGGGAGAGAAGCCGCTGTCTAAGTTTCCATGCATGGAAACGCGTTGTATTAGTAATGTAAGTCTGCTGGATGATTGATGTCTGAGGAGAAATGATTGAACAGATTGTTAGCTAGAAAGCCACCATCCAACCCCTAAAATAAAAATAGGGCGAGCCTAAGATCCGACGGAAGACTGCACGGACCGCGTCTGTCGTTAACCGGAGGGGACAGCGACCATATGATAAAGCGCTAGGGCGTACGCTAGAAAATAAGTCACTCTGTCAACGACATCCCTCACCTTTATAGTAACCACAATAAGCCCACATTCGATGTTTATGCGTACATATCAGCTCCTCCACCAACCATGAACTCTGGAATAAATAACACACAATCTCCCCAAAACCCATGTAAGTCGCAAAAACTAAACTATAAGGGGAATACGAACAAGGACACTTTCGGAATATGTGACCCGTGGCCATATAAACTGTGAAACCACACATATGTAAGCGCCTTCCGTTGGGTACGAGTTGCCAAAAAATAATTAAATGAGTGCGAGAAAAAACCTCTTTAGGACATGAAAACACTACGACTAGAGGGCGCTATTTCCAAGATACTTCTGCCTTATAACAAATCACGAACGTGTGTTCGGCGGCAGAAAGATAAAAAAAGATAAGCTAAAATGATAGCTAAATCTGAGGCAAAAAACGAATCTTTTATAAATTGTTGGAGATATTAACCAAAGCGTAGGCGGAAATACGTGCGGGCCTTAGAACTTTTATGAATTTTGTACGGATTAGTTCAAACTTTGGAAGTAACGAACAACGACTAAGCAGGATTGTGATACAAATGAAACTTAGGCCAATGGAGCTTAGATGCCCAGCAAATGAAAAATGATTTGACAGAGCCGCACACGCAAAGGCCACATCAGTACCGACTCAGTGACACAATGCAAAACACTATAACTACTAATGATAATCTCCTCCCAGCATGATTGGTAGAATTTCCTCCAAATCCATCAGGACCGGGTTGCTTGGGTGTTGCAAAGTAGGATTCCAAAAATATAGAACCTTGCCAAACAGACTTACCACCCCCCAACCCCCACCGCCTAGCGTGTTTATTTAAGGGGGACAACCGAATACTATCAGTCACAATGCAAACACAGGGAAGACCTGGTATAGAGCGACCCAGAGATCGGAGGAACCTATGGGGGTTTCCTTCTTGCCAACAGGACATAACATAAGAAGAAACAAATAAGGACCTAATTGAGGTCCCAGAGCAGATCCTGAATTCTTATGAATTGACCTTCAATATTTCATCCTTACTTATTCCCATAGCGTTTGCGTAATTTTCAACTCATTATTCAGAGATCGACAATTATACACTGTTCAGCGTTTAAGCAGTCCAAAGTAGAAGAGTCATTTTCAAACGCCGAGAACGCAAGACTTAAGAAAGGGGGGACGAGGTGAGATATGACCTATACAGAGGGAAAAGAAATCTTCCTACAACCAAATACCATTTGAGTAGGCATGGCGTTGGTGAACTTACACCACAAGAGTTGGTTATGTTGTAAACCTTACGGAGAGCATCAATTTAACATAATGGTCATCTTCATCTAGTAACAATGCGCGCAGACCTTGTCTTTTTGTGTGTATAGGATTACTCAACAAAATGAGAATTTCATTTTTTGATGTGTTATATCTTAACCGAGCAGCGAAAGATTGAACAACAGTTAACGGAGAAGGGGCAGGAACAGTGGCCTATTTTACATTTGGAGCTTGGCCTTGTTGCTGAGAATTTGGAAGTTCCGCACTATCTTGACTAGCATGTTGATTGTCTTGGTTATTATTGCTTCTATGTTTATGGAGATGAGGATCATACCTCGCATAATTATTGGATATTTTGGGAAAATTGTTATGATATTTTCTATTGGCTTGATCATTGACTTGCTTCGAAATTGGTTGCACTTCTTTGTCAGTAGAATGTCTCCCTTTACTTTACTGTTCATTCCTTCGCTGCTGTTCAGCTGATTTATATGTATTCGAGTACTGTTTTGGAACATCCCTCTGTACTTCTTTACTTTTATCTTGTTGTTTTTGGCATGTTTGGTCATTCCTTTTTTCCTGAAAATTGAAGGCTTCTGTCTAGCTGTGGCTTGTTCTGCTGCATCTTGCATTTCACAAGGAAGAGGAGATGGAGTTAAGCATATTGACTTACCTTGAACTCCAAACGAAAAATTAGAAGAATAAGCCTCTTCCAAATAAATTTCTAAATTCTGTCTCTTGAACGTCTGATCATGGAGTTGTGGTTCCATCAACACCATATTTTCCAATGAGTTGCCTTCAATGTTCCTAGTATTTGTTCTTCGTGATCAAACTACTCCCATTTTAGTGTTGTTTCCCGTAGCTAAGATTGAGGTTGAGTCATTCCATTCACTGCCATGCATATTTCGAAGTGTATATTTTTTTCGAGTTCATTAGCCCTTGAGTCGTTTTGTATAATTGGTTTTTATTAGTGATTCTTTCACTTGAATGAATTGAACTCCCTGAGAGATGAATGTTCAAATAAGGAGAACTTCCTTTCCCAGAATTTCCACCAACTCGGGCTATCTACAATCGAATTTCGCCGGAATTCTCACCTCCAACAATTCCACCATGCATTTCACTTGAAATTTGTGTGAGATGAACATTATGTAATCACGAAAAGTTGAATCAGCATGAAATTGACTCGAACAACTTTTATTTTGCTTGCACAGCCCAGTCTAGTCGGTAGCGATTTTCTCCAAAATTGGCTCACCTGTTCTCTATATTGGGACGATGAACTCGTTTAAGTTTTTAGTAGTATATAGATCGTGATTAGTAGATTCCATTACTTGATTTGTTTTTATTTGAATCAAACATTCCCTTCAGGGGAAATAAAATTATATTGTCCCTCCAGCTCCCTCTCAGAATTCATTGTGTTCATCGTATCTTTGTTTTGTGAATTCGAGGAAATGTAGGATGAATTATGAGGCGTGGTATGACGGGTTTTGATGCTATTGCCCTGGCGATCTTATTGGTCTTTGTTCTGGTGGCCTTGGGAGCTCCACCAGTGCTCACGCGGCATCACAGTGGTACACATGTCTGAGCTTTTACTAGCCGTTAGGAAAAATTCCTTGAAGCACTTCTCTAGAGTGAGAAATAAGAGAGGAGAGAAAAACTACCACCAGAACTGGAAATTAGGAAATTGAGGCGTTTCGCGATTAAGGTTTTGGTTTAAGACATAGGGTTTTTTAGGGTTAGTATTTTTTCTAGGTTTTTAAATGTTTAGGGCTTTCGATTTTTTAGGGTTTTATATTTTTATGGTCTAGGGCTTTGGATTTTTTGTGTGTTTTGTAGGGTTTAGCATAAATTATTTTGGGCTATATAGGGTTTAGATGTAAGAATTTTTATGTTTTGGAGTTTTTGTGTGATTGTAGGGTTTTAAGGGTTAAGTGTTTGTGAAAGTTTTTATAAGACTTAAGCTTTAGATCTTAGGGTTTTGTAAACGTTTTAAATTGTTTTTAGGGTTTATTTTAGCGTTTACAAGATTTACGGTTTCTTAGGGTTTAAGGTTTAGGGTTTTAGGTTTAAAATTTAGAGTATTAGTTTTTTTTTAGAAGAATGACCCTTCTGGTGCGTTAGTGGTTTAGCTATACCCCAGGCATTATCATTTCACAATATAAAATTTGTTCAAGAAGGGAGGCTATACCTTACCTTCACATATGTTTTGTTAATTGGATCTACCTACTAAGGTTAGTCCATTAACCATTACAAAATGATTTTTTTCTAAAGTACCATTCTAAAGTACAATAAACTAGGGAGACTCACCCTTTTACATGAAAGAAAAATAAAATCTAGTCGTAAACTAAACCATCCATACCTATCTAGGACATAGACATTTTAGAATAAGTTTCGATACTGAAACTATGACATAATGTGATATAAGATACAATCTTAAAAAACATAGTGTTTCTGAATTAAGGAGGTTGTTAAATTCTCTTGAGCTGCTTTTGCCTGAAATTTTGCATCCCTAGCTTTTCTATAATGTGAACTTCTATAATCGCCCCCCCCAAAGATAGTTGTTGTGGTGTGTAAAAATGTGAAAGAATGATTTTGTTATGGAACTACATTTTGGATTAGGAAGGGCAACGTACCATTGACTATCACTAAAATGTGCCCCCCATGAAAAACTTAACCATGATTATGCTGATCTCCTGGATTGCAGAAGAAATTCATGGAGCCTGCTTTCTCATGGATTATGATACATGTTTGATTGATCCATTTGCCTAATAATTCTGAATCAACTTCTAATATGATTCTTTTATAACCGTGATACTCACACCAGTGAACGTCATGCAATGATTTGCCGCTGATATATACTGCACCAATTATTAGTATCGCAAAACCTAAAGCGCGAATAGCATATGCTAGAGTCAATTTACCTTGGTGGGTGATCTAGTTAAAAATGCCAACTTCCCTCATATTCATGGATTGTGCCATTAGCGACTACCATGTAGTTAAATAAAATTTTGCTAACCGAGGGAGGGCTTTTCCCAGATGTTAAAATAAATACAGCTTATAGTGGTTACAGTGGTCAAATCTATAGTGATACACTTATTCACAGTTCAAAGGACATTGTCCGATTTATGGAGAAAACCAATATCAAGGTACCTAAGCAAGACCTTTGTAAAAAATAAAATGTACTCTTTGAAAGATTGGGATATTGTTTACCTCCATATTAACAAACACACTTGGTTTTCCACAAAATTCCAACAACATGGGCAGAAAGTTAAATGGGAAAAAAATGAGCATCCAAAAGTTTTCTGTGACGCCATTTTTATATGGACAAGGCTTCCAAATGCATGATCAAAACACCCTCAAATTGGTTGTCGAGTGTTTCTATCACCCAGTAATGGATGATGAATTTTCTAGATATATTGGGTTACCATTAACCAAAATTGATTATTATTTTATCCTTCGAATAGGTCTAGAGACAACAATAAGCAAGGTACAAGTGCAGTCATTGCCAAACTAACATGTAAATCTGGTGCATTAGTTGGTATTGTCCCCTTTGTAAAAGCTCTCCAAATTCACGAAAAGGAACGGAAACTTTGGAAGGTATTTCTAAGCTCACAAAAGAAATTATTAATATGATCTTTTATATGTTTTTTCCTTAAAGTTTCCCAGGAAGATGCTACTGTGAAGTTTCCATTCTCAGAAGGAGTCCAATTAAGCCTACATTCTTGTGGGGTGGTCCTTTTTTTTACTTGAATTAATGGCTCACTAAGAATAATAGGCACTAGTAAACGAGAAGCATGTTGTCTAAGTTATCTCTCCTTCCATTTACCAGCTTCTAATAAATAAGACACTTAAACATTGTTTAGAATAGAAATGTTAACACAATACATAGCTAGAGACCCATCCCCAAGCCAATATCTCACCAAAACTACCATGTTCCTAATTAATAGTCCCAAAACTAATATTGTTTCAAACAGCCCTGTCTATCCAGTACGGATATCCCACAACAAAGATTGTCCGCGGTAATACCATTTTTACCTTGGCCTACAACTGTTTGATCTTTGACATAATTGTTTTAAGAAAGTGCGACCCATCTAACTGAGTGACGAGTCCTAAAATTACTAAGGCCACTGTTTATATTGGGAATGCAGTACAAGTATCTTTAGTAATCTTCACCCCCAATACCCCTAAGCAGTAGGAAAATCAAGTGTATCCCATGAACCCAATGATATTTTTATTTTCCTATCAGCTCCCCCAGAAAAAATCAGTCATGACATTTTATAATACATCACTACGTGTGTCTTAGGAGCTGAAAATAACCCGACATCCATAGTATTGAATAGGAAACAGATTGAAGCACATGCTGAATAAAGTGCGCGTTTTACCTCCTATAGTTAAATCTGGATGCCAAAACTATATTTGTCTTTAGATTTTGCTCCACTAATTCTATAAGAATATAATGATTTTTTTTTTATGGCCTCAATATAGAAGTCGACATCCCAAAGACAGAGTGGGGACATCCTTCTTACAAAAACCAGTTTCCTTCTTAATTAAATCAATAATATCCACAGATGTATTTGGATGTGTGACCATTTTATAAAATAACTTTTATCTTGATTAAGCAATTGGTCAGACACTGTTTCATAAGCAGTTATGGTCTTCATGATTAACTGTAAAGAAATTCTATTAGTAGATGAAAAAATAATAAAGTCATCAACAAATCTTAAATGGATAATTTGAGGTCCTCTCGATTTTCCATGTGTGAGAAAAAAAATTTGCTACAACTGATCATTGATGCCGAAGATTAAGTTGGTAGATTAAAATAAAAACCTAATACCTAGATGAAATAAGGGTTGGAAACGATGGATCACCCTGTTTAAGTCCTCTAGTGGAATGAAAAAAACCCATGTCTTTTACCATTAAGCACAATGGAATACCAATTATTGCTCATTATCATCCAAACCCTATCAATAAAAATTTCTCAAAAACTCAATCTCCTTAAAATTAAGCAAGTGTAGGCCAAATAAACTCTATTATAAGCGTTGCCCATATCTAATTTAATGACCACATTACCACCTACATTAGGTTTCTTAATACCATGAATAATATCTTGCGCTTACATAATATTTCAGAAATACTCCTACCCTAGCAACAATATTGATTTGTCAGCAAATAACGGCTACGCAGGAATGGAAAATGACTAACTTCAGTACTCATGGATTTTAGAAAATGATTTATTTAAAAAATTTCTAAGACTCATAAAGGTACGAAATCTTGGGAAGTTATTAGGGCTGTGAATGAGGCACTGGGAAGAAGGATTAATAGCATTGAGTCATATCCGAAGCATAAGAAGAGATCTTGCCCATGAAAGAAAAATTGAAGTGCACGCAAGTAAATCTTCCTTTAATTATATCAAAAGAATTGGGGTAGAAATTTAACCACCAATCCCATCGGCCTGGGCAGCATTAGGATTCATTGATAATACACCATTCCTAAATTCCTCCATATGTGGAAGATTTTCTAAAAAAGAATTTTGCTCAATAATAACCAAGTTAGGAATGCAATGTAGAAAATCGTCACTAATTCTCTTATTCTTTCTAGTAAAAATATGTTTAAAATATTGGCAAGCTTCATTAGCACTATATCATTACCTTGCACCCATTGACCATTATCAGTAAGTAATTTGGGCATGAAAATATATGGAATGAACATCACTTTCTTTTAGCCAATGAAGATTAGTTTTTTGTTGTAACAAGGAGTGTTAAAGAGGCAGAGAACGGAGAGAGGACGCATGAAGGAAATGAGGAGAAAGGGGGCAGGGGGGGCGCGAGGAGAAGGAGATGGCAAGGGAGGACGCGGGGGTGGAGCAAAAAGGCTGACCCAAGACGCAGGATGCGGGGGGCGGTGCAAAAATATCCCCATATACCTTCCAAGACAGAATACTTAGAGAAGTAGATAATATCCTCATTTTAGTATGAAGAATCCACATTGGATTGCCTGACACTTTCTTTTTCCAACAATTAGGTACTTTTTTAGGAAAGTGGAATTTTCAGTCCAACCATTAAGGAATTTGAAAATTTTTGTCACATATTCCTGCCTATTTTTTATTTCCAGCAATAATGGTCAATGATAAGAACCTACTGAAGGTAAATGAGTGATATAAGTTTTATATAGCCCTATCTAATCGTTTCAAAATTCTAGCTCCTTCATCCCTTTGATTATACCAAGTATATTGCTCCCCATTAACCCAATGTCTAAAAAACCACAAGCTTCAATGACACTAACAAATTCAAAACTTTTGTTCATATTGTAATCCCTACCTCCTAGTTTGTCATGAGTAGAAGAAATGACATTAAGATCACCAATAAGACACAAAGGAAGAACTTTCTCAGAATATTGCAACATGGTATCCCAAAGAGGTCTCTGCAAATGATCCTTACATTTAGCATACACATATGTTATAATAAACTTTTCAGCACACTCCACATGAATTATTCAACAAGTAATTTGTTGTGCATCCACTTCCAAAATTTTTCATTTTACATCACAAGTCCAAAACAACCAGATTTTATTATTAGGATTGTTATGAACATGATCCACAAGTAATTGAATTTCATAAGAATGAATTTGTGACTAAGAAGGAAAAGGTTTTAAAATAGCAATCATAGAGAAGTTATGAATTTTGTTAAGATTTTGCATTCTTTCTAGAGCAACTTCAGTGTTAATGCTCCTAGCATCCCTGCATATAATATTAATCATCATACACCTCTACTCCTAGCTCTAGTGTTAGGTCTGCTAAAAATAGAATCTTTATGTTGCCTGGAGTCCTTTCTACCATTAGAAGATAGTCCTTGCATTCTAGTAACTTCCTTAACTTCCTCAGAAATATTACTGTGAAACAGTGGACCTTATTGTTGTGATTGTTCTTTATTGCTTTCATACTGAGAGTCTTTTCCCTCCCCTAAGGATTGAGTATCGTCATCATAATCATTCCTTGGAGTCAGGTGCTCTATATTAATCAAAATAACCACGTTGCTCTTTCATTGATGATTAACATATCCAAGGCCTATTTAATTTTGTTTTCTTAATGGATTCTCTTTTCTTTTTACTCATTCTAGCTTGTGATTTGTTACGAGATGGTTTATCAGGTTGTTCCCCCTATTCCATGTTAATGTGATAACCAGAATCATCATTATTGTGACTTAATTTTTCTTTACCCTTGGATGCCCCATCATGCTTATGACTAAAATTCTCGTGACCACATCCAACCTCACCTCCAATAGCTACACCAACAGTTTCAATATTACATTTATCAAAATGTGTAGGGGTAAGGAGCATTCAGTCAATACCTGCTGTAACTTTATGAACTTGCTGATTTAATTCCTTATCTCTAGCAGATTCTGGATCCCTTCTTGTTCCTTGACTTCCACTCTTTGTTGTTGTGCGAGCTGCTCCCTGATACTTTTGTTCCTTCAATAACTACCTGTTTATGTTGTTGTTGTGGTTGTTTAGAACTACTTGTTGCAGACTAAAAATTACACTGCTGTATATTCCCAGTATTCCCTCCCATCTCCTCAACAGTAGGTGAAGTTTTCTGCACATCCAAATAAATATATGTTATTTTGGTAGGGATAGGAACTATACCTGTTTGTTCATTGTGTTGGTGAGCTGCAGTATTATCAGATTTGTAATGACCTTGTTGTTGATCAGTTTTCTTCCCCTCAATTTTCCATTGGTCCTCTTGCTGAATGTGCTGCTACTGGGATTCACATCGATGTTGTTATCATCCTCCCTTCTGGATGCTACAATATGACCAACAATATGCAAATCTTTAAAAGCAATATATTTGTTTGTTTTATTTTTTCCATTTCTTTCCTTCTTTTATTATCTTTCTCTTCTTTTTTTTAATAATACAATCACTTTCCTTATGTCCTTGATGTTTACAGTAAAAGCAATAGTCCGGAATATTATCATATTCTATTTTTTACCATCTACAATCAGTGAAGTCTTCCCCAATATACCCCATCCAAATGTGAGGAGGCCTAGCTTGTGTGAGATCCACTTGAACCTTAACCCTCGCTTGAATTCCCCTACTTTTATTAATCAAAGCGGAATCTAAGTAAAGAACTCCATCAATTGGTAACAGAAGACTAGTAATAAATTCCTTATTCTAGCAATGCCATGGCAACTCAGGCAGTGATATCCATATTTCAATTTGGGGTACTTCTTCAGTGGTTTGAAATTATGTGTCCAAAACTGAATTCTCATAACCTTCCCCGTGATAGTCATTCATTTTTTAGTCCAAACCAATTTGTAGTGTAGTTCATTATTAAGATCTATGTAAACATGTCTAGAATTTAAATGCGCAATTTTAACTCCCCAATAATTGAGTTTGAAGAATAATTTTTTTCCAAATAAGTTCCACTCTAGGCATTGTGTTCACAAATTTACAAATTATAGTGAATTTACATGAAGCAACCATATTATCAACAATTTCTTCCTTCACGTAAAGAACAACAGTAAGTCATTGCTTAGTGGTGATTTCTGGATTAGTCAAATTAATACAAACTTCATTCCTCGATTGATTGTATTTAAGCCTATCCTCATAAGTTTGTATAACAGTATAAGGGGCAGGTTTAAGAATTTGATCTTTTTTAGGAAAATTAGCAGAGTTACCAGGAGGCTGATCCATTCTATCAGTATTTGCTTTATGAAAATTACTATCGAAATTGGTAGAAATATTAGGAAAGTTTGCTTGATAGTTAGCCTTATCATTACTATTATCTTGCAAACCAAAATCCTTGGAATTTCTAACATTCACATTCAACTCACGGTCAACATTGGTAGTAAAAGTAGTGAGAGTAAGCTGACCTTGGACTTTCTCTGGACAAGCAGAAGCCATCCTAATTGACTCACCAACTATCCTCTGCGTTTTTGGAGGATTGATTTGTTCCTTTGAACTTTGAATTCCTCCCTCCTTAGTAGAAGTATAATCATGTTCTTCTTCCTTCAACAACATCCATCCCATTGAAGAACTAGATTTACCTTGAACATCAAGATGACCTTCATTGTTCCTTTTGGATGATTCTACAGGGTATTTTTTTGGAGTGAACTGGATTATTGATATTTCTAAGAGTGTGTTGTTCCTCCAATAGATCTTCTAGGTCAAGATTATGCGACTTATTTCAAACAAACCCACAGGAACTTACCTCAATGAATTGATTTTCTATATCCTTTTGAATTTCACTAAATTGTTCATCAAGAACAGGGGAACAAACCCCACCCCTTATTTCCTTTTGAATCTCATCGGATGGATATCAATTGTGTGCGCAATTTTCAGGAGAGTCTGTCTCATCCCATGATTGTTAGTGGTGCGCAGCTGAATCGATTGATTTTTTATCGATATTTTGTGTTGATAATGACGTCTCTAGAACTTGTTCTCTTGAAGTACGCCTTTCTTGAGCCAGCAAATTTTCCGCTCAATTTGTTCCATCATACCTTTGATTCGATGCATCCATGAATAGATTTGTACTTGTTCCTTCCAATTCCTTTCTAGAAGCATTGTGGACGCCTCTTCACTCATCTGCTAGGAATTGTAAGATGATTCAGAGCTGGATTCCACTTGTAGAGATTGTCTATTCAAATTACACTTTGGTTGTCCGGGATCTGGAGGCTTGTAACAATCAGCTAACAAATCCCTCGCCATTCCATTGATCTAACTTGTACCAATTAGCCAAGAAGCTATTCCTTGACTGAATTCTACCGAAAAAAGTTTTAGAGAGAGAAGTTTTGCCAAGAGGTAAGGTAAGGATTTAGGGCTTAGGCTTTTTTCGGTTTAAGGTTTTAGGTTAAGGTTTTATTTAGGTTCCTAGGGTTTAAGGCTTTTGATTTTTTAGGTTAAGGGTCTTTACGATTTTATATGTTTAGGTTTAAGGATTATTTTGTTGTGTTATTAAAGGCTAAGAATATACTATTTAGGGCTTTATAGTGTTTTGAGCTACAATTTTTTTGGTTTTGGGATTATGTATTTTTTAGGGTTTTAAGTGGTTTACTGTTTCATAGAGTTTTTTATGATTTAAGATTAAGGGTATCGGATTTTTTTGTGTTTTGTAGGTTTAGATTTTACCTATTTTTAAATTTTGGATTTAGAGCTTATGGTTTGATTAATGTCTTAAATGTGTTTCACGCTTAAATTTAGGGTTATATGATGCAGGGTTTTTTAAGGTTTAGTGTTTATGATTTCTTAGGGTGTTCTGAATTAGGATTTAGGTTTTTAATTTAGGGATTAGGATTTATTTAGGTTAAGGGTTTTATCTAGGTTTTAGGGTTCAAGGATTGGGTTAAGGGTTTTATAGGTTTAGGATACGAATTATAATTTTTGTTGTCATTTATAGGTTTAGGAAATACTATTTGGGGTTTCATAGGGTCTAGAGCTTTGTGTTTTTAGGTTTAGCGGTTTTTGGATTTTTAGGCTGAGTGTTTCTTAGGGTTTTTAGGTATAAGTGCTTAGGGATTTTTGTGTTTGTTAGGTTTAGGGTTTACGAATTTTTAGAATTTTTTAGTGTTTAGAGATTAGAGTGTTATAGGTATTTAAAATGGCTTTATGGTGTATTTTTGGGTTCATAGGGTTCAAAGTTTCGTAAGGTTTAGGGTTAAAGGTTTCTTAGGAAATCAGCTGTAGGATTTAGGGTTTTAGGTTTGGTTTTAGGGTGTAGGGCTTATGGTTTTTTTTAGGTTAAGGATTTTTATGGATTAGGGCTTTTAGATTTTTATGTTAAGGGTTTTTTGGTTTTTTATAGATTTTAGGTTTAAAGCATAGGGTTTTTTATGTATGTTTTGGGGTTTAGTATATATGCTTTAGGGTTTTATAGGGTTTATAACTCAATGCTTTATAGGGTTAGGGATTTCTGTATTTATTTGAAATTTTAAAGGTTAGGTTTAGGGTTTTTTAGTATTCAAGGTTTAGGTTTTTTTTCGTGTCTTTTAGTTTTTGGATTTACAGATTTTTAGGTTTTAGGGTCTATAACATTCGGTTTGTAGGGGTCTTATATGTTTTAAGGGATTAGTTTAGGATTTATAGGATTTGAAGTTTCTTAAGGTTTAGGGTTGTAGGTGAAGGATTTTAGGTTTTATGTTAGGGTTTAGGGATTAGGGGTTTATTTTATTTTATTTAATTAAGAACCCTTGGAGGGGTAGCCTAAGGTGGTTCATGACTTGGTAGCCTACTAAGTATTCTTATTAGGTTCTCAAACTCTTCCACATATTACAAAAGAACCTAAGTTCTAAGCCTATGAGAGGACTCCTATCAGTACAAAGCGACTAGGATGATATAAATAAGGGAGACTCTCCCCTTAGTAGAGAATAAAAACTAAGATAATTAAGAATAGAAAAGAACTGTCTATGGAGGATGCTTGATTCTTCTGAGCCTCTTTCTTATGAAATTTGTCATTCCCAACTTTTCCAGAAGATAATTCCATTTTATAGTAGGTAGTAGTTAATGGGTGGTGTAAAAATGATGAATGATATCTAACTTGTGACTAATCTTTGAAATAAAATCTGTTGTGCAGTTAGCTTCTCATAATACATGATCACACTAAAAAAAAATCCATTTGATTAATCAGATAGAGCAATTCCTGTATCATCTTCCAATTTTCCATGGTGGAGTGATAGTTTGATTGAGCCATTTGATCAATAGTTCTGAGACAACTTCCAGAAATTTTTTTCTGTAACCATGATGGACAAACCAGTATATACCATGAGCTGCAGCCTGAGTTTCTGTCTGATTGTTTTTTCCCAATCCAAGAGGAATTGCAAAGGCACAAATCATGTTCCCTAATTCATCCCTCAGAATTCCTCCCCACCTATTTTCCTTTGTTTTGGAGAGCACTACAGTATGTGTTCAATTTTAGGATGTTGTTGGGAGGTTTCAACCATGTTATCTTCCAAATTCTTTCTTCATGTGTGCTTGTTTCCACTATTTTGATCAGTTCTTCCCAATTGTGCGAACAATGGATGTGGGGATATTGAGTATGAAGTAACATTTTGATGTCATTGTGAATTATGAAACTAACTCAAGAGACAGTCATTTTTTTACCCCCATACATTGTTGAACATCTATTCTTCAAGAGATTCCAACAAATAATAAGAGGAATGGCCTAGTGTAGCATTTTATGAACCTCATTCTAGTGCTCCAAGCTCCTCTAGCTTAATAGTAAGTGTTGCAGAGGAATGTGCATGTGAACAATACCAAAACAAGTAGAATTTTTTTCTAAATAAAGTTAGAAAAATTACTTGAAACAAGGATATGATGAATGTCATCCATTCTAGGTGTGCTGCAACAGGAACAATGAACCAGATTCCCTCCAAAGGTTCTAATCTTGTCATTAGTCGGAAGTTTAGCCCTAAGTACCCTGCAGACTAGAAAAGTGACCTTGAATGGAATATGTTTTTGCAAAATGAAGGAGTTGAGATTGGTTGTAATTCCTTTCTTTCTAATCAATTCCCAGGCAGATGAGTTGGTAAATATTCCATTCTTAGTGTCCTTCTAGATTGCTTCATCTCTCACACCAACTTGATAGTGAATATGAGTTCCCAAAATAAGAGGGATCAGAGAAGAAGGGATATTTTGCCTGAGGAGAGTTTCATTCCATTGTCCAACAGTCAAGAAGAAGGATACAGGGGTGTTGTTAAGGCTGTTAATCTCACAATGATACTAAGCTAGAGGACTCTCCCCTTTCCAGTTATCCCGCCAAAAGGAACTATTCCCAGAATTACATTTCCATTGAATTTGTTCTTTTGCAGACTGCTTGTTTTTCATCAGGAAGATCCAAATTAGAGATTGGCCAGTGTCGAATTTTTTTGCAATTGGATTAGCTCTTTGGCAGTATTTTGCCCTTAGACACTAACCCCACAGAGAGTTGTTAGTCCAAAAATTCCACCACTGTTTATATTGAAGAGAGATGCATACATCTTCTAGTCGTCAT
The DNA here is from genome assembly GCA_027704765.1 of Solanum habrochaites. NCBI lineage: Eukaryota > Viridiplantae > Streptophyta > Magnoliopsida > Solanales > Solanaceae > Solanum > Solanum habrochaites. The sequence goes on from JAKWJA010001219.1 coordinate 44,137, forward strand.
ATTCCAATGCCCCCCACTTCACAAGGTAAACTCAAGCTTTCCCAAGAGGCCTTATGGTATTTCTTCCTTTCCTTATCCCACCCCCCACAAAAGTCAGCCATATAGCCTTATTTATGTAGTTGATAGTAGTCTTGTGGGGTGAAGTGACTGACATAGTGTGAATGGGAATAGAATCTAGAACATGTTTCACCATAGTTGCTTTCCCACAAAAACTTAGGATTCTTAAATGCAACCCAAAAATCTTTTTAGTAACCTTTGCCACAATATCTGAGTAGTAGATGATTCTCTGTCCACCAATGTAAAGGGGGCATATAAGATAATTAATATGGATAATTTTTTGAGTAAGACAAATAATCTCAACAATTCATTCAAGTGTTACTTGAGGATTATTTTCACAAACCATAAAATGGACCTTGTCTTTGTATATGAGTTTATCACAAACTGATTCGCAAGTATTAAGAACTTTCATAAGTAATTGGAGAGTGTTCTTGGTAGTAGAATAAAATATAATAATGTCATCCACAAAACATAAATGGTTGATTTGAGGACCTCTAATCTGCATTTGGAAGCTTTTTTAATTCTGGTGAAGAGATCATGTTGACATTCCTTGAAAGAACTTACTCCAAATAAATATGGATGTGAAGTGCGTCGTCCTTGTTTTTGAGACCTCTCATGGATTGAAAGATTCCATGTTTAAAACCATTACTATCACCGAATACCAATTGTTGCTCATGATCCTCCAAACAAGGTCAATAAAAAATTATCCACAGCCCATTCTTCTTAGCACTAAACAAGTATATGACCAGGACACTCTATCATATGCCTTGGTTATATCTAGTTTAATGACAACATTGTCACCTTCCTTTGGTTTTTTGATACCATGGGTAATTTCCTGAGCAAGCACGATGTTTTCAGATATACTTCTACCCTTAACAAAACAGGACTGCTTCTCAAAAATAAACTGAGGAAGGATAGGATCTAGTCTGAAACAATTGTAGAAATAATCTGTATTGAGAACTTCTCAACTCATGGGTGATGTAACCTTGGGTTTCCGCGTATAACATTCATGCGTTTTCCTTAAGATTTGTGTGTTCTAAGCCCTTTTTATAGTAATTTTTGAATTTGTTTTATCTCTTTTGTTTTAGCGGACAGTGTCCAAATGAAATGTAGAAGGATGTGAATAATTAGTGGAGAAGTGACCCACGAAACCATCGACGGCCCGTCGTCCCATCGACGAACCATAGGTGGTGACCGTCAATTGAAGGTTTGGGCATCTAGAAGGAAGTCGAGGAATTCAGACTATGTGGGGGACTATGGAAGGATCGACGGTTCGTTGACTAATCAACGGACCGTACTGGCAAAATGTCAATGTGATCAGAGATTGTTCTAATCCTGATGTTTTGAGAAAAGCTAAGTATGAAATGACCGAGAGAGAAAAGCATCTGACAGACCATATATTAATTCGCGTATTCGTTCCTTTTTTGTTCGTCGATTGATCGAGAACATGCAAAGTTGTAGGCTGGAAAAGATATTGTACTATGGGACACCCCGCCGGAGTCAGTCTATTGTCCGTCTTTGTAATCGCGACCGTCAAATGAGGTCTTCGATTAACCCACATTTTCCTCCACATCTTTTTTTTTATTTTTGAACTCCCTTTTAATTTAGGAACTCTTTTTATTATAAATAGGGTGGAAAAAACCTCATTTTTTGGGGTTGCAATCTTTTAATTTACTAATATTTCCTACTCTTTGTTTCTGGCGATTTGTTTTTGCAATTAATTCAACTCTTTGGATTTGTTTTCCAGATATTCTGTGATTTCAAGTTGGAATTCTGTGGATTTTCCTTTGAATTTGTGACAGTAATTATGATTTAGTATTTATGCAATTATGCATGTGTGTTTATTCTAATCATTGGTAACTAAACTCACACTAGGTTTGTGGGAACCATGGGTGATAACAAAATAAACCTAGAAATAACAATCTCAAATAGGTTATTGCCTACTCAATATTTTTTTAGTCTAGACGTCTTTTTTAACGAGTGCAATGCGTTAGAACCTTGTCGTATTGCTACTTGTCGGACCAAGGGGATAGTTTAATAGGAAAAGAATAATCGACATGATTTTAGTGGATCCTGTCTAATATAGTCTAGTTTCGATTGGTGTGAATGTACTAACTAAGAAGGCCATAACATCCAATATGATTTTAATATGAAGTAAAGGTGTCCGGGTAGTAACTTAGACACGCGTAGCCGGACCAAGGTACACAAAGGGTGAAATTTATCCTAATGTTGAACCAAGGATTTAGAGATACATAACTTTATCACTTTGGCATGGAAAACACTATGAAAGAATTATAGCTATATTATGGAGTTAAATGACCTTGGGGAACACCTACACAAACCCAGTTTCTCTCACAACTTGATAAACACCATATTCACTCTTGCTACTTGTTTATTTCTCACCATTGCAACACACTGTTTGGTTTCAGAAAACACCCCCCTTTAATTTACTAGTTTCAGAAATTTCTCGCTAAATAGAGGTAATCGTACATTAAGTTAATCTAAATCATTTTTCCCTGTGGGATCGACCCCAAGCTAAATAGTTTTTGGTATTTTCTTGATAACTACCCTCTTATACTTTTTAGGGAAGTGTAATTTGAGCATATCATGGGTCTAAAAAATCTGAGATTTATTATAATCCTCAACTTTGGAATTAAAACAAGCTATGCATTGGAAATAGAACCCTTGGGCAAAGTTGGTTCCCAATTAAGAAATTTGTATGGCCTTCACACAATCTTTCTTTTAATAATCTCCCACATGCAGGTAAAATTTCCTTCCAATCTATCCACACCAATGCCCGCATTAGATTCTAATAAGACCCCACACGTAGACAGTTCCCTCCTCCATCATAAGGCATTTGTTGCAAGAATTTGATTGTGTTCCTCAGTGACCTCTTTCTGGGAATGGGTTAGAAATCTTTACATTGATCCCTATTTCATGCCCTGAGAGAATATTTTCTAAATAGTCACAAACTTATTTAGCAATACTGTCTTATCCTTATACCCGAACATCATCCTCACTACAAATTTATGAATGAATAACTTCCTCCTTCTACCTCTCATAATACATTGAAAATATTTGGAGTTAGCATGCACTTCTTTGAACCACTGTAGTTGAGTTTTTTTTGTTGAAGGTTGCGGCTTTCCACTTGAGAGACGTGATTAATGGGCATTATAATGTTGGAGTTTGGCTTTCTATTTTCTGTCTTCTAGAGATTGGCGTTGAATAACTTGTTCCTCCACATTTTTGACTTGTTCTTCAAAATATGCATCAGTGGAGAAAATATTGCCAAATTCCTTCTTGGACCAAGTACTCAAGGTGGAAGCTAATATTTTCATTTTCTAATTTACCTTCCATATTAGATCACCTATAATCTCCTCATCACAACAATTTTGAACAATATCCATAAAATTTTCATTTTCTATCCATCAATGTAGGAATTAAAAATATTTGATTCTTTGATTCGGTCTCTCTTCCATTTCCATAAGCAAAGGACAGTGTCTAGAGCAAAGAGATGGAAGATGGGTAATGGTGACTTGAGGCATAAGTTCCTTCCCTTGGTAATTGACCATGGCTCTATAAAGTGTTTTCAACATCCTAGCTCCCTTTACTCGCTAATTACACTAAATGAAGTGTTGACCACTTGATGTACCGTTGTTTCACGGTAGTTTAATTCTTTTCCCTTACGTTTAGTGTTGTACCAAAGTTTTTTGTATTGATTTTTATGTAAGTTTCTCTCTTTGCGGAAATCTGTCCACAAGATGAACGCGGGATGTTTTTGAGTCGAAACGAATATGCAGACAGAGACCACCTACTGAGCCTATGACTGTACGTCGAGCCTGTGATAGTCTGTAGGTTTGCATCCGTAAAGTGAGTGTAGAAGCTGCTCAGGATCTGTGGAAGTACTGTACCTAGTGTGTGATTACGGAAGTCCATGATGACCGTCATTAAAAAAACTAAACTACGGGCCGAGCCTCTTGCTGGTTCGTCGTAATTAATCGACAAATAGTCCCAAGTACCCGCAAATTTTCAAAGAAGTTTAAGTATAATGGAACGAGACCCTCGCGGACCGTCGTGCTTGGAACGTCAGTCCTACCTTTTCGTTGAGAGGTATCAAGAATGAATAGAAAGAATTTGTGAGTATGGGACCACGAAGAGCCATTACGTCCCGTCGTCCGCGACGGCCCGTCACGAGTCCGTCCCCAAATGCATTTTATAGATGTCAGTAAAATAAAATCCCTCTATTTTATTCATGTTTTTTTGTTTTTTTTTTAGTAAATCGTTCAAAAAAAATCTCATTTTGCGGGTTTAGACTTTTTGATAGTTTTAGAATTTTGGAGAATTAAGACTTTTTTTTTAAAGTTAAGACTTTTTTGATAGTTAGAACCTTTTTTGATGTTTAGACTTTTGGTATCTTTAGTTCCTCCTCTTGTTCAAGTATTGAAGGCTTAATTTCAGCATTTGTTACACTCTTTCTGGAATTGATTGTTGGTGCTTTTGTTGATTAATCACCTGAATTTCTTGCTGGATTTTTATTCTTTCTCATAAGTTCCAATGAATTCCTTCATATTAATTCCTGACAATAGTGTGATTATGACAATGGGTAAGTAAACTCCAGAACTATGGTTTTGTGGGAACCAAGAGTGGAATAATGGGGTAAAATCTCACTAAATATCATTCTAGATAGGGGTGATTCTTTGCATGTATTGTAATTCCTTTTGTTTAGAGTTTCTTTTAAAATGGATGGCCCACCGTTAGAACCCCTTAATACTAACTTCCCTCCCTCCCGGGACCAGAGAGGTAAAAAAATGAAAAGAATTCATCAACATAGATTTAGTTGTACACTATCTCATCGGCTAGTGTCGATTGGTATGAGTAAATAAACTTAGGTCAATATCGAATACACTAACTTAATTGAGGTAAGGTAACGTTAGGTATAGTCAACACACGTAAGCAGAACCAAGTTGACGGAGTGAAATTTTCTAGATGTCGAACAAGGATTTCAGATACATAACTATCAACTTTACATGCAAGAACTAAGACAAAAGGAATTTGTTATAGTTACAATTATCAAGTTAGGAACCTGTGGGAAGCATTAAGCCCTAGTTACTTTTTATTAATTGATTAAGCTCAAATATTTGAATCTATTAGTTGTTTTACTTTACTTAGTTAATTATTTTCATTAATTAAAGAGAATAAAACTTCCCTTTATTGTCTTTTGGTTTCTAGGGAAATAATTGACTAATAAGAGTACAAAATAGAATAAAGTAGTCCTGAACTCTTTTCCTTTCCTCCTCGTGGGAACGATTCCCAACCATCATTAATGGGTTTCTTTACTTAATACGACCTTTATCTTCTGAATTTGATAAGTACGTTTGAGCGTATCAAATTTTGGGGTAGCCGCTGTCGGGTCAAGTTAGTTTTTATATTAACGTTAAACTTATTACTAAGTTTAGTCCAATATTTTCTTAATTTTACTTTCTTGTGTTTTGTGATTCCCCGAACCTAACTTTCTTGTATACCAATCCAAGGAAGAAGAACCCTTGTTTCCCTACACTAATGAATAAGAGCATACACTATGCAATATGAAACGACACTTGAGTATTACGATGCATTAATCGAAACCAGAATAGCACAACTCCGTTTGATGTTTCTGATCCGTTATTAACCCTACTCCGATGATTCTGGAAAGCAGCGAAGGGGACAAAATCCCGCGCCACGCCCCTCAGAATCACAACAGAGGTTATGATAACATTGCAGACTTGATGGGCCACTTGTCCTTAGGCCCCCCGATACCACAAGCCACACCTTTGGGTAAATAGTATCTGATGCAAATGCTCACTTGCTTAGAGGTTATTGTTTCCATGGCTCAACCTTCTGACGCCCCCATGCCCCAAAACAAGGTAGGGAAGTGTTTAAAAAAAAGCTGTGTAGGGAGGCCTGATTTGAATTTTGATGTAATAGGGAAAGAGTATTGCCCTTCTCTCAACTTACCGGTAGAGGCTTCTATTGGTTTCACTAAGCTCCATTATAACTCAATTTTCACTTGGAAACAACTAAGGGACTTTTTCTGTGGCACTTTACTTACCCGGTGTCCAAGAAAACTAATCCAAAGACGAGTTAATACAACTTTGTGGCTACCAGAAGAGGCCGTAGCAGTCTTTCGATTAGTAATTCACTTCATTTTGAGAAATGCCCCAATCACCCGCATAGATGGATGAGTCATAGAAGGAATACTTCTATCTCAATCGGACAGGGTGATAATATAAAGAGGTATTGGAATACTATAGCGGGTGGTTCTGATGGGAGTGGTCCTATGCCGTATTGCCGAAAAGTTAGAGAAAATCTCCGCCGAATTATAATGCTTGGAGTACTAGAGTCATCTTGAAGAATACCTTCGGTAGTCAACCACACCAACCCAGCGGCAGATTGAAAGATTAGTGAGAGATGGCTCAGATGAGAAACTGATCTTGGGTTGGTATTGAACACTGTCATTAGGGTGCACAAATTGATAAATGTAGTTAACTACTTGTCTAACGAAACCACCACTAGCCAAATATGAAGTTAATTATGCGATGATTCCCTATGCGGATAATTTATCAGACGGTGGTTTTTTTTCGACCGAGTGCCCAAGGCCAATAAGGAGAATTGGCGCCAAGGTCAAGGAAACCAAGGTCGGTCATATGGTAATATACCATGAGGGTTATTAATGTCCCGATTAGAATTACAACCGCGACAACAACTTTCACAAACAACGCGTAACTATGGTAACAGAACATGATAGATGAGCCCTAGTTTTCCGTCCTCAAGAATCGTGGATGTACTCCTCCTAGGGTTGTGGAGGTTGTATTGCGTGAATTTGAGATATGTTTGCAACAAAATGATGAGGAGGTTCGTATGCTAGTCTGAGAACATGTACATTAAAGAGTTTAAGGAGTGATTTCAGCGGGTATTGGACGGAAAGTCGTCACATGCAATTATCGATTCGAAGGTTAGGTTGGTAAATGTCCGTGAATAAATCTGCGACTGTGAACACACGGCAAGAGACCGTGCCTCTTCCTAGCAACACTTCCAAAATCCAAAAAATGTGGAAACGGTATGGCAATCACTACTCAAGGTTGGTAAGCAAACCATTGACCACCTAAAGCTGTCCCTATGAGGAAAAGGTGATAAACGCCCTATACTAAAGTAGTAGAGGTTACGTGGTGAGTAGAAGAGAACACTGGAAAAGATTCTGAAGTGCCTACAAACGTAAGTCCCCCTGAAGAAGTGATCTTAAACATTTGTCAGTCCATGAGGCAGAGTGGTGGATGTCCAATATGTATATACTAGTCCGAACAAAGAAAATTAAAAGTACCGAGGACCTAAACATAAAAATGATAGTTTATCTGGGGTATTGTGGCTTTCTTATACTTCTACGGTTGGCGCTTGTTTTTTCCCTCCTCCCGGAGCTCAAGTCCAAATGCGGTACGGAGCCCCTTAGTTTATACACCGACTATTCCTCTGGGGCAGTTTGAGTTTGGAACCCAAGGATGCGTGCGGTTTTAGGTGAATGACAACGAATTAAAATCTATATTTCGAAGCAATTGGCGAAATATGGCCGTCGGGATGACGAGTGAGGTGGGGGCGTGCAGTCGTCCATCCCGATTGAATGAAGTCCTCAGTAATCAAGTGTCTTCCGAGTCGTGTCGCGGAACGTTAAATCAGCCGCTAGTTTTCAGAGGAAACCCAAATACTTATAGTTTTTTAGTTTCTAGTATGGGGTAGCATGGGTTTATACTCCAGGGTTTTAAATTTTAGGAGCACAGGTCACCGAGGGGGGCAGAAAACAATTCCTGTTGCAGAAATCACTCTGCAAACCATCAACAACGGATACATCGACGGCCGTCACAGCTTTGCGATGTACGTCCGCATGAAGTCGTCGTGCCAGGTAGTTTTTTATTTATTTTGCAAAATTACGGCACCACGATGGACACATTACGGACCATCGCATATGCGATGGACCCGTCTTCTGGGGACTCATTTGCCGTCATTAAACCAGCAAACCCGACCGACAGCGGCTGGGAAATTTTAAAATTTTTCGACCTTAAAAAAACCCCCGTTTATTGGTCTTTTGTTTTCTGTGAAATAATGACTGCATAATGTAATGACGAATAAAGTTAAGTCTTAACATTTTTCCCCTCTCCTCGTGGGCAATCTCCCAACCTCATGATTTGGCTTCGTTACTTGATTACGACCACGCTTTACTTCTTATTTGAGAAGTAAGTTTGGTGTGGACCTTTCTCACATCTTCTTATCAACTGATCTATATCATTTCCCCAACTCCCAATTCCCCAAATTCCTTTCACGTGTTCAGTGTCCTGCTGCTTGGTGTGTCTCTTTCTTGATAGCCGAAGTGCCCTCACTTGCTTATTTTTTTCTCCTCTTCTCAGTATGTTTCTCTAATCCAACCCTTTAACGTTGCACTTTTGTTTTTCAATTCCTGACAACTCTTTCTTTTTGTGGGTCTTTTTTCTTCTTTTGATAAAAATTTCGACCTAGGTTCAGTATCCTTTGATATTTGGGCACCCCCAATTGTGTACACCCTAGAATTGGTGCTTAGCATTGCTAGTTTGCTGGGTACTTGGGTTAGAAACATGTAGGTTAACATTAAGTAGTCCATTTGAGTATCAAGGATGATTGTGGAATCCTCAATTCTGTCACTGAATAACAAAACGAGACCCCGATGATGGACCGTCGTACCCACGAAGGACCGTCATAAAGTCTTTTCCAACACCCCACTATTCATTTTCTCTAAGTGTCCAGATACGGACATCTACGACGAAGCATTGTTCCCACGACGGTCCGTTCTACACAACCATCATGGTTGTTAGAGACCCTTGTTCTAAGGGTCTCCAACTTTTTCTAAGTGTCCTCTGACGGACATCTAAGACGGACCGTCATTATCCCGACGGTTTCCTGCACAACCGTCATGGTTTTCAGAGACCCTTGTCCTAAGGGTCTCCATGTTTTTTCCAAGTGTGCATTGACAGACATCTATGACGGAGCGTCGTACCCTCGATGGTCCGTCCTGCACATCCATCATGAAGGTCAGAGACCCTAGTCCTAAGGGTCTCCAACTTTTTCTAAATGTCCTCTGACGGACATCTACAATGGACCGTCATTACCACGACGGACCGTCCTACACGACAACTATCAAAGAGACCATAAACATTGCAGTTACATCATAACAAGTGTATTCTATCTCATATGTGGCAATCTTTTGACCAACAACATGCATATCATGTTAATGAAACATTTGAGACCACTATTATATAGAATCAACATTAAGCATTTCATTCATGACATATATGTATAAATAAGCCAACCTAAGAATCCCTTGAAGGTCCACAAGTGTAATGTATAGGTAAAGTCTAATTCCCTTATCTACACTAGTGCACCTCTCAAGTCATCCTTGTTATTATAAATTTTAAAATTTCATTCATTAATTTTACTTTCGGAAATATTGTCATAAATGACAATAGACCATGTGAGTTAAACATGGAATCTGGTGTCAACCCCTCACACAGAAAGAAGGGCACCATACTTTCCAGGGTAGGACATATACATAATAATAGCGTCTACGTGGATCAACTATATTGGTTTTTCAATGGGATTACATGCTGAAGTAACCCAGAGATTGTTACAAGAAACGCTCTTCATGCTTATTCGCATTGTAGTTTCCGTCTCATGAGACACTTGGGGAATCTACCTTTCTTATCGGAAGGGACACCTCTCATTGTAAACTTAACTTGGTGCTAAACTACATATTCCCTTTTTGAAGTATGATAATCTCTCTAAGCATTAGTTTATGCCATAGTTCTTACAAGACTAATCAATTTTATAACATGATCGTAACTCTTAGGTTGTAGAATAACAACTTCCTTTCATCACAACCTAATATTAATTGAGAACATTACATCATAATCATGGTAATAAGCTGCACATAAGAATCACTTTTAATCCCGCATAATAACACGCCTATCATCATTAAACAGTTCATCGCGTTCATAACATGTTATCATATTAATAAAAACTCATTATCTTCCTGTTATACTCACATATTCATATTTCAGTTAAATCTACAACATAAAGAATATACCAACATAATTCAAGTAAAGTATTCATGATCATAAAATTCTTACCAATGGCTTCCAAGAATCTCATCAAAGATCTTACCCTATATACAATGATGCTTAACCAAAAATTCAATAAAAATAATTATATAGTACTAAAATATAAATGAAAAATTTCAATTATATCTCCCTCAATCATAATAAGCCTAGATCATAAGTTAGGGTTAGGGAAAGAAGATGATTCATGTGTCTTTGAAGATATTTTGATGCAGGTTTTAAGGGATAAATCAACCCACACATGAATATAGATAAATCATAAATGATAATAGAATTATGTATACACAATTCCATCTACAAAGTAGACCCACGAAATTTGAGGAAAACAAGGTTTTTGATGAACATTGAAATCAAATCTTTGAAGAGCCTCTTCGGGAAAAGTGTCACAAGAATTAACTACCTCCATAACTTTAGAAACCTCGAAGATCTTATACATATGGATCTTGAATCCCTCAAATTTGATCTTGTTCTTCATGGGTTTCTTGGGAGTAGTCGAGAAACTGTGAAAGAAGAGTTTATTTAGGATTTTGGGATTTATGAAGTGTTAGGTTAGTATAATGATCTAGACCCTTTCATAGTCCAAAACTAATTAATTATAATTGTACCTAATATATATTTAATTATATAACTAATTACTAACCACCCTCCGCTAAACCGTGTTTCAGACAGTGTGATGAGGTTCATCGACAAGACCCCGTCTAGACCTCGTCAACAAAATCACGGACCGTCCTCGTCAGTGTTTTTTAAAGATAAAGCCGTCCTAAATATAAGAAAAGTAGGGCAGAGGGAAACCGCAAAATGGGCGCGGTAAGGGAACTGGGAGGCAGAGGCCCAGCAGGGAGACTAAGAGGAGGCTGGAGAAAGGTAGGATGGCAAAGAAAGCGGGGGGTAGTATCTCATTCTAGAGTGTGGACCAACAGCCAATTGACAGGCGTCTACTAACGACGACTCGTGACCCCCGTTGTGGTTGCATAACCGGGTAGAACCCGGCTTTTGACCAAACCTTTTAGGATCAAAAGTTGGGTCCTCCTCAAGGTCCCTCAGGGTGGTCCTTGGCGAGTCATACCCAAACGTTTCGACCCTTAACATGCTATCAGGTGTAACCTATGATTTTTTTAAAAATGTTTGACATCTATATGAATCTTTAAGATCATTTAAAACCTAAAGGCACACTAGTTCACTTTCACTAGTCTCCGTACGTCGTGGTCGTTTCTTGATGTTTAAGCTTTAACATTTTCTAATCAAGTTAATTATCTTCATTTAGGCCTTGTAACATTATTTGAAGGCCTTAGAAACTAGTTAAGACTCTAGACTAGGCCCTTAGATTTCCTAGGTATAACAATATCCTCATTGGGGATCATTCGTCCTCGAATGATACTTTAAACATCTTTTTGGAATTACGACTCAAGACTAGCAACCCAACAAGCCTATGAGACATAAATATCATCCATTAACAAATGAGGAAACATTCACTCCTTTCTCAACACAACCCAATACTATTTTTAAGATAGAAATCATTTTAACTATAAAAATGTGAATAATTCATCATTTCATATCTAGCAAGGAGGAACGTTCTTCTCCTTTTCATATAACACAACATGTTGAACATGAAACACCACATAATTTTCATAACTTTACATTTGAAAATTTTCACAAGAAGTATAACATCACTCAATATACCAAACATGTAATCAAGTATTGTCAAGTATGAAGACAAATAGTTCAACACATATATGAAACATGGATTTTTCACAATTTCATGCATAATTAAGGAAGTTCAGTGAAGTTTCAGAACACATTAAGACCCTTCAACACAAAAAATTAGAATAAGTTACTAAACTCAACCTTGGATAGAAGAGGAGGGAAAAAGATGATGATATCAGGATTTCATATCTGCTGCGACCTGCCAAGTAGCTTTCTCCGCTAGTTGTTTCATCCAAAGAACCTTCACGAAATCTACCTATTTATTCATCAACATCTTTACTTGTCTATGTATGATCTCATCCAAAACCTTTTCCTAGGAATTGCTAGTATTGACTTCTATGTATTCTAGAGGAATGTAGACACCAGATCACCTATACACTTCTTTAGAATTGACACAAGGAAATCCAGGTGGATCGGAGCCAATTTAATAGGTAGTTTCAACACATAGGCGACCTTTTCGATGCAATTCACAAACTCATATGGCCCCACATACTAGGGACTAAGTTTACCCTTTTTACCAAACCTCATCACCTCTTCATGGGTGATATCCTCAAGTGGACCATGTATCCTACCATAAACTTAAGGTTTCTTAATCTATTATTGGCATAAGGATTTTTCCATCTATGAGCTATCTTCAAACAATCCCTTATGATACGGACTTTCTCTACGATATTATAGATTTCTTTGTGACCTATTAGAGAAACTCACCTACCTCTAACCACACAATTGGAGATCAAAATCTCCTCCCATAAAAGGCCTCAAAGGGTGCTATGGTGATACTTGAATGATAGCTATTATTGTAGGAAAATTTAAGCAATGGTTAACGATCATCCCAATTATACTTGAAGTCAATAGCACATACCCTCAACATGTCGTCAAAGGTTTGGACTGTTCGTTTTGCTAAACCATCTGCTTGTGGATGAAATGTGGCACTAAGTTTCACATTTGTACATAGAACACTTTGGAATGCTTTCCAAAACCTAGAAGTTATTGTGGGACCTCTTTTTAATATTATTAACAAGAGAACTCCATGCCACCTCTCAATATCATTAAGGTACAACCTAGAATAGTCCTCCACCAAATAAGTAGCTTTGAAGGTAATAAAATGGGAAGATTTGATCAATCCATCAACAATAACACATATTGATATCTTCCTATTTCCATGTCGGGATATCCATCCCTTGAGTTAACCCTCCCGGTCTTTGATGTTCGCCCTTGACTTTTTGATAATTAGGACATCTGGCCACAAACTTTGCTATATCATTCTTCAAATTGTTCCACCAATAGACCTCTTGAAGATAATGGTACATTTTGGTGTCACCTAGATGAATGGAATATCAAGAACCATGAGTCTCTTCTATAATTTGTCTCCTTAAGTCATTCCATCAGGTACACACAACCTAGCTTGATACCTAAGTACACCATCCTTCCTTTCGACAATGACTCATTGTACATACTAAGAACCGATCCCTTCAACTCCATCGATAGAGGATATATATGTTGCTTAGATTTAACATCATCCACTAAAGATGACTAAGAGTTATGATTAACCATGAAATCCCCTTTTGGAGAATCTTCAAGGCGAACACCCAACTGAACAAATCTATGCACATCTTTCACCAACTCTTTCGTACCATCTTCAACATGAGCTACGGTAACCATAGTCATTCGACTCAACGTATCTACAACCACATTGGATTTTCCCAAATGGTAGAGGACACTCATATTTTAGTCCTGGAAGAGTTCTATTCAATTTCTTTGTTGAGGATGATTTTTAAACTTACACTCTTTTTGATCACACACGATACTGAAGAGTCTTATGGTCGCTGAAACAATTCCACATGTGCACCCCGCTATAAATAAGATGTCTCCTATGCAATAAACAGCCAAACCACTAGCTACACCCTAATACAGATCATGTGTTTGGCTTTTCCTTCCTCGCATAGCACCTTGCTTGTTTAGAAGAATAAACTATCACTTTACCATGTTGCATGAGGTCACAACCGAAACCTACTTAAGAAGCATCATAATTCACAACAAACCTTTTGGTAGACTCTATGAAAGTCAAAAACGGAACGAAGTTAAACTTATGTTTCAACTCTTGAAAGCCTCTTTCACATGCTTATGACCCAGTCAAGAATAACTTTCTTTTTGGGTTAAGGTGGTGAAAGGAGATGCAATGGATGCAAACCCGTCAACAAATCTCCTATAACACACGGCTAAGACCATGAAACTTTGAATATCAGTTGGAGTCGAAGGTCTAGTGCAATTCTTAACCGCCTTCATTTTCTTCGAATCGACCTCTATGCCCTCACTTGAAACAATGTGACCAAGAAATAAAACTGATCTTAACCAAATTTACAGTAACTATATTTAGCAAAGAGTTGATGTTCCTTGAGGACTTCCAATACTATTCTCTAATGACCCATGTGTTCATCCTCTCTCTTTGAATATGCCAAGATATCATCACGAAAGATAATTACAGATGAATTAAAATAAATCTGGAATACCCTAGTCGTAAGGTTAATAAAATTTGCGGGGTCAACTCATAATGATTATGCCTTATTTGGGAAACCGACTTAGGAATGTCAAAGTTGTGATACACCTAAGTTGGTTATAATCCGACCTCAAATCGTTTTTTGAAAAGTAACTATCAACGTGGAGTTGATCAAACGAATCATCAATCCCTACGGAGAGGTTACTCATTTTTTATAGTGACCTTGTTCACTTTTCTGTAGTCAATACACATTCTAAGAGACTCATAATTCTTTTTCAAAAATAATAATAAAGTGCCCCATGGAGAATTCTTGGTTGTATAAAACACTTATCTAGCAAATCCTTGAGTCGAATCTTCAATTCTTTCAACTTGGATAGAGCAATCCCGTAAGGAGGAATGGATATGGGTTGAGTATCCGTCAACAAGTCTATGCCAAAATTATTTCAAGTTCTAAAGGAATTTAGGGTGAATCATCGAGGACGATATCATGACTGGGGAGCACCCCCTAGACCTAACTAGCGTCTCAAATAGGACTTAAACTAGGCCTTAACATTCATCATTACATCTCACAACACAAATATGCGGAAAGTTTGAACTTTTACATAGTGAAGTGTACTTAGACTTCACACATATCATACGGGGAATTTACATAGATTTCTCAGTTATGAAGTATACATCGACTTCTCGTTTAGAATAAAAAAATCATATAAGAGTCTAATATCTTGACTCACATACAAACAATCTAAAGAGTATTACAAAGTTGGGCATATGCCCATACTTAAGTACAATATACAATTATAGGCTTACAATAACAGTCTCAAGAATTAATGAAAGAAATAATAGTATTTAGACAAACCAATTACTAAGCTCAAGAAGTGGAACCATCCTCGAACAATAAGGACTCACCGACAAGTTGGAAGATATGTCCAAGTCTTCTTGTAAATGGCTTGTAATAACTTCAACAGACTAGACCTACATATTGTAGAAAGATTAAGAATATGGGTTAGTACAACCACTTGTACTAAGTATGGAAACATATAGAAAAAAACTATTTGAAGATATGCATGAAAGGGGCGATTTCCTTAGAAACATGCTAATTCATTTAGAAAACCTTTTTACACATAAGAGACAACATATACAAGTAAAGGATCAGAACAACGTAAGACATGCTCATAAACAAGGATAACATTATTATGAAGTCGTCTAAACATTTCATCTTGAATAGTTCATATCATCAACATACAATAGCCTTACCAACAATCTCATCCCAAGCATTCAAGTGCAATGCTCATCTGAAGCGCCATAACCCCGTATAAACAAATATACAAGAATAGAGATAATAACTAATGCCTTGCTTTGCATAATACAACATCATGTGTAGTCATCAACATATATAACACATTATACAAATATCATGATTATTAACGAAGCCAACATCATTTAAGGACAGTATCATATACAGAATAAACATATATACATTTCATTATATGATAAGTACGTTTCAACATTCATTCATACACATACAAGAAAAATGTGCATAAGCCTACTAAGTCAAAATGTACATATTCATATTTGACTTTGAAACCATTTGAAATTGGCTCCTTGAATAGAAGAGAGTTCAAGTATGAAGCACCATATCTCAATACTAAAGAAAAGCCCATGGAATTGATGGATAAAATCTTGGAAAATCTGTCATCTTCCTTCGAGATTCAAAGCTTCAACAATGGAGGTTTAGAGAAAATGAATGGAGAGCTTTTGTTTTGAGTTGAGGGTTTCACTTTGATTTGTTTGTTTGGGGGTTTAAAAAGACATAATAAGCGTCAATGGTTCATCCCATATTCCTCAAAAGATCTCAACACTTAAATGATCTTTTAACCAATTCAAATTTGACTTAAGAAGGACGCGACCAAATATGGACGTCACTATGCGTCGCGGAGGAATTTTTAATTCTTGGTTCTGCAAAATTTTGTGACAGAATGGTTCGCTATGTCTCCACGTCTCAGGGAAAACTTTTTACCCATTGAGTGTAGGAGGCGGGACGCGTAGCCACTCCTGCATCTTGGCTGCTTTGGAAGCTTCATTGGCCCATGTTTGTGTCGTCCTCAAGGATCCTTTGGCTGGTCATTGGGACGACTTTCTCTGACGTTTAGACCCTTTACATGTTATTATATGTATATCAACCATCAATTTTCAGTTTCACTCTCAAACAATCCCATAAACGCCAATACAAAACACTACCCCATACTATTTCAACTTCATCTAGTTTCCGGACGTCATGGACGTTTGTCCTTCAAACAATTCATAACTTTATACACTGCCTCTAAATGGTATTATACATCATTTTATGACCTTTTAAATTCATTACACACATGTTAGGATCTAGTTCACCATACTTCATATTTTAGGGGCATTACATGTTTCTTAGCATGCTTTCAACAAGTAGGCATCTTACTTGGTGAATTTCCACCTCTTTCTTTTTGGTACGTAGGGTTAGACACCTTATCATTACTTGCCTTGGGGAAATTATAAGGAACATGGTTGGAGAAACTCTTTGTTAACTTAGGTATGTTTTGAATTTCCAACCTACCCTTAGAAGAACCTTCTTCATACGACCTTTCCCTCTTAGCATCCCTGTTCTTCCTCCTTAGTCTAGTCTCTTCCACTTGTTGAGAATGCACCATTAAGTGAAAGATATCCATATTGTCATGAAGCATCGCTGCACGAAATTCTTCAACCATGTTTTTTGACACTCCCTTCACAAATTAGCTTCTCATCTCTTGGGTTAGACACCAAGGATGCGAGATATTAGACAATTTTCGTGAAATTCATGATACTCTATACCACTCATACCCTTCTCGATGACATGATAAAGACCCCTCTTCCACGTAAAGACCTTCTTTTATAATTCCCTTGGGGAAAAACTATCAATAAAGGCCCTCTTAAAGATCTCCCAAGTCACAGGAGCAACTCTCAACACCCTATTGTCCTTCTATTATATATACCTTGTTTGTGCAACATATTTGAGTTGATAAGCAGCTAACTCTGACTTCTCATTCGAGGTGACTACCATAGCAAACAAGATCTTATCGACTTCATAAAGAAATTCTTGGGTCTCTTCACAGATCTTAGACCGAAGGAACATAAGATGATTCAACCTAGTTAAAAGTCTCAATCGAGAATCCATAGTGCTAGCATGTTGGTGCACACGGGGTAAAATTTCTCGGTTCACTTGTACCGTCATAGCTTGGACTTAAGCAGTTACAACATGAGCTTAAAAATTCATAGCTTGGTCCAAATTTGGAAAAGACGATCTTATCACTTCATCCATCACAGCTGGAGGATAGACCAGAGCATGTCACCCAAAGGAACTTATTCTTGTGGAGGAGCATTATTGTCTTGGGGAGGAGCTCCCTCATTATAAATCTCCTCACCAACTATTCTTGCGGATGTTGTTCTAATAGTCATAGACTATAACTACAATAAAAGGGTTAATGAAAAGGACACATAGAGTGACAACTCTTGAGGCACGACATAGGAATACCAAGAAGATTAGAATTTCCTAAGCATCACATAGGCTCTCATTAATAGGTGTGGCACGCTTCACAATCATGAATAAGACTCTACAGAGACATGGTTTCGTGAGACGTCAATCCTTAGGTTACTCAACCTCATTGCTCTAATACCATGTTTTTCCTGACTAGGGAGCACCCCCTAGACGTAACCGACATAATCATCCTCGAAATGAACTTAGACTATCCCTTAGCATTCGTCATTACATGTCATTGGTAAAAAATGCAGAAAATTTAGAACTTTTACATAGCAAAGTGTACTTTCACTTGTACCAAATCATATAGGGAGTTTACATAGACACCTCACTTATGAAGTATGCATATACTTCTTGTTTAGCATAAATAAATCATACAAGAGTCTATTCTTGGTCTCACTATAACCTCTAAGTATTACACACTTTGAAATACATCCCATCCACATCAGATTATGCTTTACTAAGGCTAGTCCATACCTGGAGAATTGAGGGGACAAAAAATTGTCTTTAGACATAAAAATTCTGCTAAGCTAGATTAGTGGCACCATCCTCAAACATTGAGGACTCAACAATAACTTGGGGAAGATATCCAAGTATTCTTGCAATTGCCCTCTAAGTACTTCAACGGCCTGAACCGATACTCTCAAATTACAATTCCTTAATGAAATATAAGCGTTTGTATCAAGTAAAGAACCAAACTATTAGGTTGGGGTCTATACCACAAGGAAAATGATTTTAACTTAACTTAAACGTACAATTACCTCTATTTTTTCAAGTCTTTTCCGAAAATAAGTAATTAAAGGAGGGGGGGGGGTTTGAAACAAATGCGTCGTAATATTGAATAATCAAACAAGTAGAAAGAGAATTATTGGTGTTTATCATGTTGTGAGAGAAACTAGGGTGTAAGTGTTCCCCATAGGTTGATAACGTCATAATACTAGCTATAACAATTCTTCCCTAGTGTTTTGCATGCAAAGTGATAAGTTATCTATCTCTAAATTCATGGTTTGTCATTTAGAGAATTTCACCTCAGCCTTCACTTTGCATATTCTATGATGCAATTGACGAACAAACAACACGTACCGTCGATGCTTCTCGTCGTTCCATACTTAGTTTTTCTTCAACATCGGGTATAGTCACGTTCTCTGATCAAATCAAAGTTTTTTCAGGACGGTCTGTAGATCCTTCTGCAGCCCCACGCTTAGTCATAATTCCCCGAGTTGCTTCCGGATGCTTGAACCTCCAATCGACGGTCATCACCTATGGTTCGTCAATGGGATGAAGGGCCGTCGATGGCCTTCGTTGGTGACTTCTGCAGTGATTCTTCACAGCCTTCTATATTTTAGTTTTGGACAACTTTCCAGCAAAACAAAGATAAAAAAAATATTAAAGTTACTACAAAAAGGCTCTAGACACACACCAATATTAAGGGAATCCATTGAAAGTACCGTGAAAAGATGGTACATCAACACCCTCAAATTAAATTCGTTGTTTGTCCTCATGCGACGCACTACGACTCAACACAACACTTTCCACACAAGTATTCTCGTTGTTTGTCCTTAAGCGACACACTACGACTCAACACAACACTTTGTACACAAGTATTCTCTTTTAAGCTTCCGCAATCACATGGATATGAATCCCAACTTTTTTCGTTGTTTTAATGCATGTTTCTTCTCTTAGGCTTCATAGGCTTACTCATGTGAATCAGACCATGACAGAGACTCACCATACACTAACACCTCTACTCTATTGTCGCTCGCCAAGGTACCAACTTTCCAATATTACAACTAGTGCCCTAACTTCAAAAAATATCCTCCATTTTCACACAGTAATTTTAAATTTGAGTATAAGGATCATTATTCAAAACTAGTGCTCAAAACAAATTCACACATAGTTGGTACTTGTCGCCATAGGATTTGCCTTATTTTCGCTACTTATAATCACCATATTAGACTCTTAGTGTCACATCCGGGTTTACCCCCTAGACGTAACCGGCTACGTCGTCCTTTTTAAGTACTAAGACTTGGCTTTTAGTTCATTCATAGGTTGAAAAATGAGGAAATATCTAAAACTTCTATTTTCTCTACTTGGTGGTTTACCTAGACCTCTAAATGCCCATAATATAATAGCATATCGAGTAACAGAACCATTCATATAGGAAGGTTACATAACCTTCTACTTTTTTTATTCTACCTAATATATTATTATTTAAACATAACAAATAAATTTATATAGTCTTATATATATAATAATAATATCCGACCGATTTGTCCCTTTCCCCCATCTCATACATCTAAACAAATGTCCAATTAGCATAGTCCGTCAATCATTTCACAAGACCATGTATAAGTCATACAAGTATAATATTTCCAATAACAAGGAAAGGAATGATAGAGTCCATAAGCTCATACAAAGTCCAAAGTTAAAGATGGCCTTGACCCTCGAAAGTTGAGGAGTACCCTACTTGGATTGAAGGAAGATCCCACCTTCACATATTGCTTTCCGCAAACTCTTCAACACGTAACCTAAAATGTTTGGGAGAAGGGGGAAAAGGGTTTAAGACTCCACTGTACTAAGTATGAATTTATTCACACAGGACACTGTACCACAAGATAAACTTGTTGAAGGTACTTTTTTATCAAATCATGTCAATCTCCCCTTTTTTAGGGGTTAATGCAAAGTCAAGTAAGTCAGTATTATCCACATAACATGCTTACTATCTCAACAAGTAAATACTTTATCCAACACACTAGACTTTCTGATTTACGACAAACCTAAAACTCAAGGAATATATCATAAGAATGAATAAGAGTTAAACATATCATAATAAGCAAGATATAACTACTCACAACTCCTTATCAAGTCAACAAGTGCAATGAACCAGCAAAGCTCCATACCTAACCTTACTCAATCAAGGTAATCCTCAACAAGACAACATAACCAATGTCCAACTTTGGTCATATCATTGGCGTGTACGGCTTGGTATTCATTTTATATATAATTTATAATCCAGTCGATATCATCAACTAACTACGCAATCATATAGCTAATCAAAAATATAACTTGGGATCAGATAATAATAAATATATATTATTATATCTTAATAGACACATATAAAAACCATTCTCCTACGCGACTCCCCTCTATTACTAACTAGTGCATGTCTAAGGATGATCCCATAACCCCTACCTAGCTAAACTAGACCTTAGGTTATTCTAGCTAAGTTTAAGTCCTTAAAAAATTCGTTTCCCTTATGGGACACTTCTTTCCCTAACAATTAGAGACCACATGAAGCTAGTGTAGAATCCGCTGGTCATAAAACCCTACAAACAAAAAAACCGAAACTACGGCGGACTACTTGCCAAGGTCGTATCAAAACAGAAAAGAATAGAAACTATGTGGTCCCCTCGCTAGTATTCCGATAGGGGCAGACATAGTTCACAATGTAAGTGGAGATTTAAGTAGGGACCCCTCTTTATGCAGCAACTATGGATTATAGTTTCCAATCTCAAGAATAATGTAGTTTGGGGGGGGGGGCTCCTCACCGTTTCCTATGGTGGAAGGGACACTTCTCTATCTTTGTTCACTCGGTGCTAAGCTAGAGTCCCTGTTGGAAAGTATTTAAGTAAGAAGCCTTTAATTATCAATCATGATATTAATTTAGTTGTAATTTAGGCCATAGATATCTCACCTTGTATTAAGTCGCATCAATATTCTCACTAGAATTATATGAGTATATAAGTCCTTTTATCACAATTCATTAACTCGGTTAAAACCTAAAGCCTTCGTAACATATTAGTAGCAAATTGTAGTTTTTCATCATCCTTATAGCACATACACCTTAATCTTAACCTCACACATAGGCAAGAAATTTCAATTTCAAGATCATACCACCCTATATCTGAATATAAGTCATACCCAATGTATTATCAAAAGTTTAACAACAATATCACAATTGGGTGGAAGTAATGAGAGTTTTATTGGTAAGACTTACTTAGTCTTTCTCATAGTCTTCATCAAGTCTGACCATAAACCCATAACTCAACCCATACTTGGGAGTACATCATAGAACACTCATAACCCAATAGAAATAACAAGTACAATTGCATCCTCTATAACCAATTCATATTTAGATCACAACTTGAGACGATACAAAGGCTAATTTTTACATTATACTTCATAACCTACAGCAATGTCAAGAACTAGCAATGATAGCCCTATAATTATCCTTAATTTAAAACCATAAGACACATAGGATTGTTAATCAAAATCAACTTACCACTTTCATTGATGATCACCTACAACATTCGTCAAGATCCTCTACTAGGGGTTAGGATAGAGAGATTATATTCTTTCAATTTAGAACGAATCATCAACATTATCATAAAAAGTTGAATTACATGTAATCTAATCAATATAGACCCTAAGATCACTACAACTAACACTCAATCCAGAACTTCATTTCTTAATCTTGAATGAACTGACATAAGAAACCTCCACTTTTTGAAATCTTTTTTTGATGGACCTTTGAGGACAGAATTCAACTGTTTATTATTCCAACACTTAAGTTTCTCAAAATTTTGATGAAGCATACAACACTCTTTTTTCATACCCCCAAACCCTAGTTTCTTTCTAGCCTTCAATGGTGAGTCATGTAGAGAGGAGAATAAGAGAGAAGGAAGAGGTTTTATTTTGAGAGTTGTCCTTTAGGATAATGAAGGTTAAGGTAATTTATAAACGGGCTTAATTCACTTAATTAGTCACCCTTTAATCCGCCTAAATACACCTAAACAACTTAATTAATTAAATGAAATCATTTAATATTCATCTGTGAAATTCGATCCTTACCGATGAGACCCCGATCGATAGTCCGTTGGTGAGTCGATGGATAAAACCCCCCTCCGTCCTGCACTCAATCGTCTCTATTAGAGACTTTACAGGTGAGGGCTTTCTTTAATTTTATTAATATGGGATGACGGTGTCCTCGACGCCCCATCGAGCCAATGACGCCTCTTCAACCCTTCCGTCGTGTGTAACAGTAGTTAGGTAAAAAAGGGCCTTCATGAATCTTTCTAATCTGTAGGAAGACGTGGCCTCGAGCCCCGTTGAGCCACTTACGGACCGTCGTCTGCCCCGTCGATGCACACTGCCAGACAGTGTTGCATTAAGCTGCAGGGATATTCCTCAGAGGCCCTTGGTTGGTCCCTGGGAGTCGTACCAGACGTTTCAATTAGTAAAAAACTCAAACACCTATTAGATACCTTTCCACCATTTTTTGTATATTTACGACGCCTAAAAGTTAGTAAAAGGGCTAAGGCACACTAACATTCCTTTGAACAAACTTTCCAGATGTTTTGGTTCTTAAACCTTCAAAATGACCTATATTCATCAAAAATGGACTTAGAAACAGTGTTTACACTTTATGACACCTATGTTAGGATTTACCACGAGTCTTGGATTATCAAGGTGTTACATTATCCCCCCTTACGAACATTCGTCCCCGAATGACACTAAAATTTCTTTGAAGGAATAGACCTAAGACTAGCAATCCAACTAATGAACAACATCCATTTAAATAAATCAATGTCCACCTCACCAAGAAAATATCATAACTCTATTACCAAAGCTAGGCTCAAAACGCTTCATCATGAGGCATTTCCTTCTCACAACACTTATGAGCTAACATACCACATGAAGGCACTTAACCACAGTTTTACTCTTAACACATGCTACCTATCATTTTATAGAAGACTCCCATATCAGAAATGCACAATATAACTCAAATCAGGAAAAACAAATTTTCAAATGTTTTTACTAGCAATACTAATGACTTCACTGTAAAACTTTTTTGTGAGTTTTTTAAAATGTTATTTTTTGCAACACTTCACCCAAAAATCAAGAAATACAAATCATTGGCAGAATTATAATAATTAAAAAGAATGGAAAGCCTTAATTTCTCAAAAAGAACGAGGACAACGGGCACTCTTCATAAGCTTCGTCCTCCCATTTACACCCTCACTATTGATTTTTCATAAGTTTTTTACTTATACCCCCTCTTTATCCTTATTCACTCAATTCTTGACTTGCCTATCAGAATGTGTATTGGACTTCATCATAAGAGCGTTATCCTTGCATCAACACCCAATAGGAAGAATAGCCTTAGGGTCACCGAGAGACTTTTAAATCTAAAACTGGAAAATCGGATGAACTGATGCCCTTCACTAGGAAGTTTTATTCATAGGCAATCCTTACCAATCTTTGCCAGATTTCATAGGGAACCACAAGAACCGATGACTTAATTTCCCCTTTCTTGGCGAACCCTAACCCCCCCTTTCCTTGGTGAAAATTTATGCATAACGCCTTATCAACTCCTTCAAAAACTTCCAAATTCACTTCTTTCTATCAATTGCGGTAAGACTTTTTCCGACTAGCAGCCATTTGCAACCCACGGTTTACTTATGATATGAACCTTTACAAAGTCTTATAATCAAACCACCGGACCAAGAAGTGTGGCTCACCCCTTCAACCATCCAAAAGGAGACCTACCATCTCCTACCATAACGCTTTATAGGGAGCCTGGACATGGATGAATGAAAACTTAATTGTTGTAGGCAACTCCACTACAGGAAAATTTCCTATATAATAACTCCCTTTAAAAATCAATAATGCAAGCTCTAAGCCATTCTTCAGTGTTTTGGATCATACACTCTGCTTGGCTATCCATTTGGGGATGAAAAGCGGTGCTCAATTTCACCGTAGTACCTAACCCTTTTTGGAACGACCTCCAAAATCTAGATGTGAATTGTGCGCCCCGATCTGATATGATGGATAAAAGAATGCCATAGAGTCACACAATCTCATCTATGAAGATTCTTGCATAATCCTCCACCGAATATGAAGACTTAACAGGGATAAAGCAAGCGGATTTAGTCAACGATCCACAACCACCCATATGGAATCATAGAACTTTTAGGTCTAGGATAAACCTACTACAAATTCCATATTAATATCTTCCCACTTCCAAGTTGGAATTTGGAACCCTTGTAGTAAGCCACCCATCTTTAGGTGTTTGGACATTACTTGTTGGCAATTTAGACACTTAGTGACAAATTCTTCTATGTCCCTTTTTAGACCTTCCCACCAATATATTCCCCGTAGGTCATGGTAAATTTTTGTTGACCCTGGATGAATTGAGTAGAGGGACACATGTGCTTATTCTAAGATCCGAACCCCCAACCCATCTACATCGGGAACACATAATCTCCCTTGGTACTTTAAAACACCACCCCTTGGGAGAATGCTTCATTTAACTTGCCAAGAACTTATTCTTTCAACTCCATCAAGGCTAAATCAAGGTATTGTTTGGAATTCACCTCAAACATTAACGATGACTCGAAGTTATGATGAACTATGACACCCCCATCTGGAGAACTCTCTAACCTCACCCCCAACCTAGCCAACCTATGCACTTCGCTTGCAGGTGCTTTTGGCTTCATCCATGATGGGATACACTACCATAGTGGTCCGACTTAAGGGCATCCCACAACTACATTAGCCTTGCCGGGATTGATAAAGTACCTCATATCATAATCTTTCAAACTCAATCAGACTTCTTTATCGGAGAATTTAACTCCTTTTGGGCAACACAATATTGGGTACTCTTACTGAAAGGTAAACATCTACATGTAACCCATACAAATAATGCCTACAACTTTTAAAAGCAAACCCACGCACTAATTCTAGGTTATGATGGGGTAATTCCTCCTCATGTACCTTTATTGCCTTGGGCATAACCTATCACAATTCCCGTTTTTCTAAGCATCCACCCCCACACAAACAACTCGGGATTGTGTCAAAAAACTCATAAAAAACCCTTTGTACCCTCCTGGTAAGCACATAGAGCGAAGTACGATTATCTTTAAACAATTGGAAACTCTTCTCACATGCCTCTAACAACTCAAACTTTTTACTCTTTTGGGTAAAAGTAGTCAAACGAGACTCAATGGATGTGAAACCATCCATGAACATCCGATAGTAACCCACTAAACCCAAGAAACTCATTATGTCAATCGGATTCAATGGTCTAGGTCAAGTTTTCACTGCTTCCGTTATCCTTGGGTCTACTTCAACTACCTCAATAGAAATGACAATGTGGCACAGAAAAGTAAGGATTTTTTTTTTGTTTTTTTCAACCCAAAACTCACACTTAACTAAATTTTTGAAATACAATTGGATGTTCATTTAGGTTTTTGCAACCCTTACCCCTCAATTGACCTATATGATCTTCCTCTTCTTTTGATATATCAAGATATCAGCAATGAAGACATGACCAAATGAATCAGGTAGTTTTTAAATAATTTATTCTTAGTCCTAAATGCCGCAGGAGAGATGACCGCAAGAACTCATAATGCGCATACCTAGTTTTGAAAGGGTCATCTTCGCTAGCCTCCTCTCAACCTCACCCTGATTTAAGGATTAGCCCGACCCTCTAGTCCCACTATCATTAAAAAGTACCCTCGCCTCTTAGAGTTGGGTCAATAGAAAGTCATCAATCTGAGGGAAAGGGCAAACTTATTCTTATGGTACCTTGGTCGCTTGGCGGTAGTCAAACACATTCCGCAAGGACCCCATCCTTCTTTTTGACAATAATACCAGAGCACCCCATGGAGATTACTAGGCCTTGTAAGAGCCTTTGTCAAGCAAATCCTTAGAGTTGAGCCTTCACTTTTTTAATTCGGACGGGCCAGAGGCCATCCGATATGGAGGAATGAAATGGGATTTGTGTTTGCGTTGGAAATAGATACAAACATCATTTCCCATTCGAGAGGAATAATCGGGAAGGTCATTAGGAAAAACCTCTGAAAAATCATGTCCCTCATGGGGAACTGACTCAACAGGAGGAATTTTGAAATCCAAATCTAAACTTTTACATGTTGATAGAACAAACCCTTTGAGATCATTTTACAATACTTTTCGATAAGACTATGGAACCGTCTATGATTAGAATTTCTCCTCCTCCATTTCCCCTGTCCACATCACACAACGGGTTCATTTGGAATGTTAAACCTCACCACTCTTGTCCTACATCAATACTGCAAAATAGCAAGCAACGAAATCCTAACCCAATATAATATAAAAATCAAAGCATATCGAGTTATACTAAATCGACATAAGAACTCTATTGGGCAATGAATAGAAAATTTGATAGACTGTTTAGGCCACAACCGACTATCCCTACCATATAGGACACAAGAACGGCGCATGTATGATATCAGTAAAACATACAAAATTTTTAGCTACTATGGTGTAATAAAGGACAAGTAGCAACTCACGTCAACAAAGCAGCCACATCACGAGTAAAGATTTTTAACATACCGTCAGCACGTCGGGAGAGGTCTCTTAGCTACCCCTTGAGCGGAAAATAGAAACGTTTATTCTTTGGGAGACTAACTAGAACCACTTGTTTGAGCTTGGCCACACCCTTTAATATCATAACTCTTCAGTTTGGACAATCTCTCATTTTGTGCCACTTTTTGCCACAACTAAAATCAAGATTATACCGGCCCTTTAAGGCACTCCACCACTCAAAACCCTAGTTCTTTTTAGCACACTTTCCACAAGTTGGCTTCTATTCTCCTTTGGTGACGTTTGAAACGTTTTCCTTTATTAAAATTTAGGTTAGAGATCCTATCACCACTAGCTCTTGGGAATTTGTTAGGGACTGATTTGGAACCCCTCCTTCTTAATTAGGCTTATCTTGTATCTCAGCCTATTCTTTTGAGAGCCTCCATCAATGCCTAGACTCTTAGCATCTTTACTTTTTCTTTCTCTAGCTCTAGCCTCCTCAACCCTTCTTGCATAAAACATAAGACGGGAAGTGTT
Source organism: Solanum habrochaites (assembly GCA_027704765.1). Classification (NCBI taxonomy): domain Eukaryota; kingdom Viridiplantae; phylum Streptophyta; class Magnoliopsida; order Solanales; family Solanaceae; genus Solanum; species Solanum habrochaites. The sequence goes on from JAKWJA010001219.1 coordinate 71,996, forward strand.
CATGTTGTCATGTATCATGGCCGATTGACACTCCTCTTATAATCCTCCGACACCCCTGTCACAAAATGGCTCATTTGGTCTCTAGGTTTGGAGACTAAAAAAGGAGCACATTTGGACAACATGAAAAATTCCAAAGACTACTCATGAACACTCTTCCCTGTTTGGCGAAGACTAATGAACTCCGTCACTTTATCCTCCCTCATCTCTATAGGGAAGAATTTATCTAGATTAGCCTCCTTGAAGATCTCCCAAGTTACTGGAGCACCCCTCAACGACCTATTGTCCCTCCATTGCACATACTATGTTTGAGCCACGTCCTTTAGTTGATATGAGGCCAACTTGGCCTTCTCATTTGAAGTCACTCAATAGCATTTAGCACCTTGTATACCTCATCAAGGAATTCTTGGGGGTCTGCATAAACCTTACACTAATAGAAAGTAGGAGGGTTCATCTGAGTGAAGTCCCTTAGACGAGAAGCCATAAAAGTGAAGTCCCTTCGAGTTTTCATGCTTAGTATAAACACAACAACATGATTAGATGCAAAAGCACACCAATAAATATGCTCTATTGACCCCGATAATAAGATTTCAAAGAAATAGAGTGAGTCCTAAGCAGCATATAAGCTTCCTCCTCTAAGTGTGGCAACCTTCCACAATTATGAATCAAACCAACATAGACGTTTGTAGAGAGAGAGAGAGACATAACTCAACAATATTCACCTCATGCTCTGATAGAAGTTTCTCACAGATCCGGTTACCCCCCGTAGACGTAACGGCGTCATCGTCGTTTTTTTAATGACTAGACTACCCTCTAGTTCATGTCCACTACATCCATATGTTGAAAAATGCTAAAAAATTTAAACTTTATGGTTTTTTCTCTACATGAGGTTAACATAGACTTTACATACACATAATATATATTCATAATCGACTATCTATACCCTTCATATAAAGAGTTAATAGCCTTTTTAATTTTATTGCACATAGATATTAAAAAACTTAGAAAATTGTCTCAATGATTGTCTCATTTCATCCATCTAAACAAATTCCAATATATGGGCATAAACCCTTACAGCATTGAAATTACCTGTATAGGTCATACGAAAGTACAATTTTCAAATAACAAGGAAGCAATGATAGTTCAATACGAGTCATAACAAATCACAAGCTTAAATATTTGCATTTCCCTTAAAAGGTGAAGGACGTACCCGACTTGGATGATGGGAAGATCCAACCTTTTTCACAATATTTCCTTCCAAACTCTTCAATATCGGAACCTAACTTTTGGGGACAGGTAGAAAATGGGGGTTAGTAACTCCACATTTATTTACGTTGATATCTTAATGCACATACACAAGCAAAACGCGTTGAAAGAGACTTTTATCAAATCTGCCAATCTAACCCCTTTTTTAGGGCTTAATGCATACAATCCAAGTAAGTCAGATTGATCAACAAACATCCTTACTATCTCACAAGTAATACTTATCCCAACCATCTCTTAGCATCATGATTTACTACAACCCTACTCACGGAGATAATATCACAGATGAATAGATTTAACACATATCCTAATAAGTAATACAAAACTAATCGCAAGTCCTTCTCAAATGACAAGTGGAATGACCAAGCAAGCCCCATAAACCTTACTCAATAAGTTTCATCAACAGAAAACAGAACAAATGATGGCCTTTAGGCTTGCATTTAATTTTATATTATCATTATAATCCAAGGCATACTTATAAATGAACTAATCAACATATAATATGAACAATATAGCGTGGTCATCATATATACACATCATATTTTATATTAACATAAACATATAAGAAACTTCTCCTAAGACTCCCCTCAAGATTAACTAGTGTTATGTCTAAGTAGAGTCTCATACCCCTACCTAGACTAACCTAGATCCATTAGGTTGTCCAAGTTTAAGTCCTTTATTTCGTTTTACATTTTGGGAACATCTTTCCATAACCAACATAGACCACATGTGCTAGTGTGGAATCCGGTGTAATAATATCCTACACCGAAAGAAGGAGGACTACGTGCCAAGGTAGTACCAAAACATAAAACATAGCAATTACATGAATCCACTAGATAGTAGTACTATGGAGGCGACATAGTTCAAGCACTAGGAGATTTAGTTTGGACCCTCTTTATGAGCCATGCAATATAGTCTCCAAAATCAAGATTAATGTATTGCTCCTACCTTCCCTATGTGGAAAGGGACACTTCTCTATCTAGTTCACTCGGTGCTAAGCTAGAGTCCCTCTTTTAAATGTCTTTAAGCCTTTAATTATCAATATAACTTAATTTAGGCCATAGGGTCTAACCCTTGTACAATCATCATCATTAATAGGTCAATAAGAATTGTATGATTATAAGTCCTTTTATCACAATACATATAAGTGAGGTGACACTTTTAGGCATTTGGATCCATATTCGGAAACATTGATAGTGTTTCACCATACTTGTTATCACGTACGCGTTAATCTACCTCCAAAATAGTCAAGACAGTTCAATTCAACATCATACCGAACACATAATACTTAATATATGCATTTCACATGTATATGATATAAGTTTAACACAATCACACAATTGTCAGTAAAGATAGAGATACCAATTCTTTCTCATAGTCCGAATCCATCAAGGTCTTACGATCAACCCATAACTCACTTAAACTTGGAGTACAACATCATAGCAACATGTTAACCACTAGAATAACAGGCCACTGCATCCTCTATAATAAACAAAGTCATCTTTAGATCACCCATGAGAAACAAGATAACGTAGGAGAGCGTAAGTTCATATTATAAATTCATAACCTAAATCACATCTCAAGAACTAAATGATAGGCCCTAAAATTGCTCTTACTTTAACATAATATCACAATAGGGATAGTAATCAAATCAACAACCAACTCAATTGAATTATCACCAAAAAACATAGGTCAGCATCACTACCTAGGGTTAGGGATAAAGTATCATATTCTTCAATTTAGAACAAACCATCAACAATTATCATAAAAAATCTGAATGACATGTAAATATACTCAATATAACCCTAACAATTCACTAACAACTCAATCCATAATTTCAATTTCGTAATTGAATGAAAGGAATAAAGAAACTCAACTTTTTGAAATCTATTTTGAAGGAACCCTTTGAGGAAAGAATCTCAAAGCTCAATAGAACCCATATATCAATGTTTCTCAACAATTTGATGAAGAATCCACTCTTTTTCCAGCTCCCAAACCCTAGTTTTTGCTAGCCTTCAATGGTGAGTTCAAGTAGAGAGAAAACATAATAGAATAGGAAGAGAGTTTATTTTGATAGTTGTCTTTAGGTTAATGAGGGTTAACGGTATTTATAGAGGTGCTTAATTACTTAATTAGTCACCCTTTAATTTCTAACTAGCCCGTAAACCAATTAATTAATTAAATGAAATCATTTAAAATTCATTAGTGAAATTCGACGACAGTCTGTCTGTGAGTCAACGGACAACCCCCCTTCCACCCTGCACTCCGTCGTCTCTATGTGAGACTTTGCTCGAGGGAATCCCTCCAATTTTCTTAGTATGGATATAGGGCCTCGACAATCCCGCCCTTCCATGACGCAAAGGCTCTTCAAACGCCTGCCATCAATTAACAGTCGCTGATACACAAGGGCCTTCACGAATCTATCTATGTGTTGGGAGACGGGGCCTCGACGCGCCATCGATCTACTTACACATACCGTCGTCTTTCCCCTTGATGCACACTGCCTTGACGTTTCAATCATGAACAAACTCAAACACCCCATTAGCGACCTTTCCCCCCCTTTTCCCGTATATGGGCAACGTCCTAAAAGTTAGTAAAATGCTAAAGCACACTAACTTTCTTTTAATCTCCAGACTTTTTTGGATGTTTTGTGGTCTTAAACCTTCTAAACGACCTATATTCATTAAAAATGGACTTATAACGTGAAGACTTTATGAAGAACCTCTGTTAGGCTTTACCATGAGTCTTGGATTTTCAAGGTGTTACACTTAGGATCACGATAGGATTTTCTTGGCATGAATAGTAGGCTTAATGACAAGTATGGTAAATATGGTTACATTTTAGTGATTTGTTCCCCTCCTTCATATAACGGCTAAGAGTCCTACCTCTTTCATTATCTATTATTCCCTACTTTTATTGTCATCTTTTCCTTATTTTCTACTTTCTTTCTCTTTTGTGGAACTGACTCTTACTTCTTTTTAGTCAACACTTTTTTTTTATTCAATTTATAATTTTGACTGAATCACTTCTCTTGTTCATTGTCTTTTTTCTTTTCAACATTATACTTTTTCATACCCACTTTTTGGGTCATCACTCATAATAAACACCCTACACTTATAGCATTTCCATGAGTTGAGGTACACATTACCCAAGTGTAACATGCCAGAAAATGTACATGTCCAGTGAAGAGCCTAGTAAGTTTCTAAAAACGTGTATTGGGGTACATAAGAATCCCAATGCCGAATATTGAGTAATATTGGGCATATTGTAGAATATTGGCTTAAGGTTGTTAGCCAATTTCTATGTATACACATGTATTTAAACTGTAATCAAAGCTTGTTTAAGAATTGTACCTGCAATGAAGACCCTAATCTAAAATTAGTGATTCTCAACTTAACACATTATGTACTTGCATCCAAGTGCAACCACATTTGCAAGAATTCAGTTAGGGTTGTTAGGGGAAGGCGCACATCTGGGTTAAGGCTGGGGCTGAGATTCATAACAACTACACGCTCTAACTAACTTACCTACCTAACTAACTTAACTAGGATTTACCGAAATAAACTAACTAGTGCACCCGATAACCTAAGACCTAACCCGGGTGACACTAACGTAGTAACTAACTCAAGAAACATCCTAGTACCTACCCTAGGATTGTCCAAAAGGGTTGGTTATGGTCCTAGTTATTTAGGGGTACTTTGTAATTACCATAGTCACTTAACTAACTAAAATTAACAACTTAATTAACTAATTTAAATTGTCGAATCTAAATCCTTAGACTAGACAAGTAACTAACTAAGAAACATCCTAGTACCTAACCTAGAATGGTCCAAAGGGTTGGTCATGGTCCTAACAACTTAGGGGTACTTTAGTAATTACCATAGGTTACCTAATTATTTAAACTAGCAACTTAATTAATTAATTTAATTGCTCAAAACCGAAACCACTAAGCAAATTCTAGATTTCGGTTAAGTTAAGTGTTCTTCTAATTATAGTCATTTTAGAAGGGGCATTTTAGTAAATTAGCTAATTGATTTATTAATTAAGTGAATTATTCTAAGTTAAACTACTAAATATTTAGTTCCTACACCTATACTGACAATCATTCACTAAGAAACACACAACTTTAAAGCTGTAAAGAAACGCAAGAAAAACAAAAGTTCTCTTTAGGAGATTTCAAGAAGTTTTTCAAAGTTTTAGTGAAAAAGTGTAGGTGATCTTCGTAGATTCAATTCTACATAAAATATGGTATTTATCTCCGGGAATTATTTCTCCAAGAGGCTTTTCAAATGTTTTGGAATCAAGAATATCAAAACTAGGGTTGTTCCCAATGAACCGCATGTTTATCTTCCCAGTTCCCTCGATTTTGGATTTTTGCAATTTGTATGATGTAAATTTTGAGCATCTGGTGATAACTGACGTTTCTGTATTGTTCCGTGATTATAATGACGAATGAAACCTATATGTTAGATCCGCATACCTACGGTGTTATCTACATGAATGTAAAATGTTGTAATGCCTACATGTGTTCGAGAAGACAAAATTGCTATAAGTTGTTCATTTAATTAATTAATAGGTTTATCAAAGTTTGCAATATATCTTGGTTAACAGATAGATTAATAATAATGTCACTTTTTGAAGTATTGGCATGGCTAGTTATAATTTATGATAGGTTCTAGGTGAAATTATTATTTATGCCCACAAATGGCTAGCAAACTATGTCAATAATATTAATCTCAAATCATGTAAAGGTCATACAAATCTCTACTGCAAATGAATTCCATAACATAAGGTATGCCAATCAATGGGACAAAAGTCCCACATACTCTATCCACACGAACTTGTGATGTGTAGCATGGGATAAAGTAGTTTTAATTTTCATAAAGAATTGTACAAAACTCCAATATACTTGTCAAGTTAAGTTGAGTACTGAAATAACTAAACTTAAGTTATGAAATTCACGTAATATAGCGAGTAAAAATAAATGTAGACAAGTCTCATTACACTTAATAGTTAATGTCAAAAATCTCACAGAAGATGGTGCTAGAGTCGTGATACAAGTCTTACGGAACTATGATGATAATGTAGACTTAGTTTAATACATATTCATCAGCAAAGAAAGGGATGACTAGCCATCCATCAAGTTAAGTAAAACCTCCAAACTCGAAGCAAGCTTATATTTGTTTGAGTAAACTCTAATGGAGACTATGAAAACTAGATCTGAGTTAGCAGCGAAGACTAGCAACGAGATTTTGCAAGCACATGTAAGACCTCATGGAACGTCTATACCACACCAGGTGGATAGTAGTCCCTCTGTGTGTCTCCTAGTTCTATTGAACATTTTGTGCCAGCATAGGGGTACTAGTGGGTTGAAGATTAGCAGTTCGGTTTAACTTTGGGCCCGGATTTTAGTCCCATCCACCTTTTTTCGGTGTGGAGGAGACACTGGATTTCATGTTTAGAATACATTATCTATGTCGGTTAAAGCTTAGGAAAGTATTCGGTTCACTTAAGTCATAAACCCCTCTTTTCGGTGTCGGGAAGACACTGACTTTGTTTAACTTTAGCAAGTGAACCCCCCTTTTCGGTGTGAGGTAGACACAAAACTTGCTTTGCCTTAATGGGTGAACCAACCCTTTTCGGTGTTGGGGAGACATTAGATTTCATGTTACTTTGCATGATATACTCGCCGTAATGCTAGAAAGATTCTTTTAAGAGCGTAAGAAGAATAAAGTAATTTTTCAAAGTGAAGGAACAATAAAAGAAGTAGAAACATATGATTCTAGTTGAACTAATAAACCAAGAGCTTTAAGAATTTCATCCTTACTTTCCATAAGAATGAAGTTGTTAACAATTATTGTTTATTCCAATTTGGAGTATGAAGATATACCTTCACAGAGTCTATAGTAAGTTCACCTACAAATTAATGGAAATAGCCAAAAAGATGGCTATAAATACATTCATACCCCCATTTCCAGCATGGAATATTTAATTGTAAATAAGGTAGCCAATCTTTTCCTTCGTCTTGTACATTACTACTCGATTTAATTTGTAGTATGGACTATAATGAAATATTGCACTTGAAAGTAAAACACAGAATCAAAGGATATCATTGAACGTCACAATAAAAAGAAGAAAATACTGAAAAATAAACTAAGGCTGGGAATAGGAGCTCTCGGCCTATTAACGAAAAATTATAAAGTTTTGTTCAAGTTGTTCTAAAATTATGTTCATGATTCCAAGGACTAACGTTCATATAGAAAATGAGTTATGTGCCTTGATTGCCTGGGAACATGTCATATTCATAGCACGATTCACAAATAACTAATTAAGAAAGTAAAGTGACTTAATTTTTCAAGAAACAGGATGTTACTTTAGGAAAAGCTTTCCTTGATCATGGATAGTCCTTACGTGTTTATGTGCATACACCCATACTTAGTACAAGTGTTTACTAAGCCCATATATTATTACTATTTTTATAAGCGCAAGTTCTAAAGACGATTAAATACTAGACATAGCATTTTGGAAAAGCGATCTCCACACTTTGGTAGGTCATCTTGAGTTCAAGGATGAAACTCTTTATTATTCTATCTTAGTACAGTAGATATAGATAGTCGTTGTTGTCCCTAGCGTTTCATTTCAAGCATTTGTTCAAACGATTATAATAAGGCCGATTGGCAAACTATTATTATATTATTACGATCATTTATTTCAATAGTTTAATATATTGATAGATAGTTGCTTAGTTTGAGCTCATTAGAATATCACTCTTATGCAGTTTTATATGATGTCTATGTACACTTCAATAAATATTAGACAGTTTTAAATTTTCTGCAAATTTAACTGTATTATTGTAATGAAAGATAAGAAGAGGCTTGTCTGGGACTTCTAAGAGGTTAACGGCGCCAGTTGCATTCGGATTCGAGAATCTGAGTGTGACAAACTTGGTTTTAGAGCATGAGGTTAAATACCTAGGAACTAAGACTCAAAAAAACCACGTTGTGTAGTTTCTAGTTTTCTACATATGATGTTTTTGTGGAAGTGCAAGCACAATTCACTATTTTTAGTGACTTTTTGATGTTGGGAATTTTCTCTTCTTCTACTCTTTATCGTGCTATCTCGAGCTTTCACATTTTGTTTCAGTCTAGTGACTAACTTTATTCTTGTGTATATGTGTAAAAAATGAACACAAGAAGAAATGCAAGCAAAAGAGTCGAAGAAGCAGCTGCAGGAGGCAAACAAGGTCCTCCTCAGGCCCTAGCTTCTTAAGTACAAGCGCCTGCCAACCCTGTTGCGATAACGGATTGAGAAGTGAGGGCACATTGCTTCATATGGCCCAAGCCATCACTGTGTAGGCACATTCCATCACGGACAAAGACATTAGAGTGGGTGCACCCAGGGAGAACCCACATGTTAGCACCATGGCTAGTAGACTTAGGGATTTTACTAGAATGAATCCTCCAATCTACTACGGGTCCAAGACTAATGAGGATCCCCAAGAGTTTGTGGAGGCGACTCACAATATGCTCTGTGCTATGGGTGTTAGCGAAGAGGAAAAGGCTGAGTTGGCTGAATACCAACTCAAAGATGTGGCTAAGAAGTTGCACAGGATGTGGGGAGATAGTAGAGCACCAGAAAAAGTCCCCATCAGTTGGGACGTTCTAAAGACTGCATTCCTGGAGAGGTTATTCCCAAGAGATCAGAGAGAGGATAAGGTTGAGGAATTCATTAACCTACGATAGGGAGTATGTCAGTCAAAGAATACTCCATGAAGTTTGTTAGGCTTTCCAAATATGCTTCTTTTCTCGTGTCCAATAGTAGGGATAAGATGAGCAGGTTTGTGACTGGTATGTTGCAGGATTTGTAGGAAGAATGCCGAGCATCCATGATGCTTGATAACATGGACCATGGTAGGTTAATGGTACATGAACAACAGGTTGAGGGGAGTCGTCGGAGTAATAGAGACAGAGAGAGCAAGAAATCTAGGCCCACGAATCAGTCCGGTTTGACCAATGGTAATAATTCGTTTGGAGTTCAGGATAGGCCCAAGTTCAAGAAAGGGCACATGTACTCAGGTAATCCTACTCCTTCTAAAAACACTAATGCAAAGGTGGGAAATGATATAAATACCCAGCGTGATAGAAAGTCGTGTGATAAGTTTAGCTGTTCGTATGAAGGTGAGTGCATGATAGGTTTAAATCGATGCTATAGGTGTTGTAAGAGTTGTCAAATGTTTAGGGACTACCCAAATATGAAGAATCAGGCCAAGGCAGATACTTAGCCTCAACCTAATACCACTGTTGCAGCTGAACCTCCTAACAGAAACCATTTCTATGCGCTAAAAGGAAGAGAGGAACAAGAGAAGTTTGCGGATGTGGTTACTGGTAACTTTCTTGTCTTTTCCTTTCCTATTTATGCATTATTAGATCCATGATCTACCTTTTCTTTTGATACTCCTTTAGTAGCTAGTAAATTTGACTTGCTTCATGAGATCTTACATAAACAATTTCTAATTAAAACTCCCAGAGGAGACAGTGTTAGTGCCGAAAGAGTATATAGAGATTACCCAATAACTATTCTCAGTAAAGTTACTCATGCTGATCTAATAGATTACACCATGCTGAATTTTTGATATAGAATTTTTTTGGTAATGGATTGGTTTATAAAATGCTATTCTCCATACCCTATCGAAATAGGGTAGTAAGGTCTCAGTTGCCAAATGAGTTAGAGTTTAAATGGAAAGGGTGTGGTTTAAATCCAACAAGCCAAACAGTTTCCAATCTTAAAGAAAACAAGATGTTATCTGAGGGGTTAGGAGCCAATGATAACCTTTCTTACGACGTTGAAATTTTAGATCGCCAAGTGAAACAGTTGAAGGACAAGGAGTTTGACACCGTTAAGGTGTTATGGAGGAGTCACCTTGTTGAGGACAAACATGCGAGGCCGAGGCCGATATCAGATCATGTTACCCTTAATTATTTAGTTCTTGAGGGTAGATATACTCTTCCTTAGTCCAATTTCGTTAATGAGACTCTAAATCTTAGTGAATTAGGCAGTTTTGGTGTTCTAAGACCATATTCTGTGTTTTATAATTGCACTATATGAGTTGATATGAGTTAATATTTGCATTCATGTTGCTGTTTTTGTATAGCGTTTTCCGTGATTTATGTATTGCATGAGTGTGACGTGCATTAAGTTATCGTGAGATTGAGAAGGAAGTTCCTCAATCTCATATATGAAGCTTCATATAAGCTTAGAGTAATGTGCATCATCCACAGTAAGTTGTGAATCAAATATTCACAAAGAGTAAAGTTTCAAGTCTGTTAATATGTTTTTATCGAAAATAACCTCTTTGATTCAAATGATGTGTAGTGCCTTTCGGGGACAAATGTTCTTAAAGGGGGATAATGTACATGTCTAGTGAAGAGCCTAGTAAGTTTCTAGGAATGCATATTGGGGTACATAGGGATTCCAATGCCCAATATGCAGACAATTGGGGGGGGGGGGGGGGGGGGGGGCAGATTATAGAATATTGGCTTAAGGGTGTAGCCAATTTTTATTTATCCAAGTTTTAAAATAATATCCAACCTTGTTTAAGAATTGTACCATGCAATGATGACCCTAAGCTAGAAATCATTGATTCTCAACTTAACACATTATGTACTGCATCCAAGGTCAAGCTTAGATACAATAGCAATATGATCCTTAACACTTATCATGTTAGAGTACGAAGTAACCCAATATAATAGTGAGGATCCTTGGGCCCACAAGAAATGAGCAGCAACACATTTGCAAGAATTTCGGTTAGGGTGGTGTTAGGGCGGTTAGCGGCACTCCTCACATGTGGAGGTCAAGTTCATTGGGATGAGCTTTCTAACCAACTCTAAGCTCTAACTAACTAGTGCCCCCAAAATCTAAGACCTAACCGGTGACTGAACTAGTACTAACTTAAGAAACTTACTATACTAACCTAGGATCGGCCAAAAGGGTTGGTTATGGTCCTAGTGACTTAAGGGGTATATATTAAAATTACCCCTAGGTCACTAATTAATTCATTAACAACTTTATTATTAATTTAAAAATGGTAAAACAAAAACCTTACACTAGACAACTACTAACTAAAAACAATCCTAGTACCTAACCTACGATGGGGTCCAAAGGGTGGTTATGGTCCATCAACTAGGGGTACTTTAGTAATGAACCTATACTAACTAATTAATAAATTAGAACTTATTAATTAAATTTAATCAATTCCAAAACCGAGCCAATAAGAAATTTTAGCTTTTGTTAAGTCAAGTGCTTCTTCTAATTCTAGTCAATTTAGGAGGAGCGTTGTCTTATTAGCTACTTATATATTGATTAGTTAGTTATCTTAAATTAAAATCTCACAAAATAGTCAGTTCCCTAGACCTAGACTCACAAACATTCACTAAGAACCACCCAATGACTTAAAAGCAGTAAAAAAACGGCAAGAACCACAAAAATTTCTCCTAGTCGATTTTGAAAAGATTCTTCAAATTTTCATGAAAAAAAGAAAGTGATCTTTCAAGATTTCAATTCTACAGAAGTACATGGGTTTTCTCTTCATAGAATTCTTTCCCCAAGAGTCTTTTCAAACATTTTGAAATCAAAATATTGAAAGTAGGATTGTTCCGATGAATCGATGTTTAGCTCTAGTTTCTCCCGATTTCTGATTCTTGTCAATTTGGTATGAATGTAAATTTGAGCATGTGGTGTTGCATTGTAAAACTAACTTGTTTGTGTATCTTTTCCATGATTATATGTCGATTAAATCGCATGGTTAGAATTCCGTTCTCAGGGGGTTATATACATGAATGGTAAATGATATAATGCCTAACATGTGTTCGAGAAGATGTATTTGTTATAGGTTATAAGTTGTTAATTGAAATTGTTTCATAAGGGCTTATAAAAGTTTAAAAGTTGGCTTGTTTCATAATATAGTTCATATTATTTTTGTTAAGTAATTGCAATGGATAGTGATAATATTATGACAAGTATCAAGGAATTAATGAATTATGCCACCAAATTGGGTAGAAAAAAAAACGATGTCAATCTAATTAATTCGCCAAATCATGTAAATTCATATCAACTCTACATCAATGAACTTTAGCATAGGGTATTCCAATCAATTGGACTAGTCCCAACATCCTCGATCCACACGACTTGAAACGTAAGAGCATTGGTAGGATAGTAATAAATTTCATAAAGAATTGGTACAAAACTACCACTAAACTAATAAACAATTTAAGATGAGTAATGAATAACTAAAAACATAAGTTATGAAATTGAACCTAATATGAGTTTTAAAAGAAGTGCGACCAAGTCCCTCATGATAGTTTCATCGATATTCCAAAATACTCAAATAAGAGGGTGCTAGAGTCCATGAGACAAGTCTCACGAGCATCATGATGATTATGTAAGACTTAAGTTCATATTCACCAAGAAAATAAAGGGATGACCCGTCATCCGTAGAGTTAAGTAAATCACATAACTAGTAGCAATCTTCCATAATGTTTGAGTAACACTCTAAGAGATAATAAAGTAAAATAAATCTGAGCTTCGCACCGATAGCCTAGAAATGAGCTTGTACCAACAAATGTAAGCCTCATGAGATGAGGTTACCATCAAGGTGAATTATTAGTCTTCGTGTGTCTCCTAGTATTCGAACTATGTTTACCAGCATAGGGGTACTAGCGGGTGGAAACCTCCGCCTAAGAATGCTAGTTGTTTGATTTCATTTTGGCCAGTGATTCCACCTCTTTTTGGTGTGGGGGAAAAACAATATTTCTTTTTTAGCTCACACGATCTATGTCGGTTAAAGCTCAGGAAAGTATTCGGTTCACTTAATCCGTCAACATCTCTTTTCAGTGTGGGAAGACACTGACTTAGTTTCACTTTAGCCGGTGAGTCCCCCTTTTTGGTGTGGGGTAGACACAAAACTTGGTTATCCTTAACCGGTGAAACGCCCCTTTTGGATGTGGAGGAGACACTAGATTTCATGTTAGCTCGTATGATCTACTTCAGTCAATGCTAAAGAATTCTCTTAATAGAGCAGGAAAGAATGAAGTAGCATGTTCAACTGAAGAATCGACAAAGAAATAGAAATGTAAGTTTCATAGTGAAACTAAAGTAAATTAAGAGCTTAAATGTCAATCACTAATGTTCACTAAGAGGAGTGTTAAAAAGTTGTGGTTTATGCCAATATTGGTGTATGAATATATCCCCTCACGATATATATAGAATAATTCAATTAAATGGGCATAACCAATAAAGACTGGGGATTATAAAATACTTCCTACCGAATAACATTGAAATAATTACTTGAATTAAAGGTTAGCCAAATCATATCCTTGTCTTGTGAAGTACTTTACTCGATTCATTGTAGTAATGGGAAATAATGAATCATTGCAATATATAAGTTAAAATATAAGGATCAAGGAGCTCATTGAACTACACAATAGAAAGAATAAAAGACTGAAAAATAAACTAAGGCTGGGAATAGCAGCTCTCGGCCTAAGCGACCAAAATTATAAATTTTTGTTTAAGTTGTTATAAAGTTATGTTCATGCTTCCGAGGTCTTATGTTCATATAAGAAAATAGTTGTGTTCCTTGATTTTATAGGAACATGTCATATTCATAAAATGAATCGCAAATAACTAATTTAGAAATTAAAGTGACTGAATTTTCCATAAAGGACATGGTGCTTTAGGAAGAGCTTTCCTTGATATTGCATAGTCCTTACGTGGTTATGTGCATACACCCATACTTACTACATGTGTGTACTAACCCCATATATTATTACTATGTTTATAGGCGCGGGTTCTAAAGAAGATTGAAGACTCAATGAAGCGGTTTGGATTAGCGATCTCAAGACTTTTGTAGGTCCTCTTGAGTTCGAGGATGCTACTCTTTATTAATCTAGATTAGTACATTCGATATATCTAGTGATTGTTGTCCCTGGCATTTCATTTCAAACGTTTGTAATAAGGCCGATTGGCAAACTTTTATTATTATTATTACGATTATTTATTTCAATTTTTTAGTCTATTAATAGATGGTTTCTTAGTTTGAGCTCATTAGAATATAACTCTTATGAAGTATTACATGAAGTCTATGTACAAGTCAATAAATATTAAAAAGTTTTAAATTTTCCGTAAATTTAACTATATGACTATGATGAAAGCTATGAAGAGGCTTGTTTGCGACCTCTGAGAGGTTAAAGATCCTAGTTGCATTCGGATTCCAGAATTCGAGTGTGATTCCAAGGTTGGGTCGGGGCCATGACTAGGTCAGTTTCTGGATTATCCACCATCAACATATTTTTTTGGCCTAAGTAGACGTGTACATGTCCAAGGAGGGACCAGGACAAACATATTTTACCAGGGAAGTTGAGTTGGTGAAGAAAACAAAAGGTCTATTATAGGCTCAAACAATTTTTATAAAAAAAGACCAAATCTCCTCACACTCTATTTAAATCTCATTACACTATCAGATTATCGTTCACCTAGTTTGAGTGTTAGAGTGAGGATCATGCGGTGGGTGCATATCTATGTCATGATTAGAGCCAGTACTCAACATTCATTATACCTATTCATGCAAGCACTTCCTTAGAATATGATATCATTTATGTTTAGCCATTATGCTTCATTTTTCACTTTCATACTTTGTATAAGTTAAGACTATGCCGGTTCAACAAAAAAGTAATCATTCTCTTGGGGCAAACTAACACATCTAAGAAAACCACAAAGAGAGAATCGAGAGTTGGGCTACTCAGACTTCATCCTAGCACTCACTTTCAATTTACCCAACCCCCAACAAAAAACACATGCAATTATTCCCAATGCGTAAGAAATATAATGATAGGGTGAGGTGCATAGCACCAAGGATAAACAAATAGGGCGTCTGATTTCCCGGAACCCGCATTATTAGTAGGAACACCCTCAGCAACCTCCACTTTGGAGATAGACGCCCCAATAGCCAACTCTCGATCCCTCTTCTGACGGGTCTTCTTATCAACCAAAGAGGCTCTTCTCGCAGTCTCAAGATCTGTCCGATTCTTCTTTCTAGCACATGCCGCATCTCCCTCAGTGGTACAACTTTAACGGTGCCTCTTGGTACGCTCACATGGCTCAGGCGACAGTTTAGTGGGACCAGTCAATACTCAGCAAGCACTATGTTCTCCGCTTTCTCAACTGGTGCTGTCTTTGGCTCGGGTTCCCACATCTCAAGTATGTTGTCCAGATCATCCTGCAGGCTCGTTACAACCTCCTTAAGAATAGTCATATCAATGGTGGGGGCTCGGCGTGCTAGAACTCGTAGTTTGAAGCATATAGGAACTGTTGCACTACCTGAATCATTAGCTCTCTTTACTAAGCCACCTTCTTCTCAATCTGGTCCTCAACCTCGACAATGAATTTCTACATCCAAGTCTTGATATGGTGCAACAAGGTGGCCATCTAAGCCTCCGGCTTCTGTACCCTAGCAATTGGGACCAGTGCTGCTGATGATGGGGTAGTTCGAGAGGATCTAGGCTCCCTACTAGTGACAGGGGCAGACTCATGAGGGTAGTGTCAGTCGTCTCTGAAGTCGAAGGATCAGCCCCTATGGCTAACTCCACCGTATCCTCTAAGTTCTCACTCACTGGATGCAGCTCAACTCTTGGTCTACGTCGTGGTGCTGCTACATTGGCCTCATCCTTGGTGAGACCCATATCCACTGTCCTGGTAGGAGTATGGACGACATCACTGTGCCAAATAGGTACTCCAACATCCGTGCACAACACAAAAATCATACACGCAAACGGGTAAGTGTCACAGGACATAAAATACCTCTCATGGATCAAGAAGATCAACATCTTTGGGAAGTTGATCTCAAAACTGGGGGGTTAGGGTTTCAAAATTTATGGGAATTTTGAGGAATTGGGTTTTTTCGGAAGAAATCTGGAATAGAGTGATTGTGGAGGTATGGAACAATAACGGGACAAAGGGAGACGAATTTGAAAAGAGTTTGGGGGGGGGGAAATAATAGGTATATTCTAATATACGCGGTCAGGTCGGTTCGGGTCACTGGCATTAGTGAAATGACGATACCCCATCAATGGTCCATAAGTCAGTTGATGGACTGTCGACTAGATCATCGACTGGACCGTCAATTGTGCACAAACATAGACAAAATTTCAAGATATAACTGGAATCTATGGACACCATCCATTGTCCGTATATTGAACGATGTCCCGTCGGTTGGTCCGTAGATCAGTGCACCAAATCAATTTCTATAGAATTCATGGGTTTGGTCCCCATTGAACACCCATTAAGCTATTCTTTTTGTGTTTTTCTTGAAACATTTGAGACAAAGACCCTCAACTACTCTCTAGACAACACACTAAAAAAATAGCACATGAATACGAGTAAACTAAAAATGACACAAGATAATACAAATATCCCTACAAAGAAAAAGAATAACTTATTGTTGGCTAGAAGATACAAATTGGGTTGCCTCCCAAGAAGCTATTGATTTAACATCGGGTCATGACGCAAGACCCTTGATTACTTAGGCTTCGTCAAGGTGATAGGCTCAGCCACTTCATGGTCACTCTTTGCATGCCCTAGGTAGATCTTGATTCTTTGGCCATTGACCGTGAACTTTCCTCCTCCTTGTTCTCCAACTCAACTACTCTATGTGGGACCACTTTAGTAATAAGGAATGGCCCAATCCACTTGGACTTGAGTTTGCTTGGACATAAGCCTAGATTAGAGTTTATTAGACACACCAAGTACCCTACCACAAATTCTCGCTTCTGAATCTTCTAGTCATGGAAATTCTTCATGTTCTCTTTGTAGATGGATGAACTTTCATATGCTTTTAGGCGAAACTCATCAAGCTCATTCAACCCGTTAAGTCTTTGTTCCACTTCTTCATTCCAATACATTTTCAGTCATTTTATCGGCCTGATGGCCTTGTGCTCTTACTCAACCGGCAAGTGAAAAGCCTTTACATATACATGTTGGTATGGAGACATACCTATGGGGGTCTTGTATGAAGTTCGTTAAGCCCAAAGAGCATCATCAAGCCTCCTTGACCAACTCATTCTTTTTCATTTTCGACAGTATTTGCTTGATTTCTCTGTTAGACACCATAACTTTCCCACTAATTTGTGGATGGTACAGAGTGGCTACATTGTAGCGACCCTATCTTTATCTAATAAGACATTGAACAACTTATTGCAAAAGTGGGATCCCCCATCACTAATAATGGACTGAGGTGTGCCAAATTTGGAGAAGATGTTCTTTTTCAAGAACGTAGTGACACTCTTCCTTTCATTATTGGCAAGTGCTACGGCTTCCACCCATTTTGACACATAATCACCGCCACCATTTTCACCACATAGAACTCAAATGGGCCCATAAATCAATACCCTCAATACTCAAATACTCAATCATGAAAAGGGATTTTAAGGAGTCTCTTGCCCTTTCGAACTTCCTCATCCTTTGGCACTATCACATGCCTTGGCGAATCAATAGAAGTTTTTTGTTAGATGGTTTTAGCCAAATAGTACGCACACTGCAAAATCATATGGGTCATCGGATACCACTATCATGCCACCCACTGATGAGGAATGACATGCCTCAAAAACACGTAGCATCTAAACATCCAACACACACCGACAAATTCGCCCATCAGTACAACTCCATTATAAATAAGGTTTATCCCCAAAGAACTTTTTCACAACATGCATGTACTTTTTCCTCCGATGAAAGGAAAAGTCCAATGGGACTATATCACTAGTAAGATAATTCACAAATTCGGCAAACCATGCAATCAGGTAATGAGAAGTAGCCAATACATGTGCATCAGTGAAGGTATCATCAATTTAAGCCTTTTCACCGAACTATCGCATAGCTTCAACCTTTAATCTTGATAAGTCATCGACAACTTGATTTTTCAGTCCCTTTTCTATCTTTCACTCTAAAATCAAACTCTTAAAATAGTATCACCCAACTAATCAACCTTGGTTTCACAATCTTCTTCCCTATCAAATAACTCAAAGTGGAGTGGTTAGTATGCACTATAACTCTCATGCCAAGCAAATATGAGCAATTTTTTTAAAAAGCAAATACCACCTTAAGGAGCTCTTGTTCAGTCACAATGTAGTTCTTATGTGCTTCATTTAGGGCCTTACTAGCTTAATAGATGGGCTGAAGGATTTTATCCCTTCTTTGTCCCAATACCACACAAAGAGAAACCTCGCTAGCATCACACATCACCTCAAATGGCTTACTCTAATCTGGGAAATAACTATGGGCACAGACACCAACTTCTCCTTACAGTCTCCAAACGCCTTCAGACATGATTCATCAAAATAGAATTGACATTCTTTATTGAGTAACTTACATAGTGGATGTGCAATATTTGAGAAATCTTTAAAAAACTCCGTGGAATATCCAATGCCCAGAAAAATCTCACAGAACACCTTTTAAAGGATGTTGTGGAAGTCTCTCTATAATCTCAACATTTTCTCGATCAACCTATATCCCCTTCTCTCAGATGCGGTGACCCAATACAACACACTCTTTCACACCATGGAGTCACATTTTTCCCAATCAAGCCAAAATAGTTTGCAATCTTACAAATCTTGAGAAGCTCGTTCAGTGACTCAAACAATGATCAAAATCTTCACCACAGAACTGAAAAAGCTCATCCATAAACACTCCAATAGTGTCCTCCACCATATCGAGATATTGACATCTACCTATCTGAAATAGTCGGTGCATTACACAACGATCAGCTGATGTGGTAGAGCATTTGGAGACTCGCAATGCTTAATATCTAACTCCAATTTCTTTTGTTTGAACCGAAATTCACCTTGATCAAGTGTCGCAACCAACGACCCTTAATATTCAATAACATAACTCTAGAAATTCATGATCACTGCTGCTAGTGTCTCAACACCAACACGCTTTTCGACTTATACTTCAGACGTGCTCTCAACCTTGCAGGATATAGCATATTCCATCTAGATCTTACCACTCTAATTTATGGATCTAAAAATGTTTAAAGTTGTTTCTTCATTGTTTAACCTAAACTTAATCTGCCTTTTTTCCATATCAACCAAGGCGCAACCAGTAGGCCTCTACACTATCTGATCGTCTATCAGTAACCGCATCGCAGTAGGCATGAGATTTATGCTTGCAACAAGTTCACATAGTGTTTTAGCAAAGTGTAACAACCCAATGGTACAAGGAATAGAGAAAGTGCTACAATGTAGCAATAACAATACAATGTTTCGTTCGGTCATCATCCTCAAAACTATTTTATCTCTTTTTTGTAACCATATCTTTCATAAACTTGGCCTAAATGGACATTTATTCTAGAGCTTCTATCAAAGGGACACTGATAGAAAGCTGTTTCAACATAGTAATGAAACACCGGTATTTACCATCCTTGGTCTTCTTCACCAATCTTTGCGGGAATTGTGGTGGTGTTCTAGGAACCGGGATAACCTTTTGGGGTATATATTCTTCTTTCATCGCTTTTTCTACCAACTCACCACTAACTTGCACTACCTCATCATCTTTTCCTAGCTCATATTCTACTATAGATGGCATAGGTTGATCAATGGTTTTCTTATGCCCTCGAGTAGTGACTGTCATGCAATGTCCCTCATTTTTGAAGTTTTGAATGTATTTCTAGGATGAATGCCCGATTGACGTGGGTTCACAATAGTATATAATTGGGCCATTTGCAACTCAAGATGCTTGATTGAGCCTGCATGTGCATTCACCTTTTGCTCGATATTAGCCAAATAACCCCTCAACTCATTAGCATCAAACCTCTGCATCATCTTTTATAACATATCTTCAACTCATGCCATACTACCAATCCACAATTCCCTAGGAGAGACTTCCCGATTATGAGCGGGGGGTGTGTCGGGTGGAACAGGGTGGTGTGGTACCTGGTGGTGGGCTATGGTATCAATCTTTTTTTTGTGGCCGGGGCAGTAGTTAGGCGCATGGGGGTGTGATTTGTTATCGGCGTGACGATTGTCTTGTCCATGTCGAACATATTGGCCCCTCCTCTATTGTAATTCCAATAGTTTGTCACGACCTGTTTAAATTCGTTTGAGTTCATGCAGATTTTATTTTTGGAAAAATAATGATGCTGATGGCAACGGACCCCACGACGGACCGTCATTGCTCGACTGCGTCGCAGGTCTCGGTTTCAAAGAACCCTTGGAAAAATCTGAAATTTGGGTACTGAACATCGACTCTCTGAACTTTGTAACGAAATGGCGATGACGGACCGTCACGAGGTTTTACGGACCGTCACAGGATCCTTCAGTGGAAATCCACTCTTGGCCCTTGCGACGACCTGCAGGAAACGGACCGTCGTCAGGCACGACGGGCCGTCGCAGGTTCACAATCCAGTCCAGTCGATTTCTTTATACGTTTTAAGGGACGTGTTTTTGACTATCTCCTCCGCTTTAATTTATAAAGTTAGAGGGTTATGTTAATAGTCTCATTACTTGGGGGTTGATAAGATGTAACCTTAAGAAGTTAATTAGTGGGTTATTATTCGCCATCTTTTTATTCTTAATTATATGTTAATTAGGGTAAAGAAAGAGGGTTGAATAAGAAAAAGAAAGCCAAAGAAGAAATAAAAAGAGAGAGAAATGAGTAGAGAGAGAGAGAAACGAGAGGATACAATGATTCGAGAAAGATAGCTTTTGATCCATTCTTCGGTGAGGTAGGTTATGGTTTTTTACAGACTGTTCGTAGTAAACTCTTAATAGCGAAGATGTGTGTTTGGTAGTATTATAGATCTTCTTTATCTTAATTGTGTGTATGCATGATGTGATTTAATATATATTATTGTGATAACAAGCAATGATGAAGCTATTGAATCCACATCTTGATATAACCCTAATCTCTTATTATGATGATTTCTGTGTATACAAGAAGGCTTGATGAACTAAACTGATGAGATTATGACGCTTGGTATAAAAAAGAGGCTTGATGAAATTAATAGAACGAGATTAGGGATCGGAGTTTCCACGTCCGTACACATTGTAAGTTATGGTACGGTGTCAGAACCGACCCGTAGATGTAGGGGCTCGGAGTGTCACGTACCCCCGACACATCGAATTAGTGGGACGGTGTCATTACCGCCGGTGGTGAGAGGTTAGGGGATAGATTGTCACGTACCGACACATGATAGTTAGTGGGACGGGTTGTCACGAACGGACGCACGTAGATGTAGGGGGATCGGAGTTTCACGTACCGACACAATTGAATTATGGGATCGAGTGTACACGTTCCCAACACAATAGAGTAGGGATCGGAGTGTCACGTACCGTGGCGCTGCCATAGAGGGTGGTAATGTAATGTTATCCGTGAAAGATGCTAATATACTCAATTTAAAAACATGTATCCCAAAAGAGTATGGGTTGGAGGCCTTGAGTCCTCATAGGATATGATCTGTGATATTATAAATGATTTTTGTAACTTCTTGCTATCACCTGTTAAGCATATTAGTTGCATTTTTATGATGTTATCTAGATAGATTCCTTTCTATTTTGAGTTGGCCCGATGATACGGCTACTCAGTACTGTGTGGTTGTACTTACCCCCTACTTTTATGTTTTTCTTCTTTTATTGTGGTATGCAGCAAACGTGCCGTAATCTTCGACTCAACAGTAATTCTATCTTAGCGATTCTTCGTCACATGTAAAATCAGCCCGGATCTTCAGATGGTGAGCTAATGCTTCTAGCTTGGACTGGACTCTCGCTTCCTCATGTCATTATTCCTTGAAGTTCGGGCATAGAGTAAAGCTTTATTGTTTTAGCTTCTTAGAATATCTTAGTTTAGTAATGGATTCATAGATGTTCTTAGTGGTGATGACTTCCAGATTTGGGGGAAATAATGATGTTGAAATTTTAGAAGTTATTGAATGTCTTTTAGTTATGAGTTTAAGTCTTCCGCATATGCTTTAAATGTTGATATTACTGAAATGATAAGGTATTGGGATGGTTTGGTACTCGCTCACATCGGATGGTAAATGTGGGCCAGTGCGGACCCGATTTGGTGGTGACAACGTTGGTATCAGAGCATTACGTTCGTTGGTCTTTATCACACAACACATGTCTAGTAGGAGTCTTAAAGAACGTAGGAGGGATCCTTTATACTGTTTCTTGAGAGGCTATAAGACTTTAGGAAAATTATTCCATTCTTCTTTTTCTTTCGTGATATTACTTGGATTCCAATTGGTATCAGGGGATACAAATTGGTACTGACCATCTTCACTCTATTTTAACAGATGGTTAGAACTATAACACAACGACTACGGCCACATCAACACAGCAAGACAGATGCATCTGAGCAGCCACTGGGGCCTGTAGCTCGAATGTGGAACAGTTGCAAAGACCTGCGTATAGGTCGTGGGAGGACTGGCCCTCTAGAGGGAGAGGACGAGCACCTAGCCCATTGGTGCTAGTCGTGTGACGTCCTCCACCGGACTGGGAAGTAGATAGAGAAAGGGAGGATGGGGAGAATTAGACAAGTACAGAATGAGGTAAATGCCACCCCAACCTACCCTAGAGAATTGATCAATCAGGTTCTCGCTTATCTTTAGTGGGTTTGTCTGATCCAGGGTCATAACCACATGTTTCTTTCTAATTCTGCACCAACACATCCTCCGGTTTCAAGGTACTGCAGCAACTATGGCCCTCGTATGGATCCTCATTGGACCATCGGACGTTTTCCAACGCCTGACTACTGGCCTCATAATGTACTAATGATCAGCAATGAACTTTGCACGTAATTTCTTGACCATTGAACCTCCAGTCTTCACAAGGTTGCAGATTCTGAGGATGTCTACGACTTTTCTGTTGCCTGTCATTAGCTACTACACAGATGGTTATAGTAGACCGGTTTGGTGTTGAGTTCGTGAGTCCATTTCGAGTGAACGCCAAAATGTGTTTGGCGGTCACTGTTGAGTGTCAACCAACAGAGGCACAACCTCTGACTTCGGGCCTCATTCTCTAGCTTGTTTATGGAGAATATATCCCCCGGGAACCCTTTTTTTTTTGATGGATAGGAAAGGATGAGTTCTCGATCCTAGGAGCAAGGTGAGGATGTCGTAAATGCATATGAGGCTAGTTTCGCGTGCACTATCCAGATATGCACCCATACTATGTTTCAGGTTCCACAAGAGCGGATTCGGCCGTTTGTGTGGAATGGTTGAGATCAGAGTTGCGATTTCATCCTTTACGGTAGCGGACCAACAGCGAATCTTTTCAAGAGGTAGTAGACTTCGTAGTAAAGGTGGAAGATTGAAGCTAGATTAATTCACACCATGGCATCGACATCAAAGAGGTTTTCGAAAGGGGGTTGATTTTAATGGTTCTTATCTAGAGGACAGGGTTCTGGAGGGTTACTAGTTTGACCCATTCAGTCTTCACACACAGACTGTAGTTGGGGGCCACCTAAGCCCGTCAACTTTCTCTCTGAAGAGACCCAATGCAGTGCACTAGAGAGTGTTATGGATTGTGGGGAGACTGACATATTAGGAGGAATATGTCCAAAACAGAGTAATAGACCCCCCATGGCTAGAGGTAGAGGTGGTCATGGCCGAGCCGTTATTCTGAGGGCGTGTGGCCGATGGGCCGAGGTCATGGTGGTCACCAAAACGGGGGCCGGGGTGATGGAAAAGGGAGCCACTACATCACAACTGGTAGAGTGAACACGGCACCCAAAACACGAAAGGGCCCATTGTGATGTCTTTCCCCTGGGAGAGTCGTACAGGTGCGGTAGACATCTGATTGCTGGTCATCACAGGTAGATCTTCTGGTTGTTTTGCAGGTCTTCCGTAAATTGTTTGAGCCTGGATCCACATTTTCTTATGTTCTTCCTATTTGCTAATGGTCTAAATTTACATTGTGATGATTGAATGCCCTTATTCGTGTTTCTACTTCCGGTGGGTGAGTGCTGTGTAGTTGAAAAGGTTATAGGTCTTGTTTTGGTGAACTTTGTGGGGGACTGCCACACTTATTAGATTTGGTGTATCTTAAAATGGTGGATTTTGATGTAATTCTGGGTATGACTTGGGTTTCTCTGCAATTTGCGATCTTGGATTGGTAATGCTAAAACGTGCGTTAGCCAAGCCTCGGGAACAGTCCGTTAGTTGTGGAGGGTGACTACCCTTCCCATCCGGTGCGTATCATCTCCTTTCTCGTGCTAAGAAAATGGTTAGTAAAGGGTGGTTTAGCTTTCGTGGCACATCTCAGGATGACACTACGCCAAGTACCTTCGATTGAGTCGGTTTTCGGTGGATCTTTATTTTCTGGTGTGTTTCCCTGCAATCGTCCTGGGATGCCACCAGATAGGGATATTGACTTCTGTATTGATCTTGACCGGGTACTCACCCCATTTCTATAGCCTCCCTATAGATGGCCCCCTCGGATTTAAGATTAATTAAAAGCCCAACTTCAAGAGTTGTTGAGCAAAGGCTGCATAGACCAAGTGCCTCCTTGGGGTGTCTCCGTTTGTTTGTGAATAAGACGGATGGGGGAGGTTTTCCGGATGTGCCTAGCCTACCGACAGTTGAACAATGGGTAACCATAGAGAACAAGTATCCTCTTCCTCGCATTGATGATTTGTTCGATCATTTACAAGTGCTTGTGTCTTCTCTAATTGACTTGAGAATCTGTTTATCTCAATCGCAAAATATGGGCAACGGATGTGCCAAAGACACCTTTTAGACCGGTATGGCATTACTGAATTTGTAGTGATGTCTTTTGGGGTCTTCATGGCCCCTGCTGCGTTCATGTTTGATGAACGGGATTTTTAAGCCTTATTGTGATCTCTTTGTGATCGTATTTATTGAAATGATATACGATATACTCTTAAAAGTAAGGGAGGACATGAGAGCCATTGAATGGTATTGGAAATGTTGAGGGAGAAAAAGCTTTATGCCACTTTCTCTAATGTGAGTATTGGCTAGATGCATGTCGGTTTCTGGGGCACGTTGTTTCTCTAGGATGGGGTGCTGGTGGATCCTTCTAATGATCGAAGTAGTGAACAAATTGGGGTAAGAACCTACTCTTGGTCAGAAATAAGAAGCTTTGTTGGGTTAGCTAGCTACTACCAGCCGAGTTTGTAAGGGATTCTCTTCTATTGCTTTCCCACTACGATTCGACTAAAGCAAAATGTTCGCATTTGTATGGTCGTATGAGTGTGAGAAAGCTTCAGAACTCAAGACTCTGTTGACTATCTATGCCCCAATCTCACCTTGCCAGTGGAAGGTAGAATTTCAATTGTCTATTGTGGATGCATCCTATTCGGGTTGGGTGCAGTACTAATGCAAGAGAAAATGTGATTGCTTATGCTTCGAGGCAATTAAAGGTGCATGAACTTAATTATCCGACCCATGATTAGAGTTGGGCTGGCAGTGCTTTTGCATTAAAGCAATGGAAGACACGATTTGATAATTGGGGTTTAAGTGTTAGGTCTTATCGGATATCGTATCTACAGTAGTCCTTCACTCAGAGAGATTTGAATTTGAGACAGGGAGGATGGATTGGAACTACTGAGGACTACGACATCACTATTTTGTATCATCCTTGGAAGGCATGTTGTTCGGTCTTTAAGTAGAAATGCGGGAAGCATTGGAGGTCTATCTTACTTTGCAAGCTTCTAGACGCCCATTGGCTAGGGGAGGTTCAGACCTGGCTAATCACCTTTATGAGCTAGAAGTAATGAGAAGGAGGCTTTTTAAGCTTGTGTGAGGCAAGATCTTCCTTCCTTGACAAGATTAAGTGGAAAGCAGTTTATGATGAAAAATTGATCCGATCCGAGATAAAGTGTTTGCAAGCGAGGCTAAAGACGACGATCGATGAGGAGAGGTGGTTTTGAGGATTAAGGGAGAGGGTAGTTTATCTACCCCGCGGCGATGATTTGATCACACTATGCTGACAGAGGCTCATAGTTTTCAAGGATTCGATACATCCCCGGGTGCAACCAAGATGTACCGTGACTCTAAAGCAACCTTTTGGTGGAGAATAATGAAGCGTGATAATTTTTGTATTTTCATTTGCCAAGATGTCCAAATTGTCAACAAGTAAAGTATGACACCAAAGACCGGAAGAACACTTCAGAGAACCCTTCCTGACTGGAAGTGGAGAGAATGCAATGGCCATTTCGTGGTGGTCTTCCAAAGACATTGGGTAGTTCATCCATTTGGGGTGATTGTGGACAAGATTAACTAAGTCTGCTCATTTCATTCCGGTTAAGGTGACTTACAAATGCAGAGACGTTAGCCAAACTTTACATCTCAGAACGTTGTTCGACGTTGCAAAAAAAATGATGTAGTTCCCCTATCCATCATATCAGATAGAGGACGCAGTTTACTTCTAAGTTTTGAAAACATTGCATGCGGAATTGGTACTAGGTTGGATCTTAGTACTTGCGTTCCATCCTCAGACCGACGGGTCAGTCTGAGCGAACGATTCAAGTGTTGGAGGATATGCTTCGTGGCATGTTTGATAGAATTCGGTGGCCATATGGGTAGGCTTCTTACCCTTAGCGATTTTCATACAATATATTCTCATCACTCAAGTATTGACAGGCCCCATTTGAAGCAGTTGTATGGTAGAAGATTTAGGTCTCCCATGGGATTGAGGTTTGATGCATTCGAGGTTCGACCTGGGGTACAGAGCCTTTGAGGGACTCTTAGAAGGTGAAATCCTTCAGAAAGCTTCTAGCGGCTCAACCGTAGGCAAAAAAGAATATTAATGATCGAAAGGTAAAATACTTGTAGAGTTCAGGATGGTGAACATGTCTTGTTGAAATTTCGCCAATGAAAGGGGTGATGCGGTTTGGTAAAACGAGGAGGCAAGCCGCAAGGTAATTGGTCCATTGAATTAGACTTAAGCGAAGTATAGGGGAGGTGGCTTAATGAGTTAGCCTTGCCTCCAGGGCTGTCCGGATACATCCGGTATTCCATGTGTCGATGTTGAAAGATACCATGGGATGGAAACGACATATTCATGGGATTCAGTTTTTTGCTTATTAGAATTTGTCTTATGCGGAGGAAACTGTTGCCATTACTAGATAGAGAAATTTCGCAGAGTGAGCTTAAGGGAATGGCATCTATCAAAGTTTCATGGAAGAATCGACCCGATTGAAGAGCCACTTGGGAGAAGGAGCCCATATATGCGAGAAAGAACCCACATCTGTTTACAGATTAAGGTATTCCCTTTTCGCCCTTGTTTTCCTTCTTGTGATCGTTCGGGGGACGAACGATGGGTAAATTGGATCTATTGTAAACGACCTGTTTAGTCGTTTGAGCACCAATTTTATTTCTGGAAAAATATGCTGAGGCGACGGACCCCAACGACGGACCGTTCTGGCTCGACGTACCGTCGCGGGGTCTCGTTTCACTACACTTGGAAATCCTTAAATTGGGTACTAGAAAAATCAACGTCTCTGAACTCGTACTTTCGTAACGAAATGGCAGACGGACCGTCACGAGAGTCTTCAGTGAAATCCACTCTCTGGACCTTGCGACGACCTGCAGAACGGACCGTCGCAAGGCACGCGGGCCGTCGGACCATGTTGCGTCATCCCCAGTCTGGGTTGGATTTCTTTATACGTTTAAGACGTTTTTGACTATTCCTGCTTTAATTATAAAGTTAGAGGGTTAAGTTAATAAGTCTAATTACTTGGGGTTGAAAAGGTAACCTTAAGTTAATTAGTTGTTTTATTGACATCTTTTATTCTTAATTATATGTTAATTTAGGGTAAAATAAAGAGGGTTTGAATAAGAAAAATAGAAGAACAAAGAGAACAGAAAAATAGGCGAAACGAGTAGAGAGAGAGAGAAACGAAGAGGATAGCAGGATTTCGAGAAGATAGCTTGTTGATCGCAATTCTTCGGTGGAGGTAGGGTTATGGTTTTTACACTATTCGTAGTAAACTCTTAATAGCGAATGATATGTGTTGGGTATATTATAGAGTCTTCTTATGCTTAATTGTGTTTATGCATGATGTGATTTTATATACTTATTGTGATGAAACAGCATGAGGAAGCTATTGAATCCCAAACTTGATAACCCTAATCTCTATTAATGATGATCCATTGGTATAAAAAGAAGGCTTGATGACCTAAAGTGATGAGATGATGACAGCCTTGTGATAAAAGAGGGCTTTGATGAATTAATAGAACTATATTAGGGGATCGGAGGTCACGTACTGAACATAGAATTAGTGGATGGTGTCACGAACCAGACACGTAGATGTAGTAGGAATCGGATGTCACTACCTGGACACATAGAATTAGTGGGACGTGTGTCACGAACCGACACTTGATTAGGGGATCGAGTGTCACGTACCGACATCTATAGATTAGTGGGACGGGTGTTCACGAACCGACACCGTAGATGTAGTGGGTGAGTGTCACGTCCGACACAGAATTAGTGGGACTGGTTCATACTAACCGCACGACCATAGATGTAGGGGATAGAGTTACGGTACCGACACAATTGAATGAGGGATCGGAGTGTCACGTTCCCGACCCATAGTATTAGGGATCGGAGTGTCACGTACCACCACAAGAGTAATAAAGATAAGAATCTTGAAAGATGCTATATACTCATCTAAAGACCTGTTCCGATCCCAAAAGAGTATGGTGTGGAGGCTTGAGTCCTCATAGATATGATCCGTGTATATAAATGATGTTTGTACTTGTGCTATCACATGATCAATCATATTAGTTGATTTTATGATGTTTCTGAGATATATTGCTTTCTATTTTGAGTTGGCCGATGATACCTACTCGTAATGTGGTTGTACTGCCCCCGGCGAAAAGGGGCAGGAGGCCGATATCTTATTATTTTTTCTTCATATATTATTTGTGGTATGCACAAACGTGCCGTCATCTTCGACTCACCAGTATTCTAGCAAAAACATCTCCTTCGTCACAGCCGGATCTTCAGGGTGAGCTAATTCTTCTAGGTTGGACTGGATCTCCTCCTCATGTCATTGATGGCCTTGAAGTTCGGCATCGAGTAGCTTTATTGTTTTTAGCTTCTTAAGAATACTCTTAGTTTAGTTAAATTGATTCATAGATGTTCTTGTGGTGATGACTTCCATATTTGGGGAAATAATAGATGTTGAATTTTAGAATTTATTGAATGTCTTTTTTATTATGAGTTTAAGTCTTCCGCATTGCTTTCTGTTGTTAACTAAAATATAAGGGTGATTGTTGGTTTGCTCACAATAGGAGGGTAAAATGTGGGTGCCAGCGGCGGACCCGAATTTGGGTCGTGACAATTATAACCCTTGATTTCCTTGACCTTGGTGCCAATTTTCCTGATTGGAGCCTTGGGCATTCTTTCAGAAACCCCCCATCTGCTCATTCACTACATAAAAATCCTCTTCATAGTAGTAGTAATCCGCTGGCTGTGGTGGCATAGTCAAATAACTCCCCGCATTTACTTTCTTTGCATCTCTAGTGGCATGTTTCAGCACAAACCCAATCTAAGTTCTCATTTGAGCCATCTCGTCACAAATCTCATCTGCAGCCAGGTAGCCTGCACTGCAAAGGTGTTTCTCCAGTTTCCGATTTCCTAGTGCTCCAAGCCTTATTATTGCGAGACTTTTTCTCCAACATCTCTGTGATCTCTGCATATGTGTACTCACCATAAGAACCACCCACAATAGCATCCAGCATTGCCTTATAATTATCATCTTTCCCCTTATAGAAGTACTCTTTCAACGACTTCTTTCAATGACTCATCATCAATGCGGTTGTTTAGGACACTTCACACAAATGAGGTGAATCCATCCCAAGAGCTACTCACTAAATCCCCGGGCAATGCCAAAATTGTTCGCTCTATCTTGTGCTGAGCTTTTAGAACCCAGGTAGTAGCTGGGTTCGGGAAACACATCCCTCAACTAGACCAATGTATAGATCAAATTATTGGGCAACTTAATAAACCATATTGCGGCCACTCCCGTCAGTTATAAAGGAAAAATCTTAACCCGATGACATCCAGGTCAATGCCTGGCAGCCCTACACAACTCTTACACACCGACCTTAGTTTGGCGATGTGAGCACGTGGATCGTCAAATAGTAGCCCCAAAAACAAACTTCTGACGGAGAGCATCTGCATCAAGGTACTAGTTACCACGAATGTGTGACCCTATGGTACAAGAGGTAGGACAATAGGCCAATTAGAATCAATGATGTTAATTTTTACCCTATAGAGGTCTTGAGGGCATGGGATGGGAGGTTGCCTCCTAAAAACATCACCACTAGGGTTTTTCACAATCACTTGGTTGTGAGCATCAATCGGTAGAGGAAGCTGAAAGTTGATCCCACCACCTAGATTTGTGGGATTCTGTTGATCATTCATCGTATGGAGTGTCTGGTTAAGTTTTGGATCGAATAGAAACGTTGGTTCTTGTACTCCTCGCTAGACCGTGTCTTGCATATCAGTAGAGGCTAGACCTCAGACAAACAAAAACAAAAGAAAAAACTAAATTAGGAAATTGTTTACTAAAATTCAGTAATTGTTATTAAAGTTAATCTTAAGGCAACTTTTCCTGACAGCAGCGCCGAAATTTGATTTGCTCAAATTACACATCCCAAAAGAAGTATAAGCGGTCGTATCAAGTAAAGATCCCAACTATTAGGTTGGGGTCGATCCTACGTGGAGAATGGTTTAAACTTAACTTCAACGTATGATTACCCCTATTTAGTCAAGTCCTTTCTGATAACTAGAAATTGAAAGGGGTGTTTTGTGATACAAATATATCGTAATATTGTGAAATCAAACCAATAGCAACAGTGAATTATAGGTTTTATCAAGTTGTGAGATAAACTGGGTTGTAAGTGTTTTCCCTAAGGTTTTCATAACGCCATAATCTAGCTATCAACCTTGTATAATCCTGAGGATTTTGGCATGCAATGGATAAGTTATGTATCTCTAAATCTGTTGGTCTACTTTAAGAGAATAGAAAAGAAGAAATTATCACCCTGTCCTTTGTCCGTCTACGTGTTTCATGGTTACAACCCTTACCTTTCCATCATAATTAAGTATCATATCGATGTATAGACTTAGTTATTACTTGGCAACCGCTCGAAACTAGCTTGTTCTAAATAGTCTCAATCAACTAATCTATTTCGATAATTCCTTTCCTATTACTCCCCCTTAAGTCCGGAAATAGAAATAAAGGAAGATTTCTAATCTAAATGTGAACCGCTTAAAAAAAACTTCTAAACAAAAGACTATTAATTGCCTGTAATAACCCTATTTGGAGAATTTTTATTTAGCTAGGTTTTATTTGTTTAATCACCCATGGTTTCCACAACCTAGTTGTAGATCTTTTAGTTGCCCATGCGTAACCGTACAAAAATCTAATGAAAATAATAATAATGAATCAATGAACTTACTTGAAAAATTCGATTAACTTCTGAAATTCACTTGAAATCACACACATCTTACAAACCATTTTGGAAATTTGAATTAATGCCCAAGTTGAAAAGACAAATCACCAAGACCAAAAGTAATAATTAGAAAAATAACCATCCCTCCCAAACATGAGGTTTCACCATATTTATATGAAAATAGAGTCCCAAATTAAAAGAAATTCAAATAATGAATGTTTGTCCAAAACACGACTTCGATCAACGACCTCCACAGTCAGTCCGTCATTCAACCGATGGATCGTCGACTTCCTCCGTTGGTCCATACTTAGCCTTTTTCTCAGCCTTCACTTTGGATCTTCTCTGATCCAATGATGAACCAACAACACTGTCCTTCGATTCACCTACAGTCCGCCGATGCTTCTAGTAGTTCCATACTTATCTTTTCTTAAAAATCAAGTACTCGGATATTTTCTGATCAAATCAATGTTTTTTAACTGATAAACCTTCTATCCTTTTATAGCCCCACACTAAGTAAGAATTCCCCAAGTTGTGTCCAAATTCCTGAACCTCCAATCGATAGTCACCACCTACAGTCCCTCGATGGCCTTCGTGGGTCACTTCTACACTAATTCTTTTTATATCGAAACCGCCGTGGTAGCAATTTGTATTAGTTAGTTGGCAGTGCAAGCAAGTTTAACATTTAATACTAATTCCACTCTTAGACAAATTATATCACAACCTATTAGCATACTTATGAATTACAATATAGGGAGCTGGTTCTGGGATTAGATCTTTCTTTGGAATATTATTAGGATTCCCTGAAGGTATATCATCTTTTTCAGCGGGACCTTTAGACACAGAACGATTAAAATTACTAGAAGATTTGGAATAATTCGATTGATAATCTAATCTAACATAATCATGACTCCTACAAGAATTAAACATATTTTTAGCATTCCTATCCACTCCATCTAATGGTTGATCAGTATTTTAAGTAAAGGTAGTAACTGTGAGTTTATCTTTGAGATTTTCTTGTCAAATATTGTACGAAGTGTCCTTAGAGGACTCACGAGGAACTTAATGAAATGGTGTAGTAATTAGATCCTTGGAACCTTGATTTACACCATTTTTTATTTGATCATATTCCAGATTTTCTTTCCTCAACTGAGATGAACCAGTCGACTAACTCGATGCTTTTTGGGATAACCATCCTTTTCCTTGTTCGAGCTATCACTGAAATGTTGTTGAGCTTGTTGTGGATGATTGATGGATACATGATCATGTATCTTCATAGAATAATTTTATTTGTCAAGACCCATCACCTGAGATCTTTCCTTAGGGTGTTTTAGAGTTTAAGTATTAGGGCATAAGAATTTTTTTCTATTTTTAGGTATTAGGTTGAGAAATATTAAGGATTTAGGGCTTAGGGATCTGAGTTTTGTAGTGGCTTCAATCTATAGAGGATAGGTTTCTTAAGGGGGCAAAGAATTGGGTTTCGCTTAGGAATTTTTTGATATATAGATTTAGAGATTTATGTTTCGGTTTAAGGTTAAGGATTTCGGGCTTAGGGCTTAGTTTTTTTATGTTTAGGGTTTTATGTTAGTGTTTTGGATTTAGGGCGTAAGGGTTTTTTGGGTTTATTGTTTTATCTAGGTTTTAGGGTTTTGGGTTTTAAGGTTATGGTTATATAGGGTTTCATAAAAAAATGGATTAGGTATTTTTTTTTTTCCTTTTTATTTAGGGATTACCATATATGATTTAAGGCTATATAGGGTTTAGAGATTATAATTTTTACATTTTAGGGGTTGTTGGATTATCTTAGGGTTTCTAAGGGTTAAGTATGTCTTAGAGGTTTATGATTTAGAGCTTATGGTTTGTAGGGGTTTGAAATTGGGTTTAGGATTTATTTTGGAGTTTATAGGTCATAGGGTTTCCTAAAGTTTAGGGTTTACGGTTTCTTAGGGTTTAAGGTTTAGGATTTAGAGTTTGATGTTTTTTTTTTTATTACAACCACCCTTATGGTGGGTCAGGGGCTGAGCAACATCCCAGGCCTTATTATTTCTCAAAAAACAATTGTACAAGAAGGGGGGCTTTACCTTACCTTCATATGTATGATTCGTCAAATGGACCTACCTACTAAGGTTAGTCCATTTACCCTAAAAACATTTATATATTCTACAAATAAATTCTAGAATACAATAAGCAAGGGGGGCTCTCCCCTTACAATTGGATATGCAAAAACTTAATCAAATTCTAAACTATATCTACGTATATACAATTAGAATAATGTAATGAAAAAACATAAATTTGACATGAGGTGTTACTGCATCATTCTACTAGTGTGTCCTTCATGGTGGTTCTTTAATCCTTTTGATCTTCTTTATCTAAAATTTTGCATTCCAATCATTTCCAAATTCTAGTTTCCTTTGATTAATCCCACAAGTTTATTTTTAGTTTAAAAGTATTGTATGATATCTTGTTTATGACTCCACTTTTATAGAATATCAGTTGTTCCATTGGCCTCGGTAATTTGACAACATTTGAAAAAATCAAGTTTACATGCATTTTTTTGTATTGCATTGCATTGACATCCTGCCTGTTTCTCCAAGGAATGTTGCTTTAATTATTGATCTATTTTCTTCGTAATTCTGAATCCACCTCTAGAATAAATTGTTTAAAACCATTTTGTTCACACCAACTAATTCATTACAATGTTGCCTTAATCTCGTTCGTGGTTAGTACCAAAACCAAAAGGAATAGAAAATGCATAGACTAATTTACCTTGGTAATCTCTTAAAATGTCCTCCCCCCTATTCTACATTGATCGTGCATAGCACTACCATCCATGTTCTACTTATATATTACAATTGCAAGTTTTTCTCATTGTATCATATTGATCTTATACTATTGCTTGCATTGCTCAACCAAGTTTATCATACCTCCCCAAGTATGAGGCCATTAGAGGGAAGGAGACCATTAAAATCTATATGATGTCTCCAAATATCGCATAATGAACTCTATGTATACAAGATCTTTGTCCTCGATAATTCACGGCACACCTATTTTTATACAAATGCCAGCAAATAATATTAGGTAAAACTTGTAATAGAATTTTTTATACCTCTTTCTGATATCAAAAACATGTCCGATGCATCTCCTCAAATTGCTACTGATGTGTTGTCTGCCCATCTGTGCTGCATTTTTCTGCCAAACATATTTATAAAATTGGCCATTCATCAAAATGTTATTGATTTCATCCTTCCATAGAGTTTGATGTTAGGATTAAGAGTTTAGGGGTTAGGAGTTCTTTCAGGTTTAGGGTTGTAAGTTAAGGGTTTTATTTAGGTTTTTTTTTACGGGTTTCAGATTTTTTATGTATGGGCTTAATGATTTTATTAGTTTAGGGTTTTAGTGTCTTACGTTTTGTTTGTGTTTCTAGGGATTAACAAATACTATTAAGAGATTTACCAGGTTTTGAGCTATGCTTTTTTTTGGTTTATGTTTTTTAAGCATTTTAACGGTTAAGTATTACTGGAGTTTTCTAGGGTTTAGGGTCTTATGTTTTTTTGTGTGGGTTTTATAGGTTTAGGTTTTACGAATTTTAATGATTTTGTATTTATATCTTACGGTTCTTTGGAGGTATTTGATGAGTTTATGGTTTCTTAATGTTTAAGGTTTAGGATTTAGGGTTTTAGGTTAGGGTTTAGGGTTTCTGGCTTAGGGTTTTTTATGTTTAGTATTTTAGGTTAATGTCGTATCTACATTTACAATGTTTAGTTCTTTGAGTTTTTTAAGTTAAGATGTTTTTTGTTTTATACGTTGTGGTAGGCTTAGGTTTTTTGTGTATTTTTTTGGATTTCGCATATAAGGTGTAGGGATTTATAGGTCTAATATGTTAAAGTTTCTTAGGTTTAGGGGTTTTGCACTTTTTAAGGGTTAAGTGTGTCTTATGGTTTTGTAGTGTTTAGGGCTTAAGGTTTTCAGTTTTAGGATTCAGGGGTTTATATTATTATTATTATTTAAATAACCCTCGGGCGTCACACGCTTAGCAACACACCAAGACTTAGCATAAATAAAACAGACATAAGTACAAGGAGGGGACAATACCTTTCCTCAAGCCTTGGTAGGAACAGAGTAACCTCTACTTTAAAATAACAACTCTTCCCCATATAGAAGAAGAACCTCGAAAATAAGCATTAAGGAGAATACGTCTCTTAATCAAGTACTAGGAAAATATAAAAAAAAATGGAGACTCTCACCTTACAAAAGAAAGAATAAAAAAAAACCCGATTAGAACAACTATACCTATGTTTTAGACATAGTCATGTTGAAAAGAATAGTTACTACTGCAGAAATACTCAAGGATGTTTTTAAATTCTTTTCAACATCATTCTTTCAAAGCTTTGGACTCCAATTTTTTCTAGTAGATAGCTTCCTCTTACTGCATTTGCTAATGTGTGTGAGTTTCATAGTGTTTTATGATATCATGTATGTGGATTTTTTTGAACATGAAATGTGCATTTGTTGTTGTACTATCTATATGTATGAACACCGGAAGAATTTTCATTGGCAGATTAGTACTTGGAGTTCTCGGACAAGTCTTGAATTATCCACGGGGTTAGACGGAACAACTAGGGAGCACCCCCTAACCATAATCGTAATCTTCGTCCTCTTAAAGGATTTAAACAAGCCCTTAGCATACATTATCACATTTTATAGGTCAATAAAAATTCAGAAAATTTAAAACATTACATATGAAGTTTACATACACTTCGTATAAATCGAAAGTAGTCTACATCATTTCAGAGATAACCATCTATCATAGTATTACAAGATTTAGGACATAGTTCGTACAACATTACCATAAGTCTCATACTTGAGGTAAGGTTCATCCTCTTACTTGAGGACTCACCAACTTGAGAATCTATGCAAGCTTCTTGAAAATTTGCCCTGAACTCTTCATGCCTGAAGCCGACCCTTTAACATGTTATTTTGTTGAATAGAGATATAGGATTAGTACCAAACCACATTACTATTTTAAATGAAGACATATGCAAGTGAAACATTTAAAAACATGCTAAAAAGGACATTTCGTTTATATGAATTCTAAGTTAACTTAAAAGTCATTATGCACATTTTAAGAATATAGCCAGGGTGATAACATAGCAACAATAAGACATTTTCAAATTACATGTTCATGAGAACATCATAGTGACCATAAAAAGCCTTTAATTCATACATTAAAAGACCAATTCAAGTCAATTAGTGCAATGTCTATGTAAAGCCCCATAACCACATATAAGATATGTCAACTATCAAAGAGACCATAAACATTGAAATTACATTATAACAAGTGTATTCAGTCTCATACATGTTAATCTAGACCAAAAACATTTATATCAAGTTAATGAAACATATGAGACCACAATTATATCGAATCAACATTAAGCATTTCATTCATGAAATGTATGTATACAGAAACAATTCTAAGAACCCCCTCAAGGTCCACATGTGCAATGTATAAATAAAGTCTCATTCCCTTACCTACACTAGTACACCTCTCAAGTCATCCCAGTTATTAACCATTTTATAATTTCATTATTCATTCTACTTTCGAAAACTTTGTCATAACTTGCAGTAGACCATGTGAGTTAAACATAGAATCTGGTGTAAACCCCTCACATAGAAAGAAGGGCGTCAAACTTTCCATAATACGACATATACATAATAATAGTGACTACGTGGATCAACTAACTTGGTTTTCTGATGGGGGCAGTTAAGGAACTTAAAGATTGTTACTAGAAACACTCTTTATGCTTATTCGCATTATAGTTTCCATATCATGAGATACTTTGTGAACCTACCTTCTTCATTGAAAAGAAAAATTCTCATTGTAAAGTTAACTTGGTTCTTAGTTACATATTCCCTTTGTGAAGTATAATAGTTTTTGTAATCATTAGTTTATGCCATAGGTCTTACAATACTAACTTATTGTATAACATGATCATAACTCTTAGGTTGTAGAATGACAACTTCCTTTCATCACAACCCAACATTAAGTGAGAACATTACATCATAATCATGGTAATAAGATGCATATATGAATCACCTTCAATCCCTCATAATAACATGCCTATCATCATTTAACAATTCATCGCGTACATAATATGTTATTAATAAAATCTCATCATCTTCCTATTATACTCACATATTCATATTTCAGTTGAATCTACAACATCAAGAATATACAAACATAATTGAAGTAAAGTATTCATGATCGTAAAATTCTTACAATGGTTTCCATGAATCTCAGCAAATATCTTACCATCAATACAATGATCCTCAACAAAAAATTCATTAAATATAATACCAAAATATACAAGAATACATACAATTATATCTCCCTCTATCATAATAATCCTAGATCACAAGTTAAGGTTAGGAAAAGAAGAGGATTCATGAGTCTTTGAAAATATTTAGATGAAGGTTTTAAGGGATAAATCAACCCACACATGAATATACATAAATCATCAATAATGATCGAATTAACAATACACAATTCCTTCTATAAGGTAGACCGAAGAATTTGGATGAAAAAAAGATTTTTGATGAACATTGAAGTCAAATTTTTAAAGAGCCTCTTGGGGAAAATTGTCACAAGAATGAACTACCTCCATATCTTTAGAACCCTTGAAGAATGTCCAATAAAAGTCTTGATCTTGAATCCCTATAAAAGATTGATCTTGTTCTTCAATGGGGTCGTGGGAGTAGTGAGAGAAACTGGAGAAAAGAGGGAGTTATTTGGATTTTGGGATTATGAAGTGTTAGGTTAGTATAATGATTTAGGACCCTTTCATAGTCGAAAACTAACTAATTATAATCGCCCCTAATACATATTTAATTGGATAACTAATTACCAACCACCCACCCCTAAATTGTGTTTCAGACAATGTGAAGGGGTCCATCGACTATTCTGCGGTGGTTGACCCTACAAGCACATCTGACCAGGCGTCTCCCATCGACGACTCGTTGACCCCCTTGTGGTGCACATTGTCTTTAACAGCTTTTAAGGGTCAAAAGTTTGGGTCCTCCCAAGAGCCCTCAAGTGGTCCTGGGAGTCTACGCGCAAATTTTCTACATTTAAAGATGCTTCTAAGTCGTATATAAGATTTTTTACAACGTTACATCTATCACTCCTTTTAAACTTGTTTAACCCTAATGCACAACTAGTGTTTACTTTAACTATCTCCACGTCATTGGTCGTTCCTTGATGTTTAGCACAGGCAGCTTTACATTTTTTTAATCAAGTTAATTACCTTCATTTAGGCCTTGAAAAACTATTTTAAGACCTTAGATACTAGTTGAGACTGTAGACTAGGTCATTAGATTTCTTAGGTATAACAATATACCCCATTGGGGATCATTCGTCCTTGAATGATACTTTAAACAATTTCTTGGAATTACGAATCAATATTAACAACCCAACCAGCCTATGAGATATAAATATCATCCAAGAAAAAAGGAGGAAGCATTAACTCCTTTTTCAACACAACTTGGCACCATTTTTATGATAGAAATCATTAAAACTATAAAAATGTTAATATTTCATCATTTCATATTTCGCAAGGAGGAATATTCTTCTCCTTGTCATATAACACAAAATGTTGAACAAGAAACACCACATAATTTTCATAACTTCACGTTTGAAAACTTTCACAAGAAATATAACATAACTCAATATACCAAACATGTAATCAAGTATCGTCAAGTATGAAGAAATATAGTTCAACACATATATGAACACGTATTTTTCACAAAGTCATTCATAATTAAGGGAATTTATTGAAGTTCTAGAACACATTAAGACCTTTCAACACTACAAATTAGGATAGGTTACTAACCTCAACCTTAGATAGAAGATGAGGGAAAAAGATGATGATATCGGGATTTCACATCAGCCGCAACCTCCTAAGTAGATTGCTCTACTAGTTGTTTCTTCCAAAGAACCTTCACGAAAGCTACATCTTTATTCCTCAACTTCTTTACTTGTCTTTCTAACATCTTTATTCCTCAACTTCTTTACTTGTCTTTCTAAGATATAAACCGGAAGCTCTTCCAAGGAAAGGTTAGTATTGACTTCTAGGTCTTCTAAGGAAGGGTAGACACACGATTACCTATACACTTATTGAGAATTGACACAAGGAAAATTGGATGGACAGGTGTCAATTGAATTGGTAGTTTTACCTCATAGGACACCTTTCTAGTGCAATTCACAAACTAATATGGCCCCACATACAGGGGACTAATTTTTATACCCTTTTTTTACAAATCCCTCATCATCTCCTTTCATGTGAAAATAAACCTTCAATATACCATGTATCCTACAATAAACTCAAGGTGTCTTAATCTATTGTTTGCATAAAGATTTTTCCGTCTTTGAGCCGTCTTAAAAAGAATCCCTATTATAACGGATTTTCTCGTTAACGGAAAAGTCTATAGAGTTTAATTGCCCCCCCCCAAGGCCTATTAAAGCAAACTCACCTGCCCAAAACCACATAATTGGAGATCTACGTCTCCTCCCATAAAACTCCTCAAAGGGTGCTATTATTGTAGGCAAATTAAACCAATGGTAGATGAGAATCCCAATTATACTTGTAGTCAATAATACATGGCCTCAACGAATTCTCCAAAGTTTGGATGGTTCGTTACGCTAAACCATTTGTTTGTGGATGAAATGCGGTACCGAGTTTCACATTTGTACCAAGAACATTTTGGATTGCTTTCCGAAACCTAGAAGTGAATGTGGGACTCCTTTCTAAGATGATTGACAAGGGAACTCCATGCCAACTCTTAATATCATTAAGGTAAAACTTTGAATAGCCCTCCGCTTAATAAGTAGTTTTGAAAGTAATAAAATATGAAGATTTGGTCGATCTATCCACAATCACACATATTGAATCCTTTGTTTCCGATTGTGGGAAACCCCACAACAAAATCCACATTGATATGTTCATATTTCCATGTCGGGATATCCATCCCTTGAGTTGACCCTCTCGTTCTTTTATGTTCGCCCTTGACCTTTTGACAATTAGGACATCTCACCACAAACTTTGCTATATCCTTGTTTAAACTGTTCCACCAATAAACCTCTTGAGAATCACAATACACTTTGGTGACACCCAGATGAGTGGAATATCAAGAACCATGAGCCACCTCAATAATTTATCGCCTTAAGTCATCAACATCTGGTACACACAACCTACCTTTATACCTAAGTAGACTATCCCTCCTTTGGACAATGACTCAATGTACTTACTTTAAACCAATCAGTTCAACTCCATTTAAAGTCGGTATATATATTGATTCGACTTAACATCATCCCCTAAAGATGACTCAGAGTTATGATTAACCATAAAAACCCCTTGTGGAGAATCTTTAAGTTGAACACCCAACCGGGCCAATCTATGCACATCTTTCAACAGCTCTTTCTTACGATCTTCAACATAAGTTGCGCTACCCATAGTCATTCGACTCAACGCATCCGCAACCACATTGCATTTTCCCAGATGGTAGAGGACACTCATATCATAGTACTTGAAGAGTTCTAACCATTTTTTTGTTAGAGATTTAACTCTTTTTTGGTGAACATATGTTGAAGAGTAGTGTCTCCATATGTTATAAGTAAACTCTACGACCGCTAATTCAAGATCATAAGTAGGATAGGTCCTCTCATATACCTTGAGTTGTCTAGCAAAATAAGCTATCACCTTACCATGGTTCACGAGGACACAACTGAAACCTACTTGAGAAGCATCACAATACACAACAAACCCTTTGGTAGCATCCAGTAAAGTAAAAACTTGAGCGAAGGTAAACTTATCATCCAACTCTTGAAAGGCTCTTTCGAAAGCGTACGACCCAGTCAAGCATAACTTTATTTTGGGTTATAGTTGTGAAAGAAGATGCAATGGATGCGAACCCGTCAACAAATCTCTTATACACACGGCTAAACCCATGAATACGTGAATATCAGTAGGATTCAAAGGTGTATGCCAATTATTAACCGCCTCTATTTTCATTTGATCAAATTCTATACCCTCACTTAAAACAATGTGACCAAGAAAAGAAACCGATCTCAACAAGAATTCACACTTAGTATATTTAGCAAAGAGTTGATGTTCCTTGAGGACTTGCAATCTATC
Source organism: Solanum habrochaites (assembly GCA_027704765.1). NCBI lineage: Eukaryota > Viridiplantae > Streptophyta > Magnoliopsida > Solanales > Solanaceae > Solanum > Solanum habrochaites. The sequence continues at coordinate 113,906 of JAKWJA010001219.1, forward strand.
CCTAAATGACCTCCCCTTGTTCATCCTCACTCTTTTGAATATGCCAGATAATCATCAACAAAGACATTATAAATGCAATCTAGATAATTCGGGGCACACCCATTCATAATGTCAATACAGTTTTTTTTGTTTTTTTGTGGGGGTCTGACTTAGACCAAAATGACAATGACTATAGGGAACTCATAATTATGTTGTCCTATTTTGGAAAACCGACATAGGAATGTGAAGGTAGTGATTCCCCTAATATTGTGATACCCTGATATCAAATCATTTTTGAAAAGTAACTGACAATGTGGAGTTGATCAAACAAATCAGCAATCCTAGGGAGAGGTTACTCATTCTTCATAGTGATCTTGTTCACTTGTCGGTAGTCAATACACATTCTAAGAGACTCATCTTTCTTTTTCACAAATGATACCGGAGTTCCCCATAAAGAAATGCTTGGTTGTATAAAACCCTTATCTAGAAAATCTTTGAGTTGACTCTTCAATTCTTTCAACTTGGCTGGAGCCATCTGGTAAGGAGGAATTGATATGGGTTGCGTATCCTTCATCAAGTCTTTGCCGAAATTATTTCATGTTCGGGAGGAATTCAGGGTAAATCATCAAGGAAGATATCATATCCGGGAGCACCCCCTAGATGTAACTGCCATCTCGAAGAGGACTTGGACTATCCCTTAACATTTGTCATTACATGTTATAGCTTAGAAATGCAAAAAAATTGAACTTTTACATAGTGAAGTGCACTTAGACTTCTCACATATCATATAGGAAATTTAAATAGATTTCTCGTTTAGAATAAAAAAATCATATAAGATTCTAATATCTTGTCTCACATATAAACAATCTAAAGAGTACTACAAAATTGGGCATATACTCATACATAAGTACAATATGCAATTATAGGCTTATAACAATAGTCTCAAGAATTAATGGAAGAAAAAAATTGTATTTAGACATAAAAATCCTACTAAGCTCGAGAAGTGGCAGCATCCACGAATAGAGAGGACTCACCAACAACTTGGAAAATATGTCCAAGTTTTCTTGTAAATGGCTTGTAAGAAATTGAACGAACCGAAGGTACATATTTGTAGAAAGATATAAAATATGGGTTAGTACAACCACTTGTACTAAGTATGGAAACAAATAAACATAAACCATTTGAAGACATGCATGAAAGGGAAAATTTCTTTAGAAACATGCTAAGTCATTTCGAAAACAGTTATACACATAGGAAAGAGCATAGACAAGTAAAGGATCAGAACAACGTAAGACATGTTCTTAAACAAGGATAACATTATTATGAAGTCATCTCAACATTTCATGTTCAATATTTCATGTCATCATTATACAATACCCTTACCAACATAGTGAAATGCTCATGTGAAGCGCCATAACCCCACATAATCGAGTGAACTAGAATAGAGATCATAAGTAATGCCTTGCTTTGCATAATACAACATCATGTGTGGTCATCAACATATATAATACTTTATACAAATATTATGCTCATTTATGAAGTCAACATCATTTAAGGACAAAATCATTTATAGAACCAACACATATACATTTCATTATATCATAAGTACATTTCAACATTCATTCATACACATACTAGAAAAATGTGCATATGCCTACTAAGTCAAAATGTACATATTCATATGCTCAACATTCTAAACAATACACTTCACAAAGGCTGTTACCACTAACCATATATACCAATTCAATCCAATAATCAGACCATACAATGAACCAACATAATTAATTATGAGAATTACCAAGTTGAGGCACCGTATATACAATTATAAAATAATTCAAACATATATAAATAGCCCATTACAATATACATAAAAATTCCATATTATCAAATCATGATCAAATAACCCATACTTGAGGAAAAATAGGAAATCATTATTTTCATTGGTTCACCTTGATTTTAGCCTTAAAAATTGTATTTACATTCATTCAATCAAAAAAACATTGGTTAAAAATCTTTTATGCAAGAACATTGGCGAGAATTCAATACAAGATTTCATGTTTTTGCATCATCTTTGAACATTTAAACTGGTCTCCTTGAATAAGAAAGAGTTAAAGATGAAGCACCATTCTCATACTAAGAAAAGCCACGAATTTATAGAAAAACTCACTGAAATTTTGTCTTCTTCCTTCGAGAATTTAAAAGCTTCACGAGTGAAGATTTAAGAGAAAATGCTGGAAGCTTTGTTTTGAGTTGAGGTTTCACTTTGATTTGTGAGTTTAGGGGCTTAGAAAGACATAATAACCGTCAATAGTTTATCCACAAATTACCTAAAAGATCTCAGCACTTAAAGAACCTCTTAACCAATTAAAATTTGATTTATGAATGACGCAACCAAATCTGGGACGTCACTATGCGTCGTGGAGGCATTTTTAATTATTGTTTCTGCAAAAATTTTTTACTGAATGGTTGGCGATGTCTCCACATCTCAGGTCAAACTTTTTACCCTTCAAGCGTAGGAGGTAGGACGCGCAACTACTCCTGCATCTTGGATGCCTTGGCAGCTTCATTGGATCATGTTTGTGTCGTCCTCAAGGACCCTTTGCCATATAGCTAAGGGTCATGCTACAAGAATATATTTCATTATTAGCCATATAGACTACAACTAATCCTAAAATGATCATCACACATATATATATTTCACCATCTACACACCTAGATCATGGAACTAGTTTGAAGGTCTATTCATATACTTCACATATTATCAGTTCACTTAGAACATGATGTTAGAATAAAGACTAAATACTTCAACCTCTTAAACATAGAAATCATCATATAAAATAATATTTTATCTGATTCCTTCAAGGCCATGATCATATCACATAGAGATGTACATTAATGTATACACCGCTAAAATAAGTGGACCATACCCATAATCACAATTCAATGTACATTCAAAGGTAATTAGATGAATAGTCACCTAGCCACTCCTTAAGTTAATTATAATCTTGATAATTTTACAACAATTCATATTTCATTGATATAAAAACTAATACATAAGCAATTTAATACAATCTATAACAATTCTATAAACCTTACATCCAAGATCACCGACCCCACATTGTATGCTAAACTTTGAGAAACTTAGGAGGATCATTGTGTTCTCATACCAAGTGGATAGAAATTCATTATAAATAAGTACTAAAAATATCTTAATCGTTACAATTCTTTTGGAAATCAATTTGAGGAAAGAACCCATGGCTAATTGAAGATATTAATTTTGACTTAGATCATGTTTGGAAAACCTTTGAAAGGCCTCCATATATGATGGTTATCGTGGAAGGATTAGCACACTTTTACATTATAGAAGCCACGAAAATCTGCGAATAATGTTGTCACGAATCCCCTCTCCATAGCTTGTTCTTGATCTTGGTCTTTATTGGATGTTTTGGGGTTTTTTGGAAGAGAAGGTAGTTTTTGCGTTTTGATTTCATAATGAGTTTTGGGGTTTTGATTTGGAAAAAAGGGTTAAATAGGTCCTAAAAACAGTTTATAATTTTCTCCCAAAGTTGCCAAAAAACTGCCATTCTTATTCTGACTTTTAGACATGTAAAACATGACATTAAAACAACGTAATGAAATCTGGGATGTGGCTTCGCGTCGCGGAGGCTCCCCCAAATCTTGCCTCCCATAATTTTTGGAGGCAGTGAGCCTAGTGTAGCTGGCACGATGCAAAGGCAGGCTAAGTCTCAGGCACCCGAGGTGAGGTAGGCTTTATTTCTTTGTTGATTCAGCTGCATTGGGCAACTTCCTTGTCCAATGTTTGGGTCCTCGTCAACGACCCTTAGGGTGCTTCTCAGGAAGTTGTACAAAAACGTTTTGTCCCTTAACATATATATAAAGACACTAGGGTAACATCTACTTTTTTTACTCTATAAACCACACATATAAACAATGGGAAGCATACAAGGACACTCTATCACGTAAAAAGAATAACTTTTGAACGTCTTGGACGTTTGACCTCCATACCTCTTCCAATCAATTATAAAATCTATAGAAAATTTTTTTAACATGTTATTTAGCTTTTTAGGCGCATGTGAGGCTCTAGATTTCTTAGTTCATTTTGAGGGTGTAGCATTCCATAACTTAAGATTTACTTAAGAATTAATGGTGAAAACATGAGTCTTCGGAGCCCTAGTGAACCTTTAACCTTGGACTTCAATGGGGTCTTTAGGGAGAGAGAGAAGGTACAAAGAATTGGTCTTGGTAACTGTGGTGTGTTGAGTTATTTTAATTAGGGTTTGTCCAGAAATAGTCTCCCAACTAACTGAATTAATTACCCCTTAGCCCCCAATTAATCATCTAACTAATTAACCAATTAACTACAAACATTAAATGAGGCAGTCCACATTTGACCTTCTATCGACGAACCCCCATATACGGGGCGTCAATCAAATGACGACACCGTGCTACGGCCCAAACACGTAAACCCAATCATTTGTTCGAGAGTATAGATGTGGTATTTTTGAAAATATTCTATAGTGTCAGAAGACACTCATTTCGGACGTCGATCAAACGACGACGTGTTATTTGGTGTCGTGGTTGCACACAGACCAAAAGACAATTTTAGGTCACTTGTTAAAGTCCTTTCAGAGGACCCTTAGGGTGGTCATTGGGGAATTTTTCTCACATCCCCAAACCATACCCTAGAAGTTAGGGCACAATAATTGATTGAGATCGGCGTACTTGACCTCTCGGAGGTCTTGTACAAGCCCTTTCATATAATTCATCGCATAAACATAGTGCAAAATAGTGTCATTTAAAACACATCACAGAACATATCATAAGCCATTAAAACTCTTTCACATAAAAGTAATAGGAAATACCAAGTCTCAATCTCATCATCTTAAGACACAAGAATGGTTGGGACACGGCCCACACTAAATACGAATATAGAAATACTTAGTCTATTACAATACTATTCATTCAAATATAAAAGATAAATATCTCTCGAGTCAAATGAGGACATACTTCAACTTCTCTTGAACGATTGCTACGGTCCAAGTATTTACTTCCCAAAAGCTCATCACCTACCAAGAACTATACAGATAGATAAAAGCATGGAGTTAGTACAATAACATGTACTTAGTATGACATTATGCATAAAATCATGAAAACGGTTATTTATTGGAAATATGTATCTTTTTATTTAAAAATCATGAAATAAACATAAGAACACCATTTATAAATTTAGAAACACATAAATAAACATTTAAGTAGTTTAACATAATTTTGGAAGTACTTAATAGTAGATTCACTTCACTTTACAGTGAAGTCCTTCACTATTACAGTGAAGTAGTTTCTCTTCACATATAACTTCTTGCAAGCATGTAGTCCTCCTCACTACCTCTATCCTCAACCCACCACTTAGCACACAAGAGATACCCGCCCCTACAAACTCCTTTAGCATACTAATGACCCTCAAGAACATTTATAATAAGTCACACACACACTACAAGACATCAAACATATCGACATAAAGATAACATGACATTCTCTTTCGAAAGGCGATCAAAAGACCTACTAAAGTAAATAAAGAATCTAACATCCAGGATTGACCTCTTTAAGATTATCTAAGTAATCCTTAAGACTACCGAATGCTTAGATCATGTCAACAACACCAAAAGTATTCCCTAACAAGATTCATCCTCAAAAATTCATAAGATAAAACATGAAGAGGTCATCCCTTATGCCTTCTTCATAATTTAGCTAAGGAATCCTTACGATAATTTAGATTACGAACTCATGAAAGGTTCCTTACGGGAGACGGAGGCAAGTGGTAATGTGATGGGGGACAAGGGGAGGTGAGGAGCGAGTTTGTGGGAGAGAGGATGCGAAGCGAGTGCCGAGTAGGGGTGCTTGGGCGTGGTGATGTGATTTTATTTTTGGAAGGTTGAGTCGGTGGTAGGGCAGTTCTGGTGGGAGGGATAGTAGGGGCGGTGGTAGTTGGGCGGGACGGGGAACGTGCGGGATGGTTTTATTAGTGAAGGATGATAGGCCCGGGGCGGGTGGTGGGTAAACAGAGAATAAAGTGGGTGGGTTTTGGGATGTGGTTTCTAGTCTGGGTGTGGGTGGGAGGAATTTTATTAATGGGGGGAGTCATTGTATACTTAGTAACAACATCATCATTAGTTCATTAGTTTCATTAAGAGCCTCATAATATTCAAGTAATGGTCTTAGACAAGTCCTAGGAACTCCAAATAACACCTTCAAAGTCGATTGCAATGTCTAGACAGTGTCGGATACCACCACCCAAACCTCATAAACTTCTCTAATGCTAATAGATATTCCATATGATGAGAATAGGAAATAACCAACATAGACCATTATATCAAGACATGAAATCCGGAGTTCTATCCTACACCGATGAGGTTTTTCTACTTGCCAATGGTAGAACATAGACACAATCCATGTAGGCACATGGTTAAGCAATATGAAGGGCATACGTTGTAATATAGTCTCACTCTTTACTAGAACTACCTCCCCTTACCATACTAACTAGGTTCTACCATTTTTATAGTGTAATTCACACATTAGGTTCACATAGAAGGGTTCCATAACAAGTTCATAACCCAATCACTTACCCTACCAAAGAGGGGTCAACTAGTGCTACCTCAAAATGGCGACAAGAAGCTTATGATAACTTTACTGAGGATTAATATGATGTTCTTCTATCTAATTAACCTTAAGTCCATCATTTCATTACTTGGAAGGATACCATTACGTCTTATGACTTCAACATTCATAACCTTACAACTAAGTCAAGGTTTTCACATAAAAGACTCTCTTAAATTTATGTAAGGTCACATGTCATTCATACATTCAAGACTAAGAGTTCTTACACCCTAAATTAAGACATCACATATTCATATTCATATATACATCAGGCAAGGGACACAAATCAACAAACACAAGACACCACATACTTCACTTTAACTCATAATGCTAGTAGTAACTTCTAGAAGAACCGAGAAACAAAACCTAACATATTCAAGTCATCCTATATACTATCGTAAAATCATTAATTTTTAATCCACATAGACTTATATAGTCAAGTATGAATACAAAGACCTAAGCCTAAGACTTATACGCACAAGGTCAACTCACTCTAACATGATCACACCTAATCAACATGAAATAGAAAATACTATATAACTTCACAGTATATAGATATGTCTGTTTTCACATATCAAATTACACAATAGTCATAATTACTTCAAAGTAGTTTCCGAGAAGGCCGTGTTCATCATATGCACAATGTACCCGTCGACAAGGCATATCAATCGGAAGTAAAAAACATAGCATGCTACCATACGTGGGCCATATCAATCACAATATCATAGAATTATAAATACATACCAAATTCAAGAATAGGCATCATACCGCCCCACATCAATCCTAACACTTCAATCCAAAGTCACTTACTCATTCAATAGCACAAGACGCTTACCCACGGCCATAACAAACAAACAATTCACATAAACTAAAAATAAAAAGAAAAAGTACATAATTTCAATGAACTGGTCAATTCAATGTAAATTTCGCAATCTAACACAACCTACATATCAATTTACTACAATTATACATCAATCAATAGCCCATATAAATTAAATAAGACTTCAATCAACAATATATCAATATCAAGTAATACAAACTTCGTCAAAAACTGGGGGTTCCGCCAATCATGGTTCGTAGGTAATTTAGTGTTAAAATCATCATAAATTCAAACAATCAAATAATGGTCAACGTTATAAATCATTAATGCAAAGAACACATGGTAGAATCATTATTGGGACGATAAACTTTTAAAACTTTAGAAAACGTCTGATTAACGTGGGTCAATCCTTGAGGAGAGAAAGGTTTCACAAGGATCAAAAGACTACCTCAATGATAATAATTCGTCAATTTGAAGAAGAAAACATCACACCAAGATCTTCCTTGATTTTGGACTTCAATGGAGTCTTTGGGAAAATTCTAAGGTATTTTGGGGTTTAACACTTATATACATGTTTAAATACCCAACATACCCCTAAAGAACCGCAAATACATACATTTAGAAGTGGGGTGAAATTACAATATCACCCATAACTTAACAGTGAGACAACGTAGGAAAAACAGACCCATCGACGGTTGGACAGTCAGCGAACCGTTTGTCCACAAACAGACCGTTATGTCCTTCCATTGGTTGGGTCAGACTCTTGTAAAGGTTCCCTTATTACCCAAGAGTAAATCTCCACCGAAGACACCAATCCACGGGGTTGCCTAGGACAATCTTGACACCATGTTTTAGGTCCTTCTAAAGGACCCTTGGTTGTCCTTTGGAGGTTTTGACCGTGAACGTTTCACCCAACAATGAATGGTTAGGGTATGAGGTTGCTAGCACCACTCACATGAATATAATCCAAAAAAAAAAACACATAAAACTTGACGAAACATGCCTAGACAAACAAGGTCATTTCAAGGAATATCTTTCGAACGTCATAGATGTTTGACCTCCAAACTCCACGAAACTTGACACATTTCCTATACATGCTATAGTAATTCATTTAAGGACCTTACAATATAATGAATCATACATAAACACGTAGAACCACATACGAGGTATATAGGTGACTTAATCGTGGAACGTCTTAGTTGCCCCTTGATTTTTGACTTCCAATGCAGCTAATACTTTAAACACTACCTCAATACCATATAATAGACCTATTAAGGACCTTATACCATAAATAACAAAATGTTAGGATCTAGTTCACCCAAGTCATTTTTGGGGTCTTACAGTCATTCCCGTACATTTCAACTCTGAACACACTATTCTATATATTTAACACCTTTTTACAAAATTTCACAAAATTTTAACTCTTATAACCCCTTGAAACATTCCAAGGTAGGCTATCCTTTAACTAATTTAAGTACCTTATTTTTGGATTAAAAAAAAGTTCTTCAATGCTTGGTTCTTCATATGAGGATCTATACGAAGTTATGAACATCCGGAGTGTTACAGATGACTCTATAAAATCTTCAATAGATACTGATTTCTACATGGAAAGAAAAGCTTCAGACCAAAGGTCCTTGAATCTCAATATGATATTAATATATCCTATAGAATTTTTGTTATAAGCTTCAATACACGAAATGATTTGACCTCTTGGATGCAATGCACCCCCGGCTACTTAAACGGGCTCATGAAAATTGAATTTACTAACGCCTTGATCGGGCAATTAATTGAAGCAAAACAAGAATGTAACCAATCCATCTCAAATATGACATCAAAGTCCAACATATCAAGTTCTACCAAATTATCAAATGTAACTCTAGTGGACAATAATATTCGACAACTGCTATAGACTCTTTTAGTAACAACAAATTCACTCACTGTGAAAGAAACCAAAAAAGGTTTAACTAAGGCATCGGCGAATACGTCGAACTTCATAGCCACTATAGGAGTTACAAAAGATAAAGTGGCATAGGTATCTAGCACTGCACAAACATTAATTCAAAATAATTGCAACATACCATAAAAACATCAAGAGATACCACTTGATCACCTCTAGAATTAAGAGCATAGAAGCGGTTCATTTTAGGAGCACCGGAACTAACACCGCATGCTTGTGCTTTGTTACCCTCTTTTCCTTGATTCTTGCCCATGGGATAATACTTAATTATATGACCAATCCTTCTACACCCAAAGAAATTGTTTGTACCCATTAAACACATACCCACATGCTTCTTACAACATTTGGAGTAGGCTTAAGTAGGCTTCAAATTGCAGTATCTTTCACTCCTTATTTGTATTTAAACTTTGTCCACTAGATGTGAGGAATGAGTAATGATGGGACTAGTTGTTTTTAATTTTATTTCATCAATCGACAAGAAAATCAGCAGTGGCATTATAAAGGATGGAAATATTATTGGGTACTAATTAGCCAAGCACCCACCCGTAGCAAATTATCCCACAGAGAAAAAAAACTACATCCTGAATTTAATTTTCCGAGTGATAAGGTCTTCCAATATTTTTTAATTCTTCATCATTTACTCCACACAAGTGATTACAAGTTTTACCTTCCCTCAACATGATTAGATCTCTACAGTATTTGGCCTAAAAGTACTTTCCCAAAGTGTAATTTCTATCTTTAAATCCAGCCATTGCTTGTAATTGCGAGCTAAATGCAATATCTTTTAGACCCCTGTTTTCCCCTTAATCCCTTAACCTCCTCATTCAAAGTTGTTTAGATAATTGACATTTTTTTTTCAGCTTATTATTATTATTATTCCTGTTTTTTCACTTATTTTCAATGATGCTTCCTATTTTCTAGCTAGACTTAGTCAACTTTAGTCGCTAACTTTCTGAAGTTATCTCCCCATTATGGAATGTTGTGGGCCCTTTTATGGTAGTTTAGTGGCATATGTTTTTAATTTTATTTTACTGTTTATGTTTTTTTTTTTGTATAACTTCAGACTTTCTCAGATTAATATACAAAATGAATTCAAAGTTCCCTCTATTTTTTATTTTTCAATCATTTTCTTGACATTTTGTTGTATCAAGCGGTATCGAGCCTCAGTTTGATCTTAGTAGGACAAAAAAAGTTTATTACCTACAACACAATGAACATCCAACGACCTACGTTTAAATCCACCATTCACTTTCACTGGTGAAAATTAACAAATCTGGTTTTGAAGATGCAAGCTTTTTTGAACCTATGAACTTTGGGAAACTGTGACGGACAGATCAACCAATTGCTGTTCCACAACACATCCTACTTGTATCAGAAATCAACTTCCACAACGACGAGAAGCAAAGTAATTAAACCCAGTCCTTCTTACGCAGAATACTGTGGCAGAAACTTTATTTTATTTGAATCATGGCTTGTAACCTGCAAAAAGGGCTTGGTAATGTTTTAAAAAGAAACCAAGGAAGCGGAGAACACATCACATGCAAGTGTGGAATCCTCAGAGTTTGGGTCCCTGAATATGCATGAGGAATGAAACTATTAGTAGTATGTTGATCGCATTATCCTGTATTGTTCATAACATAGACCTTCTTGGTGATAATTTATAGATAAAAGAATTGTGGAGAAATTTCTTTGACTCTTCCTAAGAAGAGAATTGAATCTAAGATTTCCTTCCTCTCTTGAAGAATCCAAGGACACCTGACAAACATATCTAGGTGAACTAAATGAAGTGCCTTCAAGCCAAGAGAAAAAGAGGATCTATTGAGAACAGGAAAAGTTCATTAAGGAGTATTGTTGGTGGAGCTTCGAATCTATATGTGGTAACTATAAGCCAAACGTACACGTATCACCAGGTGTGCCAAATCAAAAGCACAGACTATAGTGCTTTGAAAGAAAAAGTAGCAAAGTTTACCGATGCACATGAAGAGAAACTTTTGCAGTTTCATACTTTTTCTTTTTCAATCTTGAATCTCTAATAATTCCATGGCTTTCTTGACAGTGGTTTTAGCACTCACTTGTGCATACTGTTGAACTGTTCATATTCCTGAGACGCTACTTACAAATCTAAAGAAAAGTGGGAACGGTGAGGCAGAGAAGAATCAGGCAAGAGGTACAAGTGTGGTATCTCTCAACAATATAAGGTCTCAAAACTAGATTTCTGATGTTTTGTACACACCTGATAATGAGTCAAAATTTTGTTGAGTGTTGGACAATGCTTGTGAATACTTATTCTCTTCATTTTAAGAAGAATCGTGAATGGGTTTTTTCTGAACCTTCTAGAGTAGGTTATTTTAATGTCAGATGAGCCATAGAATATTTCAGATGATTGGGATAAAAAACTGGGACAGGCGTACACTATTACAAATCACAAACTGTACAAACCTATGGCACAAAAGGTTTTGGTCACTTTCAATCAGAGAATTCATCGCCGAGATGAAAAAAGGAGCTAGTGAAAATTGCCGGAATTTCTTTCTAATGCTAACGTTTGTGAAACTTGCCAACATGTAAAGCACAAATTGCCATTTCAATCAAATTAAGTATGCAGAGCTAACCAGAACTTCAGCTCTTCATACGGATGTTTTTCGGCCTATAAAACAGATTCGCTGAGTGGTAACAAGTACTTTCTTCTCCTCTTTTATGGAATGACTACACCAGAATGTGTTGGTTTATATCATACTATTGAAGATGAAGTGCTTTGATGTTTTTTAAAACATATTAAAGGTTCCGTAGAAAATCAATGTAATCTTATTAGTAAGGCTTTAGGGTCTTACATGGAGGGAATACACTTTGTTCTCATTTGTGGATTTTTTAATATCACATTAATTGACCCATTGATCATTACCTAAACACTCACACAACCAAATGTCTGTATAAAGGAAGAACTGTACAATACGGAGAATGGACATATGTCTTTTGTGCCGAAAGAAAGATCCCAAATAAGTTTTGGGCCTGAGGACGAGTCGAATAACCTTTGTATATTTGCTGAACCATATTGCCTACTTGGCCTTGCAGGACATGATCCATATGAAGCATTGGTGTGGGAACAAACCCTCAATACACCATCTCAGAATCTTTGGGTGTATATGTGACCATATTATCAGTTCCGAAACAAAGGGAGTAAGTTGGAATACAGGCTCATAAAGGCATATTTATGGGCTATAGTTTCAATCCAAAGGTTAACAGGATTTTCTGTTTGAAATCAGAAAACTAACTCTAACGACGAGAGTGCAGTTTGATGAACAGCCTGCTTTGGGATTGGAAAATCAGAAGACCCTCTTATTTTGGATTCATTTTAAATAGAGCAGCCTCTACTTTGAGCAGCTGTAACTAGTGGATAATGTACCATAGGGGAACTCGTTCCTTAAAGGTGTCTTATCAGCATGTAACTGTTTAGATATTAAACAATAATCTATGCCGGAAACACAATACTCTCAGGCAAGAGATCGCTAATGCAGAAGAAACTATACATATCGAGACAATGGAACCCTAGGCAGCTTGTAGACAGACCATGTTTTAGGTCCTTCTCATGGACCCTTGGTTAGGTCTTGGGGATTGTTTGACCGTACTTTGTCAACGTCCAAACATATTTCTATAAGTCTAGAACCTCACACATAAATATAATCCAAAAACAAACACATAAAACTTGACGAAACATGCCTATCACAACAAGGTCCATTTCAAGGCACATCTTTGAACGTCATGGACGTTTGAACCCTCCAACGCCACCGAAACTTGACCACTTCTATAATGCTATACTAATCATTTCAAGACCTTACCATCTATAACTACATAACACATAGAACCACATACAGGCTATAGGTGGCTAATCGTCGAACGTCTTGTTGCCCTTGATTGTTTTCTTCCAATTAACCTAATCTTTGATCACACTAACTCCATACGAATAAAAACAAAAATAATAACCTATTAACACCTTGAACCATAAATAACCAACAGGTTACGGATCTAGTAACCCAAGTCCATTTTTTGGGGTCCTTACCATCACGCCCAGACATTTCGACTCTGAACACTCTATCTATTCCTATATATATTAACACCTTTTGACATAATTTAAAACAAAATTCCTAAAATCTCAAAACCCTTGAAACATTCCAAGGCAGGATATCCTTTAACTAATTTAAATACCTTATTTTTGGATTAAAAACAGTGCCTCAATGCTTGGTTCTTCATATGAGGATCTATATTAAGTCATGAACATCCAGAGTGTTACAGATGATATCAAGAAAATCCATCAATATAGGGACCGATTCTACAGGAGAAGCTTCAGACCAAAGGTCCTTGAACCTCAATATGATATTGATATATCCTGTAGAATTTAATGTTTATCAGCTTCTCTAGCACGAAAATGATATTTGACCTCTAGGGATTAAATTCACCCCCGATTGCATACTATACCGGGGTCTTAGAAAATTGGAATTTACTAACGCTTGTCTCATTAATTGAAAGCAAACAAGAATGTAACAATCCTTCTCAACATATGACATCAAAGTCCACATATCAAGTTATACCATATTAAAAATGTACTCTAGGTGGAATAATATTCGACATAACTCCTATAGAACTTTTTCAGTAACAACAAAGTCACTCACATGAACGAAACCACAAAAGGTTGAACTAAGGCATCGGCGAATATCGAACTTCCATAGCCACTATATGATTTACAAAAATAAGGGCATAGGTTCTACCTGCACAACATTAATTCAAAATAATTGCAACATACCATAAAAACACAAGAATAACCACTTGATCACCTCTAGAATAAAGAGCATAGAAGCGGTTCATTTTAGGAGCACCAGAACTAACACCGCATGCTTGTGCTTTGTTACCCTCTTTTCCTTGATTCTTGCCAATGGGATAATCCCTAATCATATGACCACTCCTTCTACAACCAAAGCAATTGTTCGTACCCATTGAACATATACCCACATGCTTCTTACCACATTTGGAGTAGGCTTTAGTAGGGTTCACTGCGTGGGTGTCGCGACACAGGGGCTAGGTGGGTGCGGGCGTCCGCGTCTTTAATTTGTATTTAAGAAAACTTTGTCCTCTAGATGTGAAGAATGAGTAGTGATGGGACGAGTTGTTTCAATTTTCTTTCATTCAATCCACAAGAAAATAAGCAATAGTGGCATTATTAAGGATGGAAATATTAGTGGTATAATTAGCAAGAGCACCCACCCCTAGAAAATTATCCCATAAGAAAAAACTACATCCTGAATTTATTTTCTGAGTGATAAGGTCTTCCACAATATTTTTATTTTTCATCATTTATCTCCACACAAGTGATTGAAAAGTATCCACCTTCCCTGCAACATGATTAGATCTCTAACAGTATTTGGCCTAAAGTAACTTTCCCCAAAGTGTAATTTAGATCTTTAAATCCACCATTGCTTGTATTGGAGATAAATGCATATATCTTTTGGACTTCTTATCCCTTCACTTCCATCATCATAAGGTTGTTAGATAATTTGCATTTTTTTAGCTTATTATTATTATTACTATTTTTTACTTATTTCAATTTAGTGCTTCCTATTCTAGCTACACTTAGTCAACTTTCATTCGCTCCACTTTCCCTGAGTTATTGGCCCCCTTATGGATGTGTATGGCCCCCTTTATGGTAGTTAGTGGGACATTTTCTTAGGTTAGTTTTAATGTTTTATGTGTTTACTAACTTGTATAACTTCAGACTTTCTACTATTAAATATAAAAAGGATTTCAAAGTTCATCTATGTGTAGTTTTTCAAATCAGGTTTCTTGATATTTTTGTTGGAACACAAATAGCGGTATTCCAGCGCCTCTATTTTATCTATAGGTACAGAAAAGTTTTAAAACCTACACCAATGGCGTCCAACGACCGAACGTTTAAATCCACCATTCACTTTCAACTGGTGAAAATTAACAATATGGTCTGGTAATATTCAGCCTTTTTTGGAAGCCTAATGAACTTGGGTAAACTGCGAGGGAAACAAACCACTTGGGTTTGCTCCACCAGCAAATCCTCCTTGGCTTCAGCTCAAAATCCAAACAAAGGCGAGAAGCCAAGGAAATTAAAGCCAGGTCGCTTAACGCAGAATGCTGTGGCAGAAACTGTATTTTATTGAATCATGGCTTGTAAAATTGCAAAAGAGATTGGATATGTTAAAGAAAACATCAAGGAAGCGGTAAGAACACGTCACTGCAATTGTTGAACCTAACCGTTGAGTCATTGAATAATGCAGGAGATGAACTATTGTAATATGTTGTCGAATATCCCCTTAAAAATTTGTTCAGAACATTAGACTTCTTGGTGAGAAGAATTGTACAAGATAAAAGAATTGTGGAGAAAGTTCTTGTGACTCTCCCTAAGAATTGAATCCTAAGAGTTCCTCTCTGAAGAATCATGGAACTAGCAAAACATTCATTCGGTGAACTGCTGAATGCGCTTTCAAGCACAAGATAAAAGGAGGAACTATGAACCAGGAAAAGTTCTTGAAGGAGCTTGCTCTGTACAACGATAAAAGGAAAGCAACCAGTCCACCAAAAGAATAAGTGCAAGCATGATGGGGAAAAATAGTGGAGATGTGAAGCAGAATTCCCATCCTTGCAACATTGTAAAGAAATACTATGTGGAGAAGTTTGTTGTGGATAGTCGATGCTATATGTGGTTGAATCTAGCAAACGGGACACGTATCAAGGTCTATAAATCAAAAGAAGGCCTTCGAGTGGCGTTTAAGCAAGTAAGCAGAAGCTTACATCCATGAAGAAATCTATTTGCAGTTTCATACTTTTCAATCAGTGAATCCTCTATGCATGGCTTCTTGACAGTGGTTTAAAACAGTCACTTGTGCAATAATGTTGAAACTGTTCAATTCTACACGTTACCTTCAAATCCCAGTAAAGTGGGAAACGTGAGGCTAGAATCAAAGGAAGAGGTACAGTGTCGTATCTCAACAATATAAGGTATCAAAACTATTTCTGATGTTTGTAACACACCTACTATGATAAAAATTTTAAGTGGTTGGCAAATGCGTTGCAAATAATATTCTCTGCATTTAGAATCGTGAATGTTTTTTCTGACTCGTCTAGTGAGTTATTTTTATGTCAAGATGAGCAATAGATGTTTTCAAGATTATTGGGGATAAAATAACTGACATGCTTTCACTATGCTTCACAAATAGTACTCAACCCTATGGCACAAAAGGTTGGTCACTTCCATTAGAGAACATCGCCGAGAATGGAAAACACTTAGGAGCTAAGGGAAATATGTCTGAATTTTGTTCTAATGCTAAAGTTGGTGAAACTTGCCAAACCGTAAGCAAACAAATTTCCATTTAAGCACATAGTATGAAGAGCAACAGAAACTTCAGCGCATCCATACGGATGTTTGCGGCCCTATGAAATAGATCGCTGAGTGGTAAAAGTACGGTTTCCTCTTTATGATGACTACCGCATAGAATGTGTTGCGGTTTATATCAATAAGTTGAAGAGTGAAGTCTTTGATGTTTCTAAACAATTTAAAGGTTCATAGAAAATCAAATTAATCTTATTTTAAGCTATAGGGTCTGACATGGAGGGGAACTTCACTTCGTGTTCATTTAGTGGATTTGTAATACCATAGGTATTGAATACGCAGTTGACGATTACCATACACTCCACAACAAAATGGCCTGTTTGAAAGGAAGAACAGTACAAAATGAGCGTGGCGCAGATGTCTTTTGCGCTTCGAAAGAAAGATCCCGAATACGGTTTTGGGCTGATTCAAGTCATACCGCTGTATATTTTGCTGTACAGATTGCCTACTATGGCCTTTCAGGACATGATTCCATATGACATGGTGGGTGGGAACAACATCATACACCATCTCAGAATCTTTGGGGGTGTATATGTTTATCGATTTCCATTTCCAGAAACAAAAAGGAGTAACTGATAACAATGCTCTCATAAGGCTATTTCTTGGGCTATCTTCATCCCAAGGTTTCCCACCGTGATTTTCTATTTGAATCAGACAACTATTCCTCAGTTCTCAGATTCTCAGCCGAGAAGTGAAGTTTGATGAAGCAGCTCGCTTGGGATTTTGAAAAATCAAAAGACCTCTTATTCTGATTCTTTTTAAATAGAGCAGGCCCTCCGTACTTTCAGAAGATGAACTTTGTTGATAATTACTAGTGAGGGGAACTCGGTCCTTAAAGATGTCTATGCGCTGGTACTTGGATAATCTAACCAACACTATGCGGAGCACAATACTCTCTGGCAAGGCAGGATAGCTATGCAAGAAGAATATACATGTGATCGAGAGAATTGAACCTGGCAGCTTGTAGACGACCTAGAATTGCAGGTATTGGTGTCAATCAATTTTCATGACAAAACCATCCGATGGAAAAATTTTGCAAACCTAAGGCAATTGTGGTTAAGGTCACACATAACATTGGTGTGGATTACCAGCAGGTTTTTCACGACCAAAAATCGAGGCCGCGACTGTAACTCCCCAACATTTACACCCGTCCGTATTTTAGCGAACCACCAATTAAACCTATCATTTCAATTATATCACCATAAAGTACTGGCGAAAGACGTAACTCATAAATAAACGACCATTCAATAACTCTTCTAATTCACTTCATAATTCCCCAAAATCGGGAAGTCATCAACCCCAATAACTTTTATGACAATTTCTAAACTAAGATATTCTAGAACTAAAACATTAAAAGCTAGTCTATGGCCGAAACTTCACAAGCGCATCAATACATGATAAGAGATCCTAGTCCCATCTAGATGCCTTACTCACACCGAAATCCGTTGTGACGAGACTGGCGTGAAATACTGTTGTTCGAAGATGACGCACGTTTGCTGCAACTCCACAAAAACAAAGGAACTAAAATAGGGGGTCAGTACAACCACAAGTACTATTAGGTTCATCGCCACCTCAAAATGAGAAAACGTATATTCAAGTAACTCATAAATCAACATAATAGCCTAGCATGTCAGCATTTACAATTCGCATTATGCCTTGGTTTACCAACACCAATCACATACAATGAGGACTCACGCCTCCTCATCATAAAACTCTTTGGTAAAACATTTCTCTAGATTGAGTATATCGTTATCTTCAAGATATTCATTGTTTATTACTCTCGTGCGGTCACTTGAACACTGAACTCCGCTCCTCATTCTGCTCCTGTGTACCAGAACTATTGCAACCTCAACCCGTCCATTACTATCCGGTTTCGAACGTTGACCTCTTCCACCGATCCTCATATTCGATCCTGGTACCGGGAACTTGGCACCCGATCCTATACTATCCTGTGCGGAATGTGACACTACCGATCCTCTATTTCTATCCGGGTACCGCGACGTGGCACCCGCTCCATATACTATCCTGGGTCGGAACGTTGACACTCTCCGACCTCATATTCTATCCTGGTACCGGCGAAACGTGGCACCACGAGCCCCTTAATCTCACTCTTCTAACTTTCGTTCATTAAGCCTTCTTTTATCTACCAAGGCATCATCATTACCAAAGTAGATTAGGATGTCTTCAAGTTAAGATTCCATAGCTTCATCATGCTATATTTTAGCCCATCATTAATATATAATCACATCATGCATCCCGCAATTATAGCATATGATCACTTAATATACTCTTACACAATATCTTCCTATTAGATCTACTTACGAATCGTTACAACCATAACCTACCTCCGCGCAAGAATTGCGATCAACAAGCTATCTTCCGCAATTTCTTGTTGTCCTCTTCGTTCCTCTCTCTCTCTACTCGTTTCCTTCTATCTCCATTGTTTCTGTCTCTCTTTGTTCTTGTCTATTTTCTTATTCAAACCCTCTTTCTTTTACCCTAATTCATATATAATTAAGAATAAAGATGGCACTAATACCCACTATTACCACTTAAGTTACGCTCTTTTTAACCTCCCAAGTAAGTAAGACTTATTGACATTACCCCTCTACCTTTATAATTTAAACGCAGAATAGGCAAACAACGCCTTAAAAGCAACTGTGTAAAGAAATTCGCACCCAACTGGGATTGCACAACCTGTACGGCCCGTCTGCCTGCGACGGTCCGTCCTGCAGGTCGTCGGCAACCGTTCAGAGAGTGGATTTCTACTAGGACCCCTTGTGATGGTCCGCACCACCACCTGTGACGTCCGTCCTGCCATTTCCGTTACGAATTCAGAGAGTCTATTTCAGTACCCAATTTCCGATTTTCCAAGGGTTTGGCAACGACACCTATCCACACGTCCGTCGTGCCGTTACGGTCCTCGTGGCATCCGTCACTTCTGCCATTTTTTCCAGAATCAAATCTTGGTTGCTTTCACGAACGAACAATCAGTTTACACAAACCAACCACGGAAACCTTTCCTCTTTACAAAGTATGACCAATCAAGATTAGTCTTGCATTTTTATCCTCAGAGTTCCTGGCATATTCATCACTTGATTCAAATCGATCTCTTGATAGTTTGCTGGGCTGATGAGATCTATGTAGAGTACCTATGGTTTCTCAACTCCTGGAAAGAGAGGATCAAGTTTATCTCTTACAAGGCCTTGTATGGCCTTAACCATGCTCAGGTCGGTATGAAGGATGGACAATCTCTCATACAACTTGGCTTTAGTAGAAGTCCAAGGGCTATTTTTTATGTGAATAGTCAATTATCAGGTGATCCTTATATTCATCTCAATTTGCTTGGATGACATGCTTTTGTGGATAGGGAGAAAATTTTGAACTAATCCAAAGTTTCAGGAATAAATGGAGAATTTTTTTGAAATGAATGATCTTGGAGTCTGAAATACTTTCGTCGACATGGAAGTGTTCTAGTCAAGCGATGGATTTTTCATAAGCCCATCAGAAATACATTTGCATATTTTAATAAACCGGTTCAATATGCAAACGCAAATCTGTACTGTACTCCAATATCTACTGGGTGAAAGTTGTGCAAGGATATGATTCGAAAACGTGCATGATAGTAATGTATAGAGGCTAATTGGCAGTCTTCTATTCTACCGCAAAACAAATCCTGCATTCTATTTTTGTTGTTAGTTTTTCCTCTCTAGGTCAATGCATTCTCATAGAGACAAACACACCCCTCACACGGCTAAAAGAGTGCTATTATATTAATTAAAGGTACTAGCAATTTGGAATTTTTTTCCCAATATCTGCCGAAGTAACTATTAACCTGGATCGTTTACTTTGATAGTGATGGGGTGGTGGAGTTATGATACAGAGATCACATCTGGATATTTTTTCTGTTTGGGGCACAGGCTTTTAGTGAAAGCTCTAGAAAACAAGAAGACTACACCAATCAACAACAGCTACTCAGATGTAGAATCTGAGTATATAGGTTGTTGCAGCATCTGCTGTGAATCAATTTATCTAGCTAAGGAAATTGATGAATGACGTAGATCATGAAAAACAAAGATACCAAGATCATGTGTGACAACAGTTTCATCAGTTTCAAAACTTCTCAAAATAATCCAGGTTTTATGGTCTAACTACATATCAAGATCACGTTTCATTTTATCAAAGAAGTCCAACACGCTAATGAGTGGGTGCTTGTTCATTGTTCATTTGAGAACACAGATAGCCTGACATTTGCACAAGCCATTGTCCAAAGGAAGGTTTAGATCAGAAAAGAAATGGTGTTCGCCACAAAAAATGCCAAGGAGGAGCGTTTAGACAATTTGGAATTTTTTCAACTTATTATTATTTTTGCTATTTTTTACTTATTTCAATTAGTGCTTCTATTTCTCGGCTAACCGTATTCAACTTTAGTTGCTCAACTTCTGAAGTTAGTGGGCCCCATTATTGCAGTTAGTGTCCGTTTTATGGTAGTTAGAGCACATGTTGTTTGTTAATTTAAAGTTATGTTTTTTCTTGTAGAACTGGAGATTTTCTGCAGATTATATACCTAGCATGCATAAAGTGTCCTCTTTTTATTTTTTCAATAAGTTTCTTGAGTATTTTGTTCTAACAAGTTATGATCATGGATAAATAATGAATGGCGTAATGGTCATTCATTTATCCTGATATCCTCTACAGAAAATTTGTACTCATAGCTATATATATTTAATAGTAGTGTTGGGAGGAGATACTGAAGCCATAATATGGATAGGTATGGACAGAGTAGTGCTTGAACAGAGTCTCTAGATGGGAGTAGTGCTTAAACAGAGTAAATTTTCCTCCTAAGTTTAGTATCTTTGATTTTCACCCACATATTTTCTTGGATATTTCTTCAACTAGTTTGGAGAAGAAAATTATCCTCTGTCCTCCAATATAAACGTGGCAGCCTTAATAATTGATTTGATTGTACTTTTGAAAGAAACATGTGACCTCCTTAATGATGGTGGTGATGTCTTGAGGGGTGTTAGTTTTGACCATAAATGGACTCATCTCTTTATTATTAGGTGATCATTTGTATTTTCATACTCCTCCGATGTTTCCATGGTAAGTTTCATAGAATTATATCATAGATGTAAAAATAATCATATCATCTCCATACATAAGTGTTTGATCTTAGTATCTTTTGGTTCCATGCTAAAACATCTATACATGTTATTCTGATGAAGAAAGTTGAGAATTCATGAAAATTCCTCTGCACCTAATATAATAGGGCCGGAGATAAAGGATCACCTTGCTATAGACCCCTAGTTGAGTGGAAAAAATCATTTCCATGTGCATTTATAATGATTAATTCTAACCGTTGCTCGTGATTCTGCAAACCAAAAAACTAAAAATCTCTCCTAAGCCAAATCTTCTTAGTACAAACATGTAAATGAACAAGACACTGTGTCATATGAGTGATCTTCTATGCAAGTATGATGTTCTCAATAATACTTATCCCCCACAAAACCCTCGATGGATTTCTTAAATGAGGAGTTGGAACTCCCGTTTTTCATACTCATAATTTGGAATGAATTTTGGCAAAATTGAGATGTTGCTGAAACTAATAGTCTTGAGATCTGATAATGTATTAGGTTGCTCAAATTTTTTTGACGAACTAAGCAAGCATTGACATAAACTTTTGCATGATGTGGCTACAAAAGAAAGATTGCACTACTAATAGTAAATGTTCCCTAATGATATTCCAAAACGTTTGATAAAAGTTTCTCCTCATACCATCTAGACAAGGAGCTGAGTTAGGGTTCATAACAAACACCACATGTCAAAGTTCCTCAATGTTAGGCATTTCCTGAAACTTCATATTCTGTTCAAGTGTAACTAAGACAGAGTGTTCAAGAATTCTTTCATCAATTTCGCAGTCCTGACTTGTAAATACTTTCGGAAAATACGCACATGGTGCATGTGAAATCTAGTCATGACATTGTATCCACACATCATTATCTATGCAAATTTTATGTAGAAATAATCATCTTCTCTTTCCCCTCATTAAAGCATGGAAATACTTGGTGTTGGAATCTCCTTCTTTAAACTATTGTTGTTGTCTTCTATTTAAAAATAGATTACTCCAATTTCAAGTATCTAATATATTTTGCATTCATAACATGTAGTTGTTTTCTAAGATCCTTGTATTATTTGCAAGTAGTTCCTCCTAAGCTTTACTAATTGTTTCTTTATACTCCTTGACTTAATAAATATCTCCATAGTCCTTTTTTGACCTGTTTCTAAAAGTGGAAGTTAGACTCTTCATTTTCTAATGTAGTTGCCTCA
Organism: Solanum habrochaites; assembly: GCA_027704765.1. NCBI lineage: Eukaryota > Viridiplantae > Streptophyta > Magnoliopsida > Solanales > Solanaceae > Solanum > Solanum habrochaites. The sequence goes on from JAKWJA010001219.1 coordinate 137,066, forward strand.
TAGGGTTACAAGTGAACTCCCTATTCCAATAATTTTAATTTTGAAATGTCTCTAGAAAAATGTCATTGTAAATCCAAAAATGTAGAAATTAGAAATATTTAGTATGACTTTGATTTTTCTGCACAATTTATATTCAGAGGGGGCTATGTCCAGACAACATAGAAGAGAGGTTTCATTAGTAGCTTGAGGCATAACCTCAAGCCATTTATCATTAATCACAGATCAATCAAACCTCTTCCATGCTTTAGCCTATGATTCCATTTGATTACACCAAGTGAAAGGATACCAGTATACACAAGCTCAATCAAACCACATGCTTCTATCACACTAATTAAGTCAGAGCTTTTGTTCATGCGATAACATTGAAATCAACAATAGTACACCATAAATGTCCTTGTTATAATAATTAAGAAGTCTTTCCCAGAGATGTCTCCTCATATGATCTTCACACTTGGCATAAATGAATGATATCATGAACACTTGAGTAAGATCAGTGTTATGAATTCAACTAGGGATGTGGGGCTCCCATATTCCAAAGAGGCATCAGATCCAATGATATCATGAAGACTTGATTAAGATCAATGTACTTGAATTTACCAGTGATATGCTGCTCACTATTCTACTAAATTGTGCCACTGGTTTCATTAGACCAAAACAACCATATTTTCCCACTAGCATCACTTATAGAATGGTCCATCTAAATTTAACCCTCATCATATTTATCTTTGTATTATCAATAAAGAGTTCCAAAATAGCAAACATAGATTATTAATACATTTTTTAAGTGATGGAATCTCTTCATGAAACTTGTGTGATACGACGAGCATTCAGGTATGGACTAATCAACCCAAACCTTACAGTTGTGACTATTGATGGGGTCGCTGAGGTATAAATTTACTGATGGGTAACTGGTTGTATTTTTTCGTGCCATGTTTTCTACCTCTTAGAGATAAACCCTATTGATCTGTAAGTTCTTAAACATCTTCTTGGCATGCATCATGAAAGGTGGAACCAAATGCTTGAATTAGATTCTTACTAGTTTCTTCATTTTCCTCATCATATTCATTAATGGATTGGTTGTTTAGGTCCAATTCCTCCTCAAAATTTGAAGCCTCATATGCATCTAGCAATTGTGTGCATAGTCTGTCATTGTTAATAATATGTTCCGCTAGATGTTGAACTTGTTCGACCTTAATATTTTTCTGTTCCTCATTTTTTTGTTTTCTCTTTTTAATCGTATCTTTTTTTTTTGCTCAGTCTCCCTCTTGATTTGTTGTTTGATAATATTTCCTCATTTCTTGTTTGAACCTCTGGTTTGCTTTTCAATTGTTATTTTCCTGTATCTGGTATCAAATTACTTTCAGTCTGAATACCGTGTTGAACGGTCTTTTTATGTACTGAAGTAGGGGTTGCACGAACTCCAGAGGCCAACGTAGGATCAAAATCCACAACCTTATACATAACATGAGTCAATCAATCCTATGAGTCCTCTCTTCCATACATCTAGGGGGAAAGAGGATCAGAGCTCAGAGTAAACACTTGATGTTTTCTTGTGCTTCAGTTGAAATGTTTGTAAAGTAGTATTTTCCTTGATATGATTATCAGTGCTTCCCTTTTTTGTTGTTTTATTTTGTTGTTTCCTTTTACTCTATTCCTCTTGTGTTCGTATCGTTGTCTTTGTTCTTATTTTGTTTGCCTTGTTTCTGCAATTTTGTTTTTGGAGTAGTCTATACAGCTATACATGAATTGTTTATTGGTTGTTATGGATCTTCTCCAGTGCGATTGTTTCCATGTCTTGCTCATTAAGATCAATAAACTTTTCATAAGTAGTAATAGATATCATACCTTACTTCTTTGTTTTTTTGTTGCTCTGCCTAGTCCTGCATTCCTTTTTGTGCTTCATGTTGGTTGTTGTTCCTTTTCTATTGAGTTTTACATTGTCCATATTGATTGTATTTAACTTTTTTATGTTTGTTTTTGGATTTGGTCTTGTTATATATAGGCACATCCCCCAAATCCTTTATTATGTGCTAATAATGTTGCACTTCCTTGTTGTCTCTAAATTATTTGTTGTTACTCCTTTTTGAAGCTTCTATTTCCTTTTTTCTTTTATGATCTTCATCCCTCTATTTTATCGTGCAATTTAAGTCCAAATGACCTTGATGCTTGCAATACAAACACTATTCAGGAACACATTCATACTCAATTTTCCACCACCCATTATCAGTAATATCGTCTCTTATGTACCCCATCAAAACATGTGGTGGTCGCCTCTTAGTGAGGTAAATTTGAGCTTCTAGTTTTCTAAATAGATCTAGAGTCTAGATATATCACTTTTAAAAACATAAAAGTAATCATGTAATATATTCCTTGATGCAGTAATGCCAACGCAATTTAGTTAAGGAGACTCAAATTGGAACAATAAGAGTTTCTTCAGCAGGTTTGAAATTTGGAGTCGAAATTTGAATTCTCATAAGTTGTCCTGGTTTGTTCCTTATTATTATGGTACAAACACATTATAGTGCATTTAATTATCCAAGTGTATTTAAACATGTCTTGAATTGAAATAGGAAATTTTAAGCTCTTCCCAAGATATTCCATCTTTTGCATGGTGGTACTTAATTTTCCAATGAGTGTACCTCCAAGTATCAACGAATTTTCCCAACATCCTTCCTAACTAAAATAACATGTAATCCCTTTTTGATAGTAACCTAAAGAGAAGTTAATTTGAAAAAAATTAACTAATATAGATTGTTTATGTTTATGTTTAGAAACATAAGTTTGGACTGAAGTGTAGGGAGAATTTTGTAAAATATGTGTCTTCCTATTAGGTAGGGGGGATAAATGGTGGTTAATCGCTTATTATTCTAACCAAAGATTATTATCAATTACAGTTCTTTCATTAGCAATTTTCTACTCAAAATTGCAACACTTTAGAATATTTGTTACCTGGAAGGTTCTAATCACCGTTCATCTTGGTCTGATCTTTTTGAGGGGGCTGTTGTTTATCCTTATTTTGTCAAAAATTATTGGAACTCAACATATGCTGATTGTTAAACTTTGAATTTTGAGTATTAGTTTGAGCGTGTTGACTTTTCTCTTTGCTTTGAAGCATTTTGTTCATTTGCTTTCTCAAGCACATGATCCTTCCCCGTATCCTTACAATTAGGAATAACATGATTTTCAGAGTTAGAAACCTTATCTAACTGTTCCTTATCTTTAATTTGTGATGAGTTTCTCTGGTTAGTTTGCTCTTGTTGTTTCTATCCTTTCTTTGGTTGTGTTCCTGAATTTGGATTATGAGTTGGCTTTTGATGATCCCACTACTTGTTGTTCACTATCATATATTTATTGTCCATTTTCCTTGTGATTATGTAAGCAGTATCGTCTGGGACAATAGGATGGACCCTAAAGGAGAACTTTGTGGAGTTTAAAAAATTAGCCTGGTCTCGAAAACCAACAAATTCCTTTTGCGAATGTGATTGACTAGTCTCACTTTTAAGACCTTCATCTACTCCAATAATAGTGGTAGATTTATCAATTCCACCATCAGGACTTACTTGTGCTCCAATGACTTTATTCGAAAATTTGCTTATTGTTGATTCCACAATTCAAACTCATTTAATTGTTGCGATAAGTTCCACAGGATGTGGGGATTATTTCCCACACATCTGTTCTTCTCAAAAAAGACAACAAGGTAGTTCTAAATTGATAATGACAATTTAGCGATTTAGAGGCAATTCTCTTGTTGTGCTTTGTGAGTCTTCATTTGGTAAGTGGAATTCTTTAAAAATTGGAATGTAGAGATATCTTCCCCATACGAATAATCTTCTCTTTCAATATTTTCTTATTTGAATCCATTGTAATATGAGGAAATAATTTTGCGAATCTAGTCCAACTCCCTTTTAGAGATTGAAATATTAACACCTAATTCAAATGTAAATTCGAAGAGCAGTGGGATAAGTTTTCTTGTAATTCTTGTTTGTACTTGTTGTATTGTTCATCGCGCATAATTTGAGACATGTCTGGTGGCCTTATTTGCCTTTTCGACGACTGTGAGGCAATTTAAACAAAATTGTAAGTTATCGTTAGGCAACTTACAATCAGTTGTTAGATTAATTTTAGAGAGTCATTAGGAACTTTTCAGAGAGAGAAATTTTGTAGAGAGATGTTTCAGAAAGTGAAAAAAATTAGAATGTTTTTAAGGTTTTTTTAGGTTTAGAGTTATATGTTAAAGGTTTTATCGAGGGTTGTATGGAATAAGGCTTCATTTTTTTAGGGTTTATGGATTTAGGGCCTATTATTTTTTTGTGCGTATTTTAGGTTTAGGGTTTACTTATATTTGGTATTTCGGGTTTGTAGCTTAGGATTTTAAAGAGATTTTAAATATATCTTAGGGATTATTGGATTAAGGTTTATGGTTTAGGTTTTTTTAGGATTTAGGCTTTTTGGTTAGGGTTTAGGGCTTACGACTTAAGGTTTTCGAGGTTGTGAGTTTTATTTTCAATTTAGGATTTAGGTTTTTGGATTTTTTTTGTGTTTTTTTTAAAAGGTTATTTAGACCTATTAGGATAGGTTGGGTAATGTGGATTTTAGGGTTTTGCATATACAACTTAGGTTTTCCATAGGGTTTAAAGCTTAATGTTTTTTATTTTCAAGGGTTTTTGGATTGCTTAATATTTTTAAGGGTAAAGTGGTTTTAGGGGTTTTTAGGTGTAGGAACGTAGGAACTACTTCTACAAACCCATTGTGCACAATAACTTCAACATTTTTTTATTTCTTTAGAGAAATTTTACTTCTCAAACTCATATCATTATGAACACAACATTGTAAGGAAATTGATGCAACTCTTTTCAAGAACAATGTCACGCATACTCAACTTGTAAACTCATGAAGTACTTAGGCAAGTCATCAAAAATACATGTCAACATGATGAACAAAATCATGAAACCTCATTTTCTCATTTAAACATAGACTTATCAAAAAAGACATAACATAAGGAGATCGTGTATATTCATTTTCACAAAGAATAAAAAACAATGACCAACTACAAGACTATTGGGACATAGAAGGAATATATAGGGTGTTAACTCTCGAATAACGACCATGGTGAAATAGAGCATAAAATGTGATTACATGATGTTTTAAAGATTTAAAATGGTTATTAATAATATTATGGTCAGTGTATAATGTTTTGTAGTGTTTGGACATAAAACGTCCTAGAACGTCCAGAAACTAGTAAAAGTTAAACTAGTGTGTCGTAGTGTTTTGACTGTGAAAATGAGAACGAGGGTTCCTACACATAGAATGACATGTAAAAGGTCGAAATGTTGTAGAATGACACCCCGTGGATCAGTCAAAGGGTCCCCAAACAGTTTCTAAACATTGGGACGGCGAAGCTACTACGCAAGCAAAGATATGACAGTGGTTGTGCGTCTTGCAACTGACGCTTAATGGGAAAAAGTCTTTCCCTGCGATGCAGGGATGTCACAAAACATTTTCTTTTGGAAATTTCCAGAACCAATATTTTAAAATGCCTCCGCGACGCGCAATAAACTCTCAGATTTGGTCTTGCCATTTTTAAGTCAAATTAAAATAGGTTAAATTGTCAAATAAATGTAGGGATGTTTTGTTTTTATGGTATATTTTATTGATTGTTATTGATTCCTTTAAAACCCCTAAACTCAAGAATCAAAGATAAACCCTCAACTCAAAATAAAACCTCTCTATTCTTCTGTCCAGAATGTCCATTGTTGAAGCTTTGAAGATCCAAGGAAGAAGACTGGTTTTCAAAGATTTTTATCCATGAATTTCGTGCGTTAATATTCTATACTATGTTATGATTTTCATCCTTGAATCTCATTTCTTAAAGGAGTCAATTACAATGTTTTATTCAAAGATGCAAAACATGAATCCTTCTAATTTCACATCTAGCCACGGGTTCTCGTATAAAATGTTTTGAATCATTTTATTATGATTGAATTATTATTAGTTTGATTAATTTAATGTAAAAACTCTATAACCCATGAGCATATCCTAATTTTTTTACTATTTTTGGTGAAATAATTTTTCTCTACAGATATTTGATTCTTGTGTTTTTGATAGTCTATGGGCTTATGAGATTATGGTTAGAATCTACGTGTAGGCTGTCTTTGATTCATAACTTCCATAGTGAATTTACCTTGAATTCAATGTACTTATGACTTGCTTATTGAAAGGGCCTTTGTATTGTTTTGAGATTTAGCTATGGATTGAAAGTGGTTAAGGAGTGGCTAGGTGGTATGAATTCCCTAAATATCTCTTATTTTATTTAATTTAGATTTTAAATTAGTTTATGATTGTTTATGATTTACTAATGGTGGCGGTGGTATTTGCTTACTTGGGAATTATTTTTGCCTCGTCGGCGATACTTGATGCCTCTACAACCTGGTCCGTGGGTCGACTTACCTTGATATATTCTGATGTTTGTTATTCTATTTGTAGAAATAACATATTGGTAAGTGAAGTATTTTGTTTCTTCTATTAACATTAGGTTCATCATGTACTATGACTAATGTCCATGTGTAGTTTTTTTAGATTGATGCATTAACTTTTTATTTGTTATTTGAGTCTTATGATGGTTATCTTATTATTATATATTAGTAATAAATGTTACCTGACAATATGAATTGTTATCGCTTAAGCTTATAGAATGATTGCTATATGTGAGTATGTGTGTGTCGTTTTAATGGTATACCTATCGCTTACTGATACATGTAGATATGTGAAGATGATTTCTTGACTTAGTATATAAGCCCCTTAGTCTGTATGTGTAATAGATATTGACCTTGAAACTATATAAAAAGTCCTTAAGGTGGAAACCTTCATCATATATGTAAGTTATGATAGCTTTAGTTTAAAAGTCGTAAGTAATCCTTCTTGTGTGAATGTGACTTAAGATTGGTTGATGGAACGACAGAAAGGCATCCTTACGAAATCTTTGAGCTATCCTCTTAGCCATTGTAGGTAGACTTAATGGACCCTCTTTGTTAAGGTGTAATGCGATTGGTTTGTGAACTAGAGAGGGAACCTCTTCATGTACTACTTTATGTGAATTACGCTCTGAGAACGAAGGCTAGCACTAATTGAGTATGGTTTGGGGAGTATCTCTAGTTAAGGAGGAGTCTAGAGTGCAAATAAACCTTTCATATTCCTTTACCATGTGCTTACATGGGATGTGTCATAATTCTAACATTGGGAAGTAGAACACCCTTTATCGGAGTAGGGTTGACTTTGGATTCCATGTCTAGCTACCATGGTCTATGTCGGTTATTGCATATTATAATCATATGGGATATCCAGTAGTGTTGGAGAAGTTCTATTAAGTTTAGATGGTGGTATGGGACGCTATCTAGACAATGCATGATTAGGATTTGAAGATGTTAATGAGTGAGTCCTAAGGTATACTCCATGACCATTACCTTAATTTCATTATATGTTGAATGACTCTTAAGTTAACTAATGAATATAATGACTAAAGTTAGAGATAACGTAAATGAAATAGTACTTACATAGAGTATTTCAAGGGTTTCCTAGTAAAGGTGTGAAGTGGGCAAAAGAATGGTGTCTTCATGTCTTACTTAGGGAAGTCTTAAGAATGTATATTGATAGGGAAGTAGATTGACAAAGTAGACATGGTCTAAACTTAGGTAGTCTTAAGCATTATTTAGGTAATATTGGATAGGTGTATGGGTGTTCTCTTCTTGAATTACTTAAGTAAGTCTCCTGATAACCTTTGGCAGGAGAATATCATATTATATATATGATATTCTAGAATAAAGATTGGAATATAGTTATCATTCAAGCAAAGTTGAAGTATGTACTCATTTTACTCAAGAGCATAATCGTCTTTAGATTTCTTTATTTCGAAGTATTGTACGAGATGTTTAAAATTGTTATATTTTGATTGTATGGGTCGTGTACCATGTATTCTTGAGTCTAAGATTTACATATGTTGAGACTTAGTACTTTCTATGATTTTATATGAAAGATATTTTAAGATATTATCGTGTGAAATATTTTCATTTAACACTACTATTCATACATGTATGCAATGAACGATGTCAAGGGCTTGTACAAGACCTCCGAGAGGTCAAGTAAGACGTGTATCGACCCAAGAGTACCATAACATCTAGGGTGTACTTGCGGGTGATTACGGAAAGGATATAAATATTCTCGAAAACCTTACAATTCAACATACGCTCCTTGTTAGGACAAAACCCAATTAAGACTTATCATGAGAACAAAAGAGGAACTTCATCACAATAAAATAAACTATAACTCTTGGTAGCTTCAATCAGATTTGATCATTTTCCCTCTTTGGTGTGAAGTGCATAGTAATATTTTTCCTTTGGATCATCAAGATCTGGGACATAGAGAGAAGCTTGTTAGGACTCCTTACCTATAGCCGTAAGAGTTGGGAAATTTCTCACTTGGTAGTAACACTTTCCATAATGATAACACACACTTGTATTGACTAGGGTTTTTTCATGAGTCCTTTTTCAACAAGTGGTTCAAAGAGGTTTAGAAAATGGTGGTCCACCACTTTTATTCTCATTAACCCTATGAGAACTAGAAGAATCTTAGTTTGGAACTCTCTTATTGAACTTTGGTTGACCTTTCTCATAAGACCTACCCCTCTTTAACATCCTACTCTTCCTCTTATGTTGATACTGGGTCCTAGTTGGACTTAACCATTAACTACAGTAAGCGACTAAAATTTTTTATATCATTTTGAAGCATCATCTTATGGAACTCTTCCTAAATAAGGTCGAATATTCCCTCCGCCTACGTATTCATCTCAACCCTATGGTTAGACACCAAGTATAGAGCACTTCATTAAACTCCTCCAATTCTATAGGAACCACGCTAAACGGCCTATTTCTTTTCCATAAGTGAAACACACATTGCAACGTGTATCAATTTGTTGCAAGACAACTCAACTTTATCTCTTGAAATAACCCCTATAAGATTGACGATCATATGTACTTCATAAAAGAATTCATGTGTATTCTCTCCCAATTTAGGAGAAAGAAATATCGAAGGATTCATCCCCACAAAGTCTTTTAACCTTGAGGTCACCGTACTCTCATTAGCAGTCTCCCTAGGACCAACATGTTGGTTTCAATTGAGTCGTCATGGCGTAAGCTTGGGTTCGAAATGTCGTCCTAATCTCTTAAAGGTAATAACCTAGGGATCCTCCGAAACTTCATTCTCTTGAGAAACTTGGCCACCTCAAAGAGGTTGGGTACCTTAAAGAAGAAACTACTTCATTCACAATCTGTTTTTCCCCTCTTCATGTAGGCGTCCTTCTTGTATATATTCCTATAAAAGGTAATGGATTAGGAAAACAACACTTATTGATCTAAATTCTAAGGAACTTATCAAAGAATAATTAAATAAGAGGGTAAATTGAACAAAACTCCCTCTAGCGCTCCCTCTCCCGGAATAAAATGTGTTGTCTGTTGTGGCTACTGGACACCCCGATAAAAAAAACGAAACTCCTAACCTGCTTTGTGGATAACAGCACCAGGGTAAAACACCAATGTCCACAAAAATAATGTTTCTCAGTGACCATTTTGTAGATGACGTTTGTATAGACCCCGGTATAACAAGGCATAATGGACATTGAACGGGTATTATACAAGCCTTATAACATTCATAACAATTGAAATAAGTAATATTGTGAACAATTAAAACTTATTTAAATCCACAATATTTTATGTTTAATGAAAAGACATATAGGAAGTATAAGTCTCACATGACTATCTTTATAATGTACTTGAAACTAATGTAGGGACACGAACCATTACAGTTGAAAAGACTAGAATCGTCTATTATATGAACATAAGGAAACATAAAAGTTCTTGTCCTCGAATGTTTTATGATATACCAGTCTTGGAGGAAACTCAATCCGAGCACTTCAATTGTAGGTATAAGTAATCATTCCCATAACCTACACTTGTTGTAAAAATAAGAGAAATATGGGTTACCATACATTTCTAGAACTTCATAGCCATTCTCGTTATAAAGGATCCTTTGTGTGTGGTAATTGATTCATTATCTACTTTATTATAATATCAGGTCACAATAGCGTAAGAGAAATATAGTACAAGTATAATCAGCAACACAATCATAATGGGGGGTGGTAGCTCCACATTTAAAATGAGCCATAATGTAAACCATTATCTTCATATTAGACCTTCACCATAAGTAACCCTCATTCTATAGCTTGTGTAATGCATGAATAGCATCTCATACCACCATCCACACTAAGAAACTACATTAAACGTCACCAAAGTGCCATCTAACCATTCCTTCCTTGTTAACCTTTAAACATAGGCCACGTTAAAAACAAAGAGACCTTTCATAAGAAAAATGACAAGCATTAATTCAGTACTGTAATCCAAGTATAGCAAGCCTATCAGTTGAAGAATTTAGTAGTCAACATTCTTCAATTACTTCATTTAGAGGACTTTTATACATTAGTCATAAAACCTAGGGAACTCATGATGACCCCATCAAATCCTACTCATTCATTGTTTATATGGCATCCTATACTACCATCTACACTTCATCGAACCACTAAAGAAACTACAATGCACATCTCACACGATGGGAATAAGGGTTCAATAAATATAGACCATGCAATCTAGACATAAAATTTTCCATCATATATAGCCCCATGTTATATAGTGGTGTTCTAATTTCCTAGGGTACAATGATAACATTTTTAAGGGATGGTATTGCTCTTCTAGAGTATAATAGTTGGGAACATATGGTTTGGGATGGACAGATGTTCCTTGGAACTCTAACTTAACATTCGGAGAGTCTCCATCTAATCGTATTCAAATTATTTCGTGTTTTCCATTACCCCATGGGATCATTCATTCCCTAATGTCATTAGTGTTAACGATGGAATAATCTCATACGGAGGCTGTAGACTCATGATACATCATTACCCAAGAAAGAAATGCTATAAGCCTATAGATCCAGTGTACATTCAAGGATAGTTGTAGAGTTCTGATCAAAAGAATGCCATAAGCTTATCCATTCATGGTCCCTCATTACATTATTATAATCAGTAAAGGAATTCAATAAATTCAAGGTACATTGACTCATTAGGAAAGGAAAGTCATTACCCTATCAATTTTAGAGTCTTCATTAAGTAATATAATTTATCAAAAGAATGCCTTATGCGTATTAATTCATATCCATAAAATAAAGACACTTTCAAAATTCATATAATGAAGGAATTCTTATATCCTAGTGTGATTTTCATATCATCAAGTCAGACCATGTGTTATACCATAAGGCATTCTAACCGGTACCAATTCAAGTTAGAACATTATATAATAGAAAACCTTCACATTCTATCATCATCATTCATAAAATTGAATTTACAATATACTATCAACAATAACACAATTACATTGTATACATGATGTTCATTCTATTATTGTCATCATATGCATATTCATTACTCATAATCACAACCTAGTCATTAAAACCTCGACCCAATTCTATGCTCAACATATCTAGCGCAATTCAACGGAACATGTTTATCGGTAGATTGGTCATAATTTCCTTTAAGGACATCATTCCCAAATAATTACCACAACTCCGCAAGATACCATAATCAGGATAATAGTAGTGAACATTACATCACCAATCGCAATTAAGACATATTACAATACGGAAGCCTACTGGGCGATCACAAGAGACCAAGGGAGACTCACATATCCTTTGGGTGATCAAGAAGCTCCATCACCAAATAGTACATCAAAGAACAAGGTTTCTTTCACTCTTAACTTTCTAGATTAGCCCTTTCTTTCAGCCTAGGCTTCTAACATTCTCAATATAAGTTGTAAATTAGCCTACACATTCACCTAAAGTAACACTAACTCACATGATGAGGCTTTAGCTTAACCTTTTATTTTTCGAGTTGTTACATTATCAACCACTTAGGAATTTGCCTTCTCGAATGACACTTTAAACACTTAAGTAAATGATGAATAAAGAAAAGTAGCCTCTAAATCAACAACATAAATGCATAATAATAGGAGGTAACATCAAATCCACATCAAAAAACTAAATGCAATACAAGAACGTAGGCACTACTTCTACAAACTCATTGTGCACAATAACATGAACATTTTTTATTTCGTTATGGGAACTTCCGTTCTCAAACTTACATCGTGATAAACACAACATTAGAAGGCATTTGATGCAACTCTTTTCAAGAAAACAGTCAGGCATACTCAACTAGTCAACTCATGAAGTATTTAGGCAACTCATCATAGATGCATATCGACAAGAGGAGAAAAATCATGAAATCACATTTTCTCATTTAAACATTGACTTTTCAATACAGACATAACATAAGAATATCTTTTTAATTAATCTTCACACATGAATAAAAAATATGAAACAAGCTACAAGACTCTTGGTCTCAAACATAAATAGAAATAGAAGGAAACAAATAAGGATATCAATATTCTCAAAAACCTTAGTATCGAACATACTATCCCTAGTTAGGAGAAAATCCAATCAGAATTTCAAAGCACAATAGGCGAACCCTCAATCACATAAATTACAATAACTTTAGTATTCCTCAATCATATTACTTTAATTTTCTCTGGTCTTGAAGTGGCAAGTAATGGTTTCTCTTTGGAGCATCAAGATTTGGGACATTGATAAAATCTTTTTTCTCCTCCCTTCCTCTAGCCGTATGAGTAGGGTCATTTCTCACTTTGTGATCACGTTTCCGTATGCTACAAAACCTAGAATTACTAGCCACTAATGGCAAATGATGCCTTTTTAAAAAGTTGGTTCAAGAGGTATAGAAAATACAGGACCACCACTTTTCTCCACATTAACCTTAGGAGCACTGGAATAATCTTGGTTTTCAACTCTCTTCTTGATCTTTTGTTTACCTTTCTCATCGTACCTATACCTCTTCAAATCCCAAATCTTCCTCTTAAATTTAGACTCCTAATTTGAATGAACATACACCATAATCCTAGAAATATTTATATCATTATAAAGCATTGTCATACGAAACTTTTACTAAATTAGGTCGAATATACACGACACGTACTTATTAATCTCAACCCTAGGGTTTGACACCGAGTATGGAGCATATTTAGACATCAGGGTAAATTTGAAGGAGTACTCTTCCACACTCATTCTACCTTGCATAAAATTGATAAACTCCTCAACCTTACACTCCATCTTCTCACGGGGAAAGTACCTACCAAGGAATGCTCCGTTAAACTACTCCAATTATATAGGAACCATTGCAAAAGGTGTATTTCTTTTCCATTAAGTAAACCACAATTGTGAAACCGCTTTGATTTTATAGGAATCCAAATCTAATTTTTACCTATAAAGTTTCCCTATATCATGCAATTTCTTATATACTTCATCAAAGAATTCAATGGGATCCTTTCATGATTTCGACAAACAACTATCAAGGATCATCACAAAGTCACTCAATCTTGATTGAAAAATACTCGCAGTAAGCATCCCTCCTAGGCCCCGATCACATGTCGGTTTCACTTGATCCTTCATGGATTTAGATTGGGTTAAAAAAGCCGTCCTAATTTCTTAATTAATCATGCTCTAGGGATCTACCAGAACTTCATTGTCTTGAGGAACATGGCAACCTCAAAGAGGTTGAGGACTTTGGGGATAAACTCTTTCATTCAATGCTCATATATGAGTAAATTTATAATGTCTTATTTTCGTTTGCTCATAGAAGTAATACGACACACACCAATGAAAAAGACTCTACTAGATGTTGCTTCTGTTATAACAATAAAAAACAAATTTCAAAAAATAATTTGCTCTAATACATTGTTTGTCACGATCCTAGTCTACACTCCGTTATGAAAAGGCTTACTGGACTTTGAAACGGGTCTTTTACAAGCCTCATAGCATTCATACATTGAAATAAAGAAAATAGTGAAATATTAAAAATTATTTAAATCCAAAACTATAAATAATACTCATTTATTTTTTTTAAAAGACACATAGGATGTCTAAGTCTCACATGACCATCTTAACAATGTACTTTAAACTAAAGTAAAGACAATATCCTTTACAATAAAAAATACTAAAATCATCTATTACATAACCATGTCATGGAGGAAACTCAATCCGATCACTTTAATTCTATCTAGAAGGAATCACTTGCCAGAATCTAAACTTGTAGTAAGAATAATAGAAATATGAGTTAGCATACAAAAATGTACTAAATTTAATGACTATACAAATTTTTTTTATAAAAGGGATATTTTAATAGATTTACACATGCATTAATGCTCTTTTCAAAAATAGCATGTCAAGTAGTCGTAAAAAAAATACATTACAAGCATAATCATCATACAAGTCATAATCCCACATTTCAAAATTATCATCATGTAAACCATTACCTTCATATTAGACCTTCACCATAAGTAACCTCCTTCTATCGTACTTTGGTGTACTGCAGGGATCGCGTCACACTACAATCCTCCACACCAAGGCACAATATGTGGTCACCAAAGTGCATCTTAACCATTCCTTTCTTTCACGTTTCCCTTTAACATACCCTGATCAGAGATACATATTTGATCAAGAAATAACAAAAAATGGAAAATAACTCATAATGTAATTTAAGTATGCATTGCCTATCAGCATGATCAAGCATTTAGGAGTCAACATTGGGCTTGCGAGAAGATTAGCTTCATTTAGAGGTCTTCCATACATTAATCCTTATGACTTAGAGAAGTCATTATGATCCCATCAAATCCTACTCGTTCAATGTATAGATGGAATCCTACACTACCTTTCATATTCGGGGAGCACCCTCTAGACGTAACCGGCGTAGTCGTTCTGTTTGTGGACTAAGACTAACCTCTTAGATTACATCATTACATTCATAGGTTAAAATGCAGAAATATTTATATTTTTTTATATCTATCTTGAGATTTACATAGACCTCTCGCATACACATAATTTATTCATATCAAGTAAACATAGACCATTCGTATAAGAATATTACTTAGTCTTCTACTTTTATTGCATATAGATATATAAGATACTTAACACTGTCTTAAACCGATATCTCTTCTCAACACCACTAAAAAAAGAGTATATCGATTGTGCATATCACATACATTAATGTAATAAAGCCACATATAGGATATACAATATTTAGTACTAAAATGAAAAGGAAAGAACTAGAAGTCTTATAACTAGAACAACATCAAAAGCTTGAATGTTGGATTGCCCTCGGAAAGTAAGGACCTACCCAACTTGGATGTGTGAATTCCAAGTCTTTCTTCAAAATCATCTCAAAATCCCTTCAACGATATGAACCTAAAATGTTGTGGAATAGGGAGAAAATAGGGTTAGCACATCACTTGTACTAAGTATGAGACCATATGCACACACAACAGAAAATCATGCTAAAAAGGACATTTCATTAAAGTATACAATTTACTTTTAAAAGTCTTATTCATATTCAAGAAACCATACTAATCACTAAGGCATATTCATTAAGTGAACATCATATACATCACAAGACCAAAAACACTAAGTCTAGTCAACTCAACATGAATATCCATATAATAGAAAACATAATCGTATCATCAATTTCATAACATTAACAAGCATTAATAAGAGTTAATTACATCATCACCAAAGCTAGACATTTACTCATGAACCCTCATTAAGTCAACTAGTGCAATGAGTAAACAAAGCCGCATAACTTTACTCAAATCAAGTAAACCATACAAGAACCATAAATAATGTCCAACTTCACGTAGCATATCATTAAGATTACATATCATCATACATTAGCAATGGATATCGAAAACATGTTCATAAGTGAAACCAATGATCATATAGTATCATCAATTTGCAAGATAATCATATACATATAATTTAAAATTATAAGCCATACATATAAAAGAACATACTCCCAAGAATTCCCTCAAGGATAACTAGTGCAATGATTAGGTACAGTCCCATACCCCTACCTAGACTAAGATAAACCTCTTAGGTCATCTAGAGTTAATTCCTTTCGTTCATTTCACCTTTTGGGAAAATCTTGCCTTAACCTACATAGATCACATGAGTAAATGTGAAATCCGGTGTAATGGAACCCTACACCGAAGGTAGGCGGACTATTTTACAAGGTAGTAACAAGGCATGAACATAGCATCTAGGTGGATCCACTAGCTAGTATTCCTATGGGTCAAGACAGTTAAAAAACTAATAGATATATATGGGACCCAATTTATGCTACATGAAATGTAGTCTCGAATATCAAGAGTACATTAGTGATCCTACCTTCCATATGCGGGAAGGACACTCCTCACTCTACTTCACTCGGTGCTAAGCTAGAGTCCTATTTGAAATGTCATTAATGACTTTATTAATCATGATAGCTTAATGAAGGTCATAGGTTCTATCCCATATATAATCATCATTATAATAGCTCAATAATTGTCCTTTTATAACAATTTATACAAGTAAGGTTAGCATATTTACATAGTCACATCATAATAAGACACATTGGTAAATAATCAACATCCTTATAAAATTTACATTTAGCCATCAACTCACAATCCATACTGTAAAAAATTTCAATTCAACATCATACCAACCCTATCAATATAAATATCAAATATACTTTAATACAGCATTATATCTTAATCATAAGTAACCATAACTAAGTAAAGAATATAGATCAAAAACTTACTCAATCTCCTTCACAATGCCAATATCAAGGTCTTACCATTGACCCTCAACTCAACCCAATAATGGATGTAATGTCATCACACAATAGTAACAAACGTAATAACAATACAATTGAATCATTATACATGAATTTATCACTAGTTCATAGCCTAGAATTAGAGTCTTAGATCAAGTTAATAATCTACTTCACAATGTAGCTCAATTACACAAGAAATAGCATTATTGGATTCCAATATATGAAAATATACTAATAATAAGCATAATAAATATGATATACTCTAACTAAGACAATTGAGTCAATACTGTACAATTTATTCAAGATCATATCCTAGGGTAAAGGGGAATAGGTCATCTTCTACAATTGAGACCAATACATTAAGAAATATCATAATTGAATTATAATAATTTTTAGTCTACTCATATCCAAAAGAAATCATACAAAAAGAAATTCCCAATATAATTTTAAATTAAATGAAAAACCACTTGAATATCATTTTTTTGAAATCTCCTTGACGGAACCCTTTGTAGAAAGAGTTCCCAAAGGTGAGAGGAATCCCATACTTTGGTTATTTATAAATTTTGATGGATAAAATTTACCTTTTCATACCTAGAACCCTCTTTACATTGAATTATATGCGGTTCTTCTACTTGGGAGAGAGAAAGAAGAGAGAAGGATGAACAAATTCGTTTTGGGAATTATGAGGTCTTATGTTAGTTTAATTAGGTTAGGGTCTTTATATAGGTCATTAAGCTAATTAATTAGACCTCCCTAACCCCTAAATAATTAACTAACCACCTAATTGATTAATTTAGTCAACTTAAAAATGTGCAGCAAAATAGTGGACTCATATACGAGACCACGATTGACGCCCCCTTTATCAAAGGATGGACAAGGGACCAACCATCCTTTTGGTCAGGCACTGTCCAAATAGTATTTCCATGGATTGGGGTAAGTAACCATTTATTGTGGTCTTCAACACCACGTAGATTGGTCCACCATCTGTCAATTGCACTTGTTTGTGCACACTGCCTTTTGGAAGCTTTTTGCCAAACTACAAGGATCTTCCTCAATGGACCTTGGTTAGTACTTAGGGAGTCGTACCAAGACGTTTTGACTATAAACTAACTCTGATACATGTTAGACATCTTACCACCAAATTTCATCTTTTTCTGATTCTTAAAACATTGTCAAATAGTCTAATGCATACTAGCACCTCATTCACATTGTTCCGGACATCATGAATTTGCTTTGAACTTTGGATCTAAAACTCCTAAATGAACTTATACACACGAATTTTTTGACCTAAAACGGTGACAAACGTTTTATACACTCATTTTAGGGATCTAGAACATGTCTTTGACTTTTTTTAATGAATTATCCCCCCTTAAAACTATCACTGATGACAACTAAAATTTTGAAAGATAGAAATAACTCAAGACTAGCAACTCACCAACAATACATACAACATAGTCAACATCATCATGGCATTTACGTAAGAGCAATTCAAACACATTCTAACTAAACTAAGAAAGTAGCCATAACAATATGAGGAATTTCTTCTTTCTCCAACAACATGAGATAAACATATATTTAAGATTACATATACAAAACTCTATTTATCAACATTGTTAGAAAACCTCATTTCATCATAAACACTCTCTGTATAAACATGGCACAACATAACTCAAACAAGAAAAATTAACAATTTTTAAGTCTATAGGCATACTTCCCTGTATTATAACTGTAACTAGAACATTTTTTCATACATCACCAAATATCAAAAAACTTCAAATTTAGTCATGATTTTCATTAATAGTAAGAACAACTAAACTTCATTAGGATATAGATGAGGATAAAAGGACTTCATTTCAGCCACGACCTCCCATGCTGCTCCCTCAACTAGGTGGTTTGTCCGTAACCCTTTTATGGAGGCCACCTCTTTTTTCCTCAACCTCTTTAATTGACGATCAAAAGATTTCAACAGGAACCTCCTCATAAGAGAGGTTTTCTTGCACAACAACACGCTCAATCAGAAGAATAGACTCGGGATCACCGATACACTTCTTAACTATAGAAATATGGAAAACCAGATGAACGGAAGCCAATTAACTAGGATACCTCAATTGATATGCCACCTTGCCAATCTATTGCAAGATTTAATAGGAACACATAATGGGGACTGAACTTCCGTTCGGCCAAACTAACCACCCCCCTTTTATGGCAAACATTCTTAGATACACTTTTTTCACCCTGCTTCAACTCTAATTTCCTTCGTCGAGGTCCCGACAAAGACTTTTGCAAAAATATAGTTGTTTTTCAAACAAACGATTCCTTATAATATGAACTTTCTTCAAATGTTTTAATAAATCAAATTGGGACCCAAAGTGAAGACCACCCACTTCAAACAATCCAATAGGAGATCTCCAACTCCTACATAAAAGCTCTTCATAAGGAGCCAGTAGAATATGAAGGAATGGTTCCTATTGTTTGTAATCAAACTCCAACACAGTCAAGTGCTTACCCCCAAATTTCCTTGAAATCAATTATAAAATCATCTCACACCCTATTCCTCAATGATTTAATAGCACTCTCTCCGATTGTCATAAACGTTTGGGATCACAAGCGATCGGTAGCTCCAACCCTTGGAACCCAACCGTTTGAAAATAACCTCTAAAATGTAGATGTGAATTGTGGACCCTTATCCGATATGATGGATAACGAAATATCATGGCGACACACAATCTCATCGATGAAGATCCTTTCATAATCCTCACTCGAGTAAGTAGACTTGACTGGAATAAAAAGTGCGGAATTGGTCAACCTATCCACAACCACCCCATATGGAGTCGTTATGCGTTGTGTCGAATGCAAACCTACCAAAAAATCCCTATGCTGTCTTCCACTTCCAAGTAGAAACTGGGATTTCTTGGGTAAACACCTCCACTTTTGGTTGTTCGCTTTTTACCTTGTTGGCAATTTGTACTGTTGCAACAATTCCATTATGTCATTCAACCTTCCATCGAAACAACTTCCTAAGGTCATGACATCGTTGCTAAAACCCATATTACTGTAGTTAAGGGTTTCCATGAGCTTCTCAAGAACCCGGTTCCTCAATCCAACTACATTGGGGACACAGAACCTTCCTTGATACCTCAAGACACAATCCTACCTAAGGATACTGACACAATAAAATTACCAAGAACCGATTTCAGCAACTCCATCAATGGTTGATCATGGTGTTGTTTGGACTTTACCTCCACCATTATAGATGATTCAGAGTTATGGTGGACATTTAAGAACTATTTGGAAAATCTTCCAATCTAACACAATCTAGCAAGCCTATGAACGTCTTTCCCTAGTTTTTTCTTGGCTTCTTATACATGAACACACTACCCATTGTCATACGACTTAGAGCATCCACAACCACATTGGCCTTGTCAGAGTAGTATAGAACACTAATGTCGTAATTTTAAACAATTCCAAACACCTTATTTTTTGGAGATTAAAATCCTTTCGAGTAAACACATATTGAAGACTCTTGTGGTCAGTATACACATCAATACGTACACCATAAAATTAATGTCTCCATATTTTCAAGGCAAGGATCTTGGCCACTAACTAAAGATCATAACTTGGATATTTCCTCTCATCCACCTTATGTTTTTTAGAGGCATAGACTACTACTTTCCATTGAGTCGTAAGCACACGTCCTAAACCCACTCGGGATGCATTACAATATAAAACAAAGCTCTTGGTACCTTCCAATAAAGTAAACACTAAAGTGGAAGTAAGACTATTTTTCAAGATTTGGGAACTTCTTTCACATTCCTCTGACTACTAAAATCTCATACTCGTTTAGGTCAAAGTATTCAAGGGATACACAATGGATGCAAAACCATCTACAAACCTCCTATAATAACCCAGTAGACCCAAGAAACTCTTAAATTCGGTTGGAGTAAATCATCTATGCCAATTCATGACCGCTTTGGTATTTCTTGGATCAACCTCAACTCCCTCACTAGAGATGATATGGCAAACAAATGCCACCCACCTTAACCAAAACTCGAATTTGCTATACTTAAAAAAAATTGGTTCTCAAATGGCCATGTGTTCACCCTCATTTGAGGGGAATAAGTCATCTTATATAATTGAGACCAATATATCAAGAAGTAACATAATTGAGTTTTAAAATTTTTAATATACTCATAATATCCAAAATAAGTGATAAACAAACCAATTCACAAGATCAATTTCGTATTGGATGAAAACACACTTGAATATCATGTTTTTGAAATCATCTTCAAGGAAACCTTTGGGGAAAGAGATCCCAATGGTTAAAGAAAACCCAAACCTTATTGATTAATGACATTTGATAGTGAAACTTGACCTTTTTTAGCCCTAGAACCCTCTTTACCTTGATTTGTATGGTGTTCTTGTACTCTGGCAGGAGAGACAGAAATAGCACAACGCCAAGTACTTTGTTTTGGCCTTCTTCAGGGATTATGTTAGTTTTTTAATTAGGTTAGGGCCTTTATATAGATAATTGAACAACTTAATTAGACATCCTTAATCCCCTAACTAATTAACTAACCACGTAATATATTAATTTAGTAATCTTAAAAACGTGCATAAAAACAGTGGACTCACGGACGACCATGATCTACGTCCCGTTTGTCAAACGACGACCAAGGGACCAACTATCATGTTGGTCTGTCGTTTTTTTCAGTGACTCAAAAATAGGCCTCCATAGATTGGGATAAGTGACCCTCAATGGTTGCCATAGGCACCCCCTTGATTGCTCCACATCGGTCTATTTGGACTCATTCTGTGCATAGTGGCGCCTTGGGCATAGCTTTTTGCTAAACTACAAGGGTCCGCCTCAAGGGTCCTTCGTTGGTCCTTGGGGAGTCCTACCCAGAAGTGTCGACTATAAAATAACTCTATTACGTGTTATACACCTTACAACCAAATTTCATCATTTTTCGACTCTTAAAAAATATTCAAATAGGATAAGACACACTAACACCTCATTGAACTAGGTCCTGGATGTCATGGGAGTTCTTTGATGTTTTTATTCTAAAACTTCTTAAATGACTTATACACACTATTCTGGACCTTAAAAAATTAAACACACCCTTTATACGTTCATGTTAGGCTCTAGAAAATGTCTTAGACTTTAAGAGTATTACTATACCATCTACACTTCATAGAACCTCTAAAGAAACTACAATGCACATCTCACATGATCTGAATAAGTGTTAAACATATATAGATCATGCAATCTATACATAAAATCCGTATCATATATAGCACCACACGATAGAAGTAGGTGTTTATAAGTCATATGGCGTAAATAGTTAAGATGGAAGATGTTCCTTGGAACTCTAACTTGACATTGGGAGAGTATCCATATAACCGTATTCATTTACTTCTTAGAGTACATTCCCATAGATTATTTCATTCACATCTCTTTAGTGTACGAATAAGGCCATAGGTCTGTATACTCATGATACATCATTACCCAATGACGAAATGCTATAGGCCTATAGATCAAGGGTACATTCAAGGATAGTTATAGAGTCCTCTTGAAAAGATTGCTACAAGCCTATCCATTCATGGTCGCTCATTACATTCTTATACTCATAAATGAATGCCATAAACCAATCAATTCAAGGTAAATTGACTCAATAACTTTTTGTCACACCCCAACCCTAAGTGAGGTGCATATTGATTTACTAATGCGAAGTTTCATATACAATACATGTTGACAAGCCGAACCAATACACGTCACAAGTGAAATAATGAATATAGATGATAGTTTTAAAATGTCTAAAAAGCCTCTACTGGAAACCATGACGGTACCTCTTTTAAAATACGCATAATAAAGACTCGGCAAAGCCCCGAATCAAATTGGAGCTCACTAAAACCGTAGAGTAAAATGTGAATCTATTGGGAAGATCTACTAGTTGAGTACATGTACCTGTAACATGAAATGCAGTGTCCCCAATAAGGGATGTTCTTGAAAAAGAATATAATAAATATGTAAGGCATAATAGAACCATATGTAGCATGAGACCTCAAGGTAAACCAAATACCAATAGATAAGGATATGAGATCACCTTTTCATGTACTGTTGAATCGTGCATGTTACATTATGTGCTTTACTTTTCTATACTTTATAATCTTTATACAACATATGATACATATGAGCGCTGAATTAGGTAGAAGATGATGACTAGCTAGCATAGTTAATCCCTTGGGATGTGGTCTCAGTTTTCTACTCAATGGGGATCGGCCCCATGCTAGGTTTTTCAAATTGACATCGGCCCATGCTACATTTTTCCCCAAAGCTGCCACCATTCCATATCAATAGGGAGTGTCCCATACTAGTCTTTCTCCCCTGAGCTGCACCCATGTTATACCAATTGGGATCACCCCTTGCTAGGATTTCACCCCTGAGCTTCCACCCATAATCATACATATTAATTCACTTAGATTATTTCATCTTTGATATCGTTTTTTATTGGTTTATAATTCTTTTGGGATTTTTATTTGGATAATCATAACTCTTTTGAGATTGTCCTTTTTGATGTGCATAACTTTTTTGTGGTTACTGTTTTGGTGTTCATAATCCTTTTTTAGATTTGGAATTACGAACCTATAGTATAAGACATATGAATATGGACTTACGATAATAAAATTTACATGGGAAGAAAATGTGACATGAACCTGATACTCAGGAGATTATATGACTCAGTAAGTATTTTGAAATCTTAAACTAAAGCACATATCTAATGAAGTCATTTAACATTCAACAAAGAAATTTTAAATCGATATGATACAAATACAAGGTTTTTATGAATGTGGAACAGGGGGACGTGGGTAGTTAGCTTAGGACCTATACATAGTCAAATAACGTACATACTAATGTCAATTAAGCAAATATGATCCTATATGTAAATTATCGTCCTACCACAGTGAGAGGAACTAACAAAGAAAGGAAACATATAAGATGTGACTATATGACATAATTCTATAAACAATTGACTGCAAGTTGCATATATAGGCATATTGTACCATTGGGAATCTAGGTCAGTTTGACTTATCTAAGGGAAGCCGTGGCCATCTGTACTTTGACACTCAAACAGTTTTATAACTTGCCATGCTAACATTGGTAAAGGAAATCATGCACATTTTAGTAAAAACTCATATTAGAGTACTGACTTTAATTCTCCAGGAAGGAAGACCTACAACTATTGATTAGTCACTACCGAGGGAACTTTGAAGCCCTTACTTTTGTAATGCATTTGTTTTCTTCAAATGCCAAAGAAAGAGAAAGCAAAAGAGCCTACAATACCTTGCTTTTACAATTCAAAACGTATGACTCTAGCTCCTTCTCTTCATATCACAAATCTACAATAAAATAAGTTGTAAGATTATTATTTGTTAGTAATCAATGAATTTGAGACACTTCATCACACCCACATAGTAATGAAACAGTAAGTTTCAATCTATCTAGCTAGTGTTTTCTTTCCTTCCCTATCCGATTAATAGTATCTATATATTGTACAACCTTTGTATTAGGTCCTCGCGAAAACTCACTTCAATATTTATGTCCTTAAACATCTCCACAAATTCTCCACACATCCAGTACAATCCCTTGTCATAACCTGCATAGAACATCTTCAACATAATAATGCGATACACGCAAGAGAATCATGGTTTTCTGATCCACACGTGAAGAGCTAACATTACTTTAAATAACAAACAAGCTCAAGCTTAATTTTAAGAGGAGTCCCCACCATAGTTGTCCCAACATGTACGCATACCAAAACTCCTCCCCGATTCCCCATGTAAAAGTAACAATTAAAAACACACTAATACATTCCATGTTTCCTAATTAACTCAAGCACAAAAGGGAGAAAATTGCAGTAGCTTACCTTGCTGAACAAAACTATCACTTGCTAAGACTTGGATTCTTCAAAGTAAAAGTTTTCCTCCATATCATATCTTAAATTATACTTTCCAATAGCTTGAAATAACTATTATTCAAGAACCCTAATTGTATTTATTAGTTGTTATATTAATTTTTAGAGAGAGAGACAGAAATCTCTAAAAAGTAGAATTTTTTGTTAAAATATAATGGCTGGAAAAAGATGATATAAATCTCTTTTAAATGGGTCTACTTTTGCAGACTTTCTCACTCATTTTGGGCCATAATTTGTCAAGTAGGTGACGAACCTACTTGAACTTTTCATGAAAATAATTCTATATGCTTCATCCATCATTCGGTGACGAATAATCATAATGGGTGGAGTATGTAACACCCCGTATTCTACATATACTATTTTTATGTATTGTGTCTCAAAATTTTCCTGATGGTATAGTTATGGACTCGATTTCCTACTCGACTGGTGACAATTTAATATATTTAAAGTTGTAATACACCGTGCCTTCAAACATATTTACGAATAACATAAATAAAAACAATTCAAACTCATGATACTAAAGGTGTTATTCATGTAAGAGTCAAAATGGTCAAGTGTGTATTACTGCTACGGTCATGTAAAGAAACTAAGATAGGGAAAATGATGTGAAGTAATTCAGGTGCTTGATTGACTAAACTATTCTAGTAAGTGACAAGTAGGTGATGCACCTACTTAGAATTAATGGACTGCATTTAAAGTGAAAAAGGGCAATTAGGTGATGCACATACTTAGAATTAGTGGACTGAATTTTAAATTAAAAGGACCAAGTAGGTGATGGACCATCTTAGAATAAGTGGACTAAATTCATGTGAAAAGACCAAGTAGCTGATGCAATTACTTAAATACTTGTGGAAGAAATTAGGGAGGTGATGCACCTGCTTGCTTAATGTGAAGGACCATACAATTGCCCAATTTATTAAAGGGAAAACATCCAAAATGGACCCTTAAAAAAATCAAGCTTATCATATCTCCTTCATATCACTTAATCTCAAGAAAATTACTCCTAAGGAAAGAGATGGAATCTACAAGATTTTCCTAGTCTTAACCATCATTAAATCTCAAGCAGTCTCCAATTGTTTTCAAAATTATGGCTGTATAAATCGCCGATCATAAGGAAATTTAATTAAATAAGATTTATGTAACCCTAAGGTTAATGCGGATGAAAACCTAAACCTTGAAGAATTCATGTCTTGACAAGTGAGATTTCTTTATAGTGAGGTAAGCAATGGAAATTTCCATCCCTCTCTTGTTATTGCATTATTTGTAAAAGTTTGTATGTGTTAATGAACTGAGGAGTGTTTCCTCTATATGGTGTGATCTTTGTTAATGTTCAGGAATAAGGTGCTTGTTGAGACTGACATGGAGTCGAGTCCCATTAATTTTTGATGGGGAGGAATTTTTGAGAACAAAATGTTAATTGGAATTCATGGGATATTGTTCGGAAGTGATGAGATCATACTCCTCTTTCCGCATTGTGAGGCTTAGTGACTGTTTTATGTATCGTAAATTAAGGGGATGGATGGATATGTGCAGAGAAGTCATGGAAACTAGTTAGAGGATTGAACATGGAAAAGTGTAGATATGTGATGCTTAGTTAGTGTTGCATAAGTTTACTTCCTGCCATCCCTTTTACTTTGTTTTTTCCAAAGCGTTTGGAAGTCAAGGATTTTTTGGAGGCTCTATGAAAAGTTTGTCAATGATTATAATAAAAAAATTTAGAGGGGAGAAATGGTTTGGGAGAAAACCCTTATGTTTAATCATATAGTTTACTGCCAAGTACTAGTTTGATCTTGATCAGTACACCAAATTTTGTGATTAACTCCTAAATTTAGTTTTTTTAATTTACTCCATTGTAAGATAATAAGCCTGAAAGTAGATGGTTCATTGTCTAACATCCGTTGTTTGTGCAACAAGGAATGTAAGGCATTCTATTTCCAATTTCTTTGGCATGAATCACACTTATAAGCTTTGTAGTGACCTTGGTAGTGACTGATCCATAAATGTTCGTTCGTAACTTCTATAGAATTAAAGTGAGCACTATAATTTAAATTTATACTAAATCTGCGTGTTCCACTCTACTAAGTCAGAGCATGCAAGTTTAAACTTGTTTCATTGTTAACTACCCCTGGCACATATTTCCTATATCAGTCAACTTGTCCTAGATACCCCTGTATATATGTTTATAGGATGGATACACGATCTGCCCATATCTTTCCAACATGCTTCAATAGTCTATTCCATCGTATATGTCATCTTTTCACATGTTCATATGATCCCTTTATTTGCCAATACTCCCATTGTATTAGACTTTTATGTTACCTCACAAGATGTCCATATTCTCTATTGTACATTTATATGTACTTACATGGAATATGTATCCTTCCTTAATTTGAATTTGTCCACACTCTTCCTTGGTTCAACATTCATGTATACCTTATCTTTGATATGAGTTGGTGAGTATTTGGCTATCATGTAGAGTTAAAATCTCTTGGTTGAAAGTTTTATGTCTTCACTTCTTTTGAGATGTGAAAAATGCGTACTAAGTCATAGAAAAAGTATTACGTTGGTGTAACATTTTCTTCACACGTCATTTTTATTATCATTAGTCCATATTCGTATGTCTTCTACTCATGGTTCATAGTTCTAGATCTAAACAAAGATTATGCCCACAAAAACACCAATTCCAAATGAGTTATTATCAACAAAAGAACAATCTTAAAAGAGTTATTATTATCCAAAATACAGTCTCAAAAGGTTTAAGAATATCAAAGAAACAATCGGAAATGTTAAAAAAATAGAAGTGAAATAATCTATGACAATAGGTGGCAAGCCAGGAGAAAGCCTATCATGCTGCCTAGCCGAATTGTATAAGAGGCTGGCATCTCAACAGCTATGCCTAGCATGGGCCGATCCTAATTAGTAGAAGAGGGTGGTAGCTCAGGGGTGAAAGCCTAGCATGGGCCAATCCCAATTTGCGAAATTATGAGGACACTATCCGAGGGTGAAAATTCCAAGCAGGGATCAACTCCTCGTCCTACCTACACTGTCACGTTGGATTTTTGTATCATATGACTTATAAAAATTATAATGCACAAAAAAGTAAAGAAAAGAATGTAACATACACAATTGACTATGTATAAGCAAAGGTGGTCTATAATTCTTATATATTTGTATTTGGTTTCACTTGAGAACTCATTTTACTTATGTTTGTATTATGCCTTCCATATTCAGTATAACTTTTCGTACTGACGTTCCTTATTGAGGACACTTCATTTCATGCTTCTGGCACAAGTACTCAACTAGTTGATCTCCCGTAAAAGAGCACATTATAATCAGTGGTTGTTGGTGAACTCCAGGTTTATTCGGGGCTTTGCTCGAGTCTTTATTATGCTTATTTTCATAGTGGTAACCGTCTGGATTTCCAGTCGAGCCTGTACAGACATTGTAAAGCTATCCCATCGTTATCATAGTTTCACACTTGTCCATGTATTGGTCATCTAGTCAACATGTGTTATATATGAAGCTTTTCATCCGTAAATCTATATGCATCATAGTTTACATTCTCATCATAGGTTACTTGTAAAACATGTGTTCATATCCTACTTGTTTTCCTCAATTAGTGTTGAGGTGAATTCCATAAACCTATCGATTAAAGGTAAATTGACTAGTTAAGAAAGGAAACTCATTAGCCTATTGATTTTAGAGTCTTCATTACATAAGATTATTTATGAAAAGAATACCATAAGCCTATTAATTTATATCCATCAAATCAAGACACTTTCATTACTCATATATGAAGGGAATTCCATAGCCTATCAATACATATTCATCAAATCAAGACACATTTGTTAAACAATAAAGGATGCCTAAGACTACCAATTCCAGTTAGAACAGTACATCAATAACCCTTCACTTCTAGCAAATTTTTTCCCCCCCAGTTTTCATGAGTGTTGACTTGAAATCTCCAATCAAATTATACTTATTACATTGTATGCTAAGTCATCTTTCTATCATTGTCATCATATGTATATTCTTTACATCATAATCATACATAGTATATAAACACCTCGACCATTAAAATGAATCAACATCTCTAGCACAATTCAACTTCAAGATGTAATTTAGTCATAATTTACTTCAAGGCCATCATTCCCAATTAATTACAACACCAAGTTATCATAATTCAGGCATAGATAATCATACAATTCAACAACTAAAGTAAGTTAGGCATATTACAATCATAAGATCTCATAATTAATAAACCCAGTCCATAAAGAAATGGGTTCATAGAGTATTTTTATAATAAATCATCATTTAATATCCAATACAATTAATATATGACTTTAGTAATAATTCAAAATCGTTTGAACAAAAAAAACATGAGATTGAGTAAAAAGGTTTTACTTGATCCTGAAAGGTTTGAACATTTACTTTTAATGAATTGTAGGGGTGAACTCTTCAAATGGACGAAGGAGCACCATATTTTTAGTAAGAATCCCAAAGAAATTTTAGGCAGAGCAACCTTTGAATAACAAACCCTAGATTCAATGGATCCCTTCTTCACCTACTCTAATAGAGGAGTTCCAGCGAGAGGAGGTGGGTCTTCTTTTAATTCTATTACGAGAGACTTAATTGAATGAATTAAAGCCTAAAAAGGTCCTATATTTTCTATGAAAGAAATAGAATAATGTGTACTCAACTTTTCGAAAGAACTATGGACCTTTTAAAGTATTAACATAAAAACACACAACTTGCCCTACTTACCTGCAATTTTTCCCCTCTTTGGTCGCCCTTATTCGTCACAACCCATGTCTAGACCTTGCTGGTGACCGAACGTAACAGAACCCAAGGATTCCTATAAAAAGCGCAAACACTTCTAATATTCATATAGGGAAATATGCCGTACTTAAAACATTTTAAATCAAAACATCAAAATAACATAACATTTAAAACATTGAAAAAGAAAGAGATGAAGTATAAGTCTCACATGACCATCTTAACAATGTACTTGACATTTAAGTAGGCAGGGAGTTCTTTACAATTCAAAAGGCTAAAATTGTTTATTACATGAACAAAAATAAAAGGTTCCTTTTCTCAAATACATGAGCACATACCAACTCTTTGAGGAAACTCAATATAAGCATTTCAATTCTAGCTAGAAGCAATCACTTACTAAAACCTACATTGACATTAAAAATGTAAGAAATATGGGTTACACACAAAAATACTAAATATGTTGACCATGCAAAAACATGGTTAAAAGGGGACATTTTCATTGGAAACCATGTGTTATGCAACTTTATAAAAACATTATGTATAATAGCATGAGATATATATAATACAAGTATAATCATCATGCAAGTCAAAATACAACATTAAAACAATATGATAATGTAAACCACTTTTTTTTACCTGATCCCTTCACCTTAACTAAATTTCATGTTATACCTTGTGCAATGCATGGATAGCATACCATAGCAACATCCACACCAAGGAACCACATCAAGGTAACCAAAGGTGAACTTACCATTCCTTACTTTTCACCTTTAAACTATATCAATACATAAGAGACATAACATTTCATACGGCATGACAACGAAAAATAACTCATAATCTTACCCAAGTATAAAATGCGTATCACATTAAGCATTTAGAAGCAAACATTCTTCAATTACTTTATTTAGAGGACTTTAATACATTAGTCATTAAGATATAATGAATTCAGTTTGACCTAATCAAATCCTACTAGTGCAATGTATACATGGAATTCCATACTACCACCTATAATTCCAAGAACATCTCAAGAAATAACAATAAACATATCACATGTTGGGAATAAGCATTTATCCAACATAGATCATGTAAGTTAGACATGGAATCAGGAGTCATATATACCCACAACATAAAGAGGTGTTCTACTTGCCTAAGTTAGAACGGGAACATTTGCTATGATAGGATTCTCTAGATAATATCATGTGTGGGAACATAGTTATTAGATAGAAAGATGTCCCTTGAAACTCTAACATAACTTTGGGAAAATTTCCACCTAACCATAATCACTCTATGCTTACCGTACATTCACATAGATTATTTCATTCACATTAAATTCGTGTACTAGGGAGGAATTATATAGGCCTATAAACCCAATATGCATCATTATACAAGTAATGATGCTATATGATTATCGATTCATGGTAAATTCAAGGATAGCTCTAGAGTCCTCACGAAAGAATACCATAAGCGTATGGATTCATGGTCCCTTCATTACATTATAAAGCTCATGAAAGAAATGCCATAAGAATATCGATTCATTTTACATTGACTCAGGAAAAAGGAATGAAATTACCCTATCGATTCTAGAGTCTTCATTAAATTAGATCATTTATGATATGAATGTCTTCAACATGTAATTTTATATGCATAAATTCAAGAAACATTCATTACTCATATACAAGAAAGGATTCCTAAGCCTACAAATTTAAGTTAAAACATTACATCATAGAAACCCTTCACATTCTATCATCATTATTCATCAGTGTCAGTTGAGAATATTTATCAACCCAACACCCATAAAATTGTTGACCCATTATAACTCCATTCTATCACATTGAAATCCCATGTATATCCTTCGGATCATAATCACACATAGTAATTAAACATCTCTAGAACATTTTAACATCAACATGTAATTTATTCATAACTTGACTTTAAGGCCATGAATCCCAAATCATACACACTCCAACAATTTACCATAATTAAGGGATATATGATCATACAATTCAATAACCCAAATAAATTTACACTTAACAAAATCTTAAGCATTCATAATCAACAAACTCACATTAGAAAGACAAAATTTAGGAATTGAGAGAAATCATGGGCTCATAGAGTATTTTCATCAAAAATCATCAATTAAACACTAATAAAATCAATATACTACACTAGTAACCACTTGAAATCATTTTAAGAAAGAATCCTTGAGATTTAGTAAAACTCTAACGTTTTTTTATGACCTGACAACTTTGAAAATTTTTTATTAATTTTGAATGGCTCTAACTGATTCAGCTAACCCCTAGAGCACTAGCACATCCAATATTTTTTCTAATAATTTCCAAGTTCCCAATTTAGAGGAAGAACCACCTTGTAATATGCAAACTCTATCTTCTTCTTCTTCTTCTATCTTCTTCATCCTCATCAATCATCCCTCTTCTTCTTCTTTTCTTCTTCTTCTTTCTTCTCTTCGTTCTTCTTTCTTCTATCCTTCTTTCTTCTTCGTTCATCATCACATCTTCTTCTTCTTTCATCATCATCCTCTCTTATTCTTCTTCCTTCTTCTCCTTAATGGATATTTCTAGTGTAGAGATATTTTTACAATAGTTGGGTAATTTTTCCAATTCCTATTGAGATAATTAAAAAGAAATTGAATTCTAAAGGTCTTATATTTTCTAGGAAATGAGTAGAATAATGTGCACTCAACTTTTGAAAAGAACAATGGACCCTTAAAAGTCTTAACTTAAAAATCCACCCCTTAACCGAGTTACCTCATCAATTTTACCCTCTTGACTCTCCAAGAGCAATTGAAAAATCTGCAAGTGTACACTAGGCTCGCTCAATTTACATGTGAGCTGCGAAATTGAGCATTCCAGTAGACAATCTAGAGGGGTCAATGAGTGATAGGACAAGCCGGTTGGAAATCTTGGGCTTAGCACGCCCTTTTATCCGTAGCCTAGTCCAATGCGGAAGCCCGCTATGCATTCACAAGAGACAAAGAGAGACTCGCCCAACACTTTGGGAGATTGAGTAGTCCAATCTCCAAAGTCCCTAAAAGAGTAAAATTTCTTTCCTGTAACATTCTATCTTAGGCCCTTGCTTGAACCTTAGGATTCTTCGTTGGCCAATTTAAGTTCTAAAATATCTTATACAACAACCTAAAGCAACACTAACTTACATGATGAGGCTCTAGCTTAACCTACCTTTTCCAGTTGTTACAAAACCCCTAATTCATAGGGTGTGATTATGTCTTTATGTTTTTATTTAGTTTATGGGTTTTTCTAATAGTTTTTTTAAATGATGTTTAGAAGTGATATAAATCATTAATTATGGTTTAAATTCCAGAATAGTAGTTGTAAATGTATTTCTACCTTCGTGTTTTTTTCTTGCTCCGAGAGAGAGGTTTTAAAACTAAGATTGTTGATTGATGGTTTGTGGTTATTGGGTTAGCATGGGTTCAACTCGAGAGAGTGAATCATCAGCCCTTTTTTACATATTAATCTCGAGAGGGTGAATTGAGTAAGGTGTAGGTTGTTCTTATTTTTCTTCCTTGTTGGTTTTTTAGGGAAATCAACTCAATTAGGGGTAAATTTTTCAAGAGAACTCATATCTCATCTATAGTCTAGCCTACTCACTGATCTAAAACTACTTTGTGATACTTGTAATCACCGATTTTTCTACATTATCCTATAATCGAATCATATCTCAAAAACCAATCTCATTATTGTTGCTCGATATTATATGTTTCTTGTGTAGTTGGTAATTAAAATAAAAACACCCTGTTATTTTACATTCGTGTAACCCATTGATTTGAATTATGTTTATATTCAATAATGTTTGTTCTTATAAATGATTAAACATATTTATGATTTTCCATTAAATCTTAAACATGTACTACTTCCTATGGGATTCCATTATAACACATTTAGTTGAGTTACTATAATTATTAATTCTCGTTGACAATCAGAACTAGATTAAGTGTCCTTGAAATTTTAAATCACCAATCCTTGTAGATTTTGGGGAATCATTTGAGGTACCTTTGTTAGAGAACCTATATTTAAACTTTGGTCGACCTAGAATTAAAGAAATTCACATCACTAGTTCTAGATCTTTCCACCTCTCTATTCTTTTGCTTGAGTTTCGATGCTTACATTTTTTTGGTAGGCACCATGATACATGAAATATCTATATTGGGGATAAGCATTGTCATACATGATGTTTTGTATCTTTGCTTCTCTCAACTCTAGAAATAATTTATCAACAAATGCCCATTTAAACTGTTCATATTCTATTGACCCCGCTCCTATGGGTCTCTCACCCTTCAACAATTCATAAAAAACTTGATCCACAACTTTTAGTTAATAGGCTGCTAACTCCGCCTTCTCTTATGATGACACCCCTATAATTACAATTACTTTATAAACCTCATCGATAAACATTTGATGATCCACATCCACTTTAAAGTCATAAAATTTGGGAGGGTTCATTCTAGAGAAATTCCTAACCCTTCAAGTAGTCGACTTAACATTTTGATTCACTTGAGACACAACATCTCTATTGACCTGAGCAGTCACAACTTTAGCTTGAGTATTCATAGCTTGGGACAACATTTAAAAACTCGTCCTAACCTCCACATCCTACATGGACGAATGATTAACCAACGATTGATTAGGTTGACAATGTTCTTCATTCACATAGACCCCCTCTATTCTTTTAGAATTAGACCTCTGTGTATTCATATCTTGTACACACCAAAAGAAAGTATTAGAAGACGGACTTTATAAGTCTAAACACAATGGAAGGACTTAGGAGTAATGAAATAAGAGTGGTTTCCGAATCATCTTGTAGCCTATCATTCATAAATGTAGCACATTTCACACATATGAACAAGACTCTAATAGATGTGATTTATCAAACACCATCCTAGAATAATTATAATCCTTCTGATCTAAATACCAAGTTTCTCACAACCAAAGGGTAGTCGTAGATGTAACAAGACACATAGAACACCGAAAGGCACCATGTAACCCACTTATCATATCACAACATAAGCATAGAACAATAAAGCGTAAAAACACATTCCAAGTCAACATTTCTCATAAATTAAAGCAAAATTTTAAACTTGTGTCATTTTAGACATCTATAAAAATAATTTAATCATATAGGGCCTATCCCATAATACAAATCCGGATATTGAAATAGAATAAAAGCATAACAAAGATAACTTTCATACTCGAATCATGAGGACTCCCCAAAAAGTTAAGAGAAAAGAGAAAATCAAATCTTTAGCCACAATGAAGACTAGCTTGAGAACCAGACCCTATACTTGGGGGAAAATATAGTAAAAAAATATAGGTTAGTAAAAAAATATACTAAGTATAATAACCATGCACAAAAACACTGAAAAAACATTTGGAACGGATATCTCAGTTGAATGCATTCAATTTACTATGTTAAAGCAGTATTTTGAATATTATGAAATAAAGCACAAGTCATAAGCATATTCATTACATAGATCATCATAACATAATAGAAACATACCATAAGTACCCTTAAATGTTACTTGTGCAATACATGAATAAGATCCCATAATCTCACCCATACTAAGAAAAACTTCTCAACGAGGCATAAATCATAAATCCTAATTGTTCTCATAGTGGGAATAAGTCTTAACCAACACAGACAATGTGAGCTTAACATAGAATCCATTGTTACCCACATCGAAAAGGGTGGTCCTACTTTCCAAATGTAAGACCATTATTAATTACCTTAGGGTGGATCCTTTAACTAAATTATCTATGGGGACATGTATTTTATGGGATAAGGAGATTGCTACTAGAAACATAACCTTTCTGACGGAAGATCTTCCATCTAAAGATAGCTTCAAGTAACCCGCTCTTTTTGTCGAATGAGCCCTCATCTAACATCAATATCTACCCGGTCCAAACAATAATTCTCACGGAGTTTATATGAAATCATAACTTTGTTCATTAGAATAGATCATTATATATTGTATGAGAATATCCTTTCATCGTCCATGTCTACGCATGGCATCAGATTCAATCAGGTGAGAAAGCATTTTTACAGAAAATCTCCATTATGTGAGAAAACCATTGATATCATGTTCAGCATGTGTTCATCAAAATAGTCTTTAAATTAACACAAAAACTTTGTCATAATCATCAATATTTCACTCTCAAAGTATTCTTTAACTATATAAACAAATATCTTAATCATGTTTAATTTAATAATCTTACCTTTCAAGGGTCATAAGTAATATTACTAAATACATTTAAAATTTACTAAATTAGACATTGATAACAACATAATTAAAATATCTCAATTACAACAAGAATAGTATAATAAAATGGTTCTTTCACCAACCAACCCACACTAAGTGATCATAATTGGGAAATCAGAGGTTTTAAACATAAAAAACAAATAAATGATCAATTCAATCAAAATATAAAGTAATCAGACCCTAGCTTTTGGGGATTTATAACTTTCAATTTGAGTATTGAAGGGGAACCATGGATTAGTGACTACCATACCTTATTAATGAAAGCCAACTAAATCGGTGACAAAATATGGTTCTCTTTTTTGCCCTTCTTCATCTTCCTTGAAGTTCTAAAGAGAGGAGTTTTTAAGAGGGGATGAACTTTTGGAATTATTTGGGTGTTGTGAAAATATGACATAGTTTAAGTGAACTTGACCGTAAGGTGACTTATATATTGACCCTAAGCTCACCCAAAATGACTAAATTTTAATGTCACTTAAAATGGAATAACCCAATACACCCCTTACTTAAGTAAGCTTCCCATGTTACCCTATGGGCTCCACAACCCGTGGTACCACTCATAGACTTGAGGCAGTGGCTAGGAAACTTGTGTCTATATCTCAAAATAGAAAGAAACCATCCTGATGGGATCACAAGGTTTGGTCCCTCACGTAGTCCTTGAGGCAGTGGTGAAGACACTTCCCTTCAATCCTTACACGACCAAGGCATGACAAAGGTCATTCACACAAGTTTTGTAGGGCTTCACAAGATGTGAAGTGGCTCGTGTGGAGTAGTCAATTTGTGCAGGCCTCGGGTAGGATACTACCTCGTTACCACAAGTGGGACCAAGAGGTATAGTTGCAACTAGGGGTCGTGAAGACCCTGGTTGTCATGGTTTGGAGTGCTTGGACGATTCTTTGCAGCCTTGGTAACTTCCCTTGGACCTTTCCCATTTTCCTTGGATCATGCCCTTATCCCTTGATGTTAACCCTAATCTTTGGGTCTAGTATAGCCTACTAGTATCCGGTGTGTTACAATACCCATATTTTCTTCTCCTATTTATAACATATTGTTTGAATCTTGTTTACTTTTTACGTCATCGACAATTTGTTAATATTCTAATTCAATATACTATGGTTATTTTCCTTTAATATAATTTTACTAAACGAATATAATTTATTGTTAAATTTATGTCTAGACCATAGTTCTCATAGAATTGAATCCTACCTACAAGTTGGGTTCTTTAATTGACAACGACTATTTAAACTTCTATAAAAAGGTGTAATTCGTGAATATCAAATTTCAGAGATGTTGTAGGGGATTTTGTCATTTATATTTAACAAACTACATTATTTAATTTTAGGTAAGAATTTCCTGATTTAAAATTTAATATTTATTTTTACTTTCTATAGGTTTCTAGCCCAATGTATTCTATGTACATGGATTCGAGACATACCCTTGACCCCTTATGATCCTAAGTTGAGTACAACTTTGAGAAACTTTAATAATAAAGGGATAAAGAAGGTTGTTTGATGGGTTTTGTTCGTAGGATCCATACGTCCACTTGGATAAATTGTCTAATGTATGCAAAACAATTATAGGGAGACTAAAGTTAGATGTAGATGTCTTAGGTCAGAGGGTCTTCCCATTTTAATTTACTGGTGATATTATAGTGTAACGACCTATTTAGTCGTTTTGAGCAACGATTTCTTCTGGAAAAAACCGGCAGAGGGGTGACGGATGGCCACGACGGGACAGTAACGGTGGCAGGACGGACCGTCGTGGAGCGGGTCGGCAAACACTTAGAAAAATCTGAAATGGTACTGAAATCGCACTCTCTGACGTTCACGACGATACCAAAACAATGGCAGCAGGCCGGGACCGTCACAAGGTGACGGACGTCCACAGACCTCTTTGATGGTAATTGAGTCTTGGACGGTTTGCGACGGACCGCAGGAAGGACCGTCGCAGGAACAGACGGCCCGTCACGGGCTGCGTAGTCCCAAGGGGGGCGGGGTCGTCGGGATTAGATTAATAATTAAGGGGCATTTTGTACTATTTTCTGACTTGAAATTATAAATCATGGGTTAATGTTAATATAAGTCTTAATTATTGGGAGTTGGTCTAAGAGGTTAACGTAAGTTAATTAGAGGGAGTATTAGTGCCACTTTAACTTAATTATATGATAATTAGGGTAAAGAAGAGGGTTTGAATAATAAAGCAAAAAACAGAAAGAAAAAGAGAGGGAACGAGGTAGAGTAGGAGAGAGAGAGAGGACGAAGAGGACAACAAGAAATTGAGGAATTTGCTTGCTTGAATCGCAATCGTCGGGGAGGTAGGTATGGTTTTCACACTATTCAGATAGTAAATAAACTCTAATAGCGAATGATATGTGTTGGGTAGTATTATTAAGTCTTCTATATGCTTAATGGTGTATGCATGATTGATTATTATATATATTGATTGTGATAAAATAAGCATTTGATGAAGCTGAAGATATTGAATCTTAAATCTTGAAGAAAAACCTAATCTAATTGTTAATAATGATGCCTTGGTATAAAAGAAGGACTTTACTTAATGAACGAAAGTAGTGAGATTAGGGGATCGGGTTGCAACGTTCCGGTACCAGGATAGAATATGAGGATCGGAGTGTCACGTTCAGACCCAGGGATAGAATATGAGGACGGAGTGTCACGTTCCGGACACAGGATAATAGAATATGAGGATCGGCGTGTCCGTTTGACCCCAGTGATAAGTATATGGATCGGGTGGCCACGGTTCCAAGGTTACCAGGATAGAATATTAGGATCGGAGTGTCACGTTCCGCACCAGGAGGATAGTATATGGACGGGTGCACGTTCGGTACCAGGATAGAATATGAGGAGCGGAGTGTCACGTTCCGACACCAGGATAGAATGAGGAGCGGAAGTGTCAGTCCCGACACGAGATGTAATAAATAAATGAATCTTGAAGATACTAATATACTCAATCTAAAGAACATGTTTCCCACAACGGAGTATGATGAGGAGGCGTGTGAGTCCTTAGATGTGCTTTGGGTTTGTAACCAAGGATTATGGAATTTGTCAAATGCTTCATGCTAAGGATATGAGTTGATTTATGAGGGTTACTTGATTATATAGTGTTTTATATTTTGAGTTGGCAGATGATACCTATCAGAAAAAATACTTGTGGTTGTATGACCCCCTACGTTTATGTCCTTTTGTATTGTGAAGTGCAGCAAAGTGCCGTCATCTTCGACTCAAACAGTAGTTCAAGCAGTCTTAGTCACACCGGTATTCAGGGTGAAGCTAATGCTTCTAGATTGGACTGGATTCCTTCCTCATTGTCTTGATGCTTGAAGTTTCGGCACAGACTAGCTTTTATTAATTAGCTTCTTAGAATATCTTAGTTAGTAAATTGTTGTTTTTTCGATATATATGTTCTTGTGATGATGACGCCAGATTTTGGGATAATAGATGTTGAATTCTAGAAGTTATTGAATTGTCTTTATTTTAAGTTTAAGCTTCCGCATTACTTTATGCGATATTAAATTGACATGATAAGTTTAGATTGGTTGGTTCGCTCAATAGGAGGGTAAATGTGGGTGCCAGTCGCGGATCGGTTTGGGTCGTGACAAAATGTATAGAGCATCTAGGTCGTTGGTCTCATCCACAAGAACAGGTCTAGTAGAGTCTTTTAAAGACGGTAGGGGGGAAGCCTTTACTTTTCTTTGAGAGGCTATGAAGACGTTAGGAAAATTTTCTTCTTTCTTTCTTTCTTCGTGCATTACTTGGATCCAATTGGTATCTAGGTGATACAAATTGGTATCTGAACATCTTCACTCTTATTTCGAAGATGGTTAGAAACTAGAGCAACGACTACGCCAACATCAACATCAGCAAGACAAGAGCATCTGAGCTAGCACTGGAGCAGGTAGCTCGAAGTGCAACATGTAAGAGGTCGCGGTAGAGGTCGTGGGAGACGTCCTCTAGAGGGATGGAGGACGAGCACATAGCCCATTTGGTGCTAGGGGCGCCGGTGACTCCTCCACAGACTAGGAAGTCGTTACAGAGGGGAGGATGGGGGAAGAACAAGTACAGAATGAGGAAGGGGAAATTCTGGCCACCCCAACCTACCCACAGAAATGTACAATAGGTTCTCGATTATCTTAGTGGGTTGTCCTATCAGGGCTCCAGGCACCTCCAGGGTTTCTGCACCAACAACCACAGTTGCACAGGTTACAACATGCAGCCACTATGGCCCTCGTATGGATGCACCCATTGGACCAAAGGCAAGTTTCCAAGTTGACTAATGGGCCTATAAGACAAATGATCAGTTGATGAACTTTCAGTAAGTTCTTGAAATTGAAACTCCTAGTCTCAGGGTGCAGAATCTGAGGATGCTTCGATTTCTGCTTGATATCATGAGATACTACACAAGATAGGCAAGATGGTATAGAGAACGGTTGGTGGTGAGTTCGTGAGTTATCAGGTTTCAAAGTGAACGCCAAAAGTGGTGCTGGTCACATGTAATGGCAAACCAACAAGAGGCACCACTATGAATTGGCCTCATTATCTAGTGTGTTATGGCGAAGATATATCCCCCGTTTTATTTGAGATATAAAAGGGATGGAGTTTTGAGCCTAGAGCAATTGGTAGGGATGTCGGTCAATGCATATGAGGATAAGTTCGTGCACTATCCGATATGCCACCCAACTAGTTTAAGTCTTACAAGAGCGGATTCGCCGTTTTTTGTGAAGGGGTTGAGGTCACAGTTGCGAAATTTCAGCCTAGGGAGCGGCTACGGCAAAAATCCTTCCAAGAAGTGGTAGATTTCGTAGTAGAGGTTTTGAAGAGGAAGTGAAAGCC
Source organism: Solanum habrochaites (assembly GCA_027704765.1). Classification (NCBI taxonomy): domain Eukaryota; kingdom Viridiplantae; phylum Streptophyta; class Magnoliopsida; order Solanales; family Solanaceae; genus Solanum; species Solanum habrochaites. Next base: position 177,758 of record JAKWJA010001219.1, read on the forward strand.
AGATGAATTCACCACGGCGTCGGACATCAAAGAGGTTTTGAAAGGGAACGGTAGGTTAATGGTATACTCTAGATGACAGGGTTCGGAGGTTACTCAGTCGACCCGTGTCGTCTTTCAACTACGACTGTGTTGGTCCACCCAGACCGGTCAACATTTCTCTGAGGACCTATGAAGGAATCTAGAGGGGTTATTGGGTGTGGGAGACTGGGCATATCCAAAGAGGTATTGTCCAAAAACAGAGTGTATGGGACCCCCGAAGGTAGGAGGTATTAGAGGTAGAGGTGGTCATGGCAGAGTCCGTTCGTCTGGAGGACTGTGGTGGTCGAGGTAATGGTGGTCACCAAAAAATGGCCGGGCGGTGTGATGCTGGGAAAAATGGAGCCCACTCGTCGCAAACATGGATAGGGCAACGAAAAACAAACGAAAGGGCCAATGTTTATCTTTCACTGGGAGATCAGAGGCAGAGGACACTGATGCTGTCATCACAGGTAATAGTTGTTTGTGATTGCATGGCTTCCGTATTGTTGATCCTGGATCCACATTTCTTATGTATCTTCTCATTTGCTATGCGGCTAAATTTACTCTGTGAATACTTGATACGCTATTGTGTTTCTACTCCGGTGGGTGCGTCTGTGGTAGTTGAAAAGGTTATAGGTCTTGTTTGCGTGAACTTTGTGGGAGTTAACACTTATGTAGATTTGGTTAGATTAGAGATGGTTAATTTGATGTAATTCTGGGTAGGGACTTGGCTTTCTCTGCAATTGCGATCTTGGATATTGTAATGCTAAAACGGTGACGTAGCCCAAGCCTGGGACAGATCGTTAGTGTGGGAGGGTGAATAACACTTCCAATACGGTGCGTATAATCTCCTCTCTTAGGACTTAGAAAATGCGTTAGTATACAGGGTTGTTTTTGTGTTTAGCTTTCTTGGCACATCTCAAGGATGACACTACCCAAGTAACTTTTCGATTAAGTCGTTTCGGTGGACCGTGAGTTTTCTTTGATGTTTCCCGGCGATCTTTCGGGTTATGCCACAAGATAGGGATATCGACTTTGTATTGATCTTGAACCGGGTACGCCCATTTCTATACCCCTTATAGAATGGCTCCCGGCGGAGTTAAGTTAGAGAGTTAACAAGCCCACCTTCAAGAGTTGTCTGAGCAAAGGCTTATGAGACCAGTGCATCTATTTGGGGTGTATCGCTGCTCCGGTTTTGTTTGTACAGAAGAAAGATGGGAGTTTCGAATGTGCATAGACTACCAGGCAAATGAAACAAGGTGACCATTAAAGAACAAGTATCCTCTCTCCTCGCATTGATGACTTGTTCGATCATGTTACAAGGTGCTTGTGTCTTTCTCTTAAGATTGATTTGAGGATCCGGTTATCATCAATTGAAAATACGGGCAACGGATGTGCCAAAGATGCTTTAGAACCAGGTCCTATGGGCGATTACGAATTTGTAGTGATGTTATTTTGGTCTTACGAATGCCCCTGCTGCGTTTCATGAGGTTTGATGAATGAAATGGATTTTTTAAGCCATATTTAGATCTCTTTGTGATCGTATTTATTGATGATATACTGAATACCTCCCAAAGAGTAAGAAGGAACTGAGGGAGCATGTGAGAATGGTATTGGAAATGTTTTGAGGGAGAGAAAAAGCTTTAGGGCAAGTTCCGCTAAGTGTGAAGTTTTGGCTGAGATGCCAGTGTCCGTCTTGGGGCCCGTGGTTTCTAAGGATGAGTGATGGTTGGACCCTTCTAAGACGAAGTAGTGAAGAATTGTGGTAAGAACTACTAATGTGTCAGAACATAAGGAGCTTGTGGGTTAGATAGCTACTACCGCGATTTGTCAAGGGACTTATCTTCCAGTGGTCCAACTGACGAACTTAAAAACTAAGCAACTGTTCCATTTGTATGGTCGGATGAGTTGTGCAGGAAAAGCTTTCAGAAGCTCAAAGGATCTGTTGACTACTGCACAAATTCTCACTGCCAGTGGAAGGTTAAGAATTTCATGTCTATTGTGATGCATCCTATTCGGGTTTGGTTCTGCGGGCTAATGCAAGAGAAGAATGTGATTTGCTTATGATTCAAGACATTAAAGGGCATGAACCTAAACGATCCGACCCATGATGTAGAGTTGGCTTGCAGTGGTGTTTGCATTAAAAGCACTGGAGACACATTTATATGGGGTTAAGTGTGAGGTCTTACGGCTCATCGTAGTCTACAGTATGTCTTCACTCAGAGAGAAGTGATTTTGAGACAGAGGAGATCGGAGATGGAACTACTGAAGGACTACGGACATAACTATTTTGTAGTCTCCGGGGGGGAAGGCGAAATGTTTTGTCGCGGAGGATTTAGTAGAAAGGCGGGGGAAAGATTGGAAGGTCTAGCTCATTTGCAAGCTTCTAGGCGGCCATTGGCTAGAGAGTTCAGATTCGGCTAAGACCTTATTCCTTGTGAGATCTCGAAGTAATGGCAGAAGGGAGGATTTTTAGCTTGTGTGGAGGCAAGATCTTCCTTCTTGACAAGATGAAGGGAAAGCAGTTTAATGATAAAAAATTGATCGGATCGAGATAAAGTGGTCTCCCAAGGAGAGGCTAACTAAGAAGCGAAAAATCGATGAGGGAAGGTGTTTGAGGATTAAGGGAAGGGTTATGTGTACCTCGAGTCGTGATTGGATCTACACTATTCTGACAGAGGCTCATGTTCAAGGTATTCGATACATCGGGTGCCAACCAAGATGTACCGTGACCTAAAGCAAAACTTCTGGTGAGAAGAATGAAGCGTGATATTTGATTTGTATGCCAAATGTCCAAACTGTCAACAAGAAACGTTCAATGAACACCAGAGGCTGGAGGAAAAGGAACACTCAGAGAGATGTCCATTCCGGAATGGAGAATGGGAGAAGAATACACAATGGAACTTCGTGGTGTTTCCAAAGACATTGGGCAAGTATGACTCTATCTATTTGGGTTGGTGATTGTTGATAGGGTTACAACTAGTTACTATTTCATCCGGTAAGGTGGAATTACAATGAAGAGAAGTTAGCCAACCTTTAATCTCAGAAGTTGTTCGATTGCATTGGAGTTACCACTGTCCATCAATATCAGATAGAGGGTACGCAGGTTTACTTTAAGTTTTGGAAAACATTGCTTGGCCAGAATTGGGGGGGTACTAGGTTGGACCTAGTACCGCCGTTCACTCTCAGACAGATGGTCAGTCTGAGCGAACGATTCAAGTGGTGGAGGATATGGCTTCGTGCATGTGTGATAGAATGCGGTGCATTGGGTACCTTCGTCCCTTAGCGGAGTTTCATACAATAATAGCTATCCACTCAAGCATCGATACGGCTTCCTTTGAAGAATTGTATGGTAGGAGATGTAGGTCCCACATTGGTTGTTTGATGCATTCGAGGTTAGACCTTGGAGGGGTACTGATCTTTTGAGGGGTGGAAGATCGATTAGAAAAAGTGAAACTCTATTCAAGAGGAAGCTTTCGAGCGGAGCAAATTCGACAAAAAAGAATATGCCAGATCGAACAGGTTAGAGACTTAGAGTTCAGGAGGGTGAAAACAAGCTTGTTGAAAGTTTCGCCAATGGAAAGGGGTGATTGGCGGTTTGGTTAAAAAGAGGAAAGCTTAGTCCCAGGTACATTGGTACCTTGAAGTATTAAGAGATGGGGGAGGTGGATTAGGAGTTTAGCTTTTCCTCCAGGGATGTAGGAGTACATTCGGATTCCAGTGGCCGATGTTGAAAAGATACCATGGGGATGAAAACATTATCCGTTGGGATGCAGTTTTGCTGATGAGAATTTGTCTTATGAGGAGGAAGCCGTTTGTATCTGTTGCTATTTTAGATAGAGAAACTAGCAAGTTGAGGTCAAGGGAGATTGCATCTATCAAACGTTCAATGGGAGAATTCGATCCGTTGAAGAAGCCACTGGGAGAGGAGCAGATATGCGAGAAAGAAAGATACCCACATCTGTTTACAGATTCAGGTATTCTTTTCGCCCTGTTTTCCTTCTTTGTGTCGTTCGGGGACGACGATGGGTCAATTTGAATCTATTGAACGACCTGTTTAGTCGTTTGAGCAACAAATTTTCTTCTGGAAAAACTGGCCAGGAGGTGAAGGAGGCAGACGGACCGTCACGGGGCCACGGAAGGACGTCGTGGACGGTGTAGTTTCAAAACACTTAGAAAATCTGAAATTGGGTACTGAAATCGACTTATGAGCGTCACGACGAAATGGCAGGATGGACCGTTACAAGCGTGACGGACCGTCACAGACTAGTTGATGAAAGTGAGTCTCTAAAGGTTTGCGACGGGACAGGCAAGAGGACCGTACAGAGCACGACGGCCCCGTCACGGCCTGCGTTAGTCCCAGGCGGGGTCAGGATTCTGATTAATTAATACTTAAGGTGGCATTTTGGAATATTCATGCTTAATTATAGAATAATCGAGGTTAATGTTAATAAGTCTAATTACTTGAGGGGTAAACGAGGTAACCTTAAGTTAATTAGCGGATTATTCGTGCCATTTTTAAAAACTTAAGTATATGATAATTAGGGTAAAAGACAAGAGGGTTTTTTGAATAAAGAAAAACAGAAAAGAGAAAAAGAAGGAGAACGAGTAGTAGAGAGAGAAGAGGAACGAGAGGACAACAAGAATTGAGGAATTTGCTGCTTGAGCGCATTCTTCGAGTTTGAAGGTAGGTTTATAGTTTTCAACCCTATTAGTAGTAAAACTCTTAATAGCGAATTTATGGGTTGGGTAGTATATTATGTCTTCTATATGACTTCATTGTATGTATGCATGATGATATATATATATATATGAGTGTGATTAAAATAAGCATGATGAAGCTGATTTTTTGAAAAAATCTTAAATCTTGAAGAAACCTAATCTACTTGTAAATGATGCTGCCTTGGTATAAAGAAGGGCTTAATGAAAGAAAGTAGTGAGATTAGGGGAATCGGGGGTTCACGTTCGGTTACCGGATTAGAATATGAGGATCGGAGTGTCAGTTCGACACCAGGATAGAATGAGGCGCGGGTACAGTGTACGTACCCGACACGACGCAGTGAATAATATAATGAATCTTGAAGACTACTAATATACTCAATCTAAAAGACATGTTTCCCAAACGAGTATGATGAGAGGAGTGAGTCCTTTATTTGAGGTGCTTGTGTTGTAAACCACGGATTATGGAATTTGTAAAGGCTTCTGTAAGGATATTAGTTGATTTTTATGATGTACTGAATATATAGTGTTTTCTATTTTGACGTGGACGAATATACCTACTCAGTACGTGCTGGTTGTTACTACCCCCTACTTTTGATGTTTCCTTTTGTTTATTGGGATGCCAGAAACGTGCCGTATCTTCGAATCAACAGTAGTTCAAGCCAGCTTCGTAACACCGGATCTTCAGGGTGAGCTAGAGTTGTGCTAGCTTGGATGGATTTCCTTCACTCATGGTCTGATTGCCTTGAAGTTTAGGCACAAGGACTAGCTTTTATTTTACTTTAGCTTCTGGAATTACTCTTAGTTTAGTAAAGTGATCATAAGATGTTATTGTGATGAGACTCCAGATTTGGGGAAATAATAGATGTTGATTCTAGAAGTTATGGAATTGTCTTTATTTATAAGTTTAAGTCTTCCGCATTACCTTATGTCGATACTTAATTGAAATGAAAGTTTTAGATTGGTTGGTTCGCTAACTAGGAGTGTAAATGTGGGTGACAGTCGACGGCTCGGTTTTAGAGGTCGTGAAAACTGGTATCAGAGCTTAGGTGTGGTATCATCACACCAAGAAAAGGTCTAGTGAGTCTTAAAAGAACGGTTTAGTGCGGACGCCTTAATTTCTTTGAGAGGCTATAAGACTTTAGGAAAATTTAATTCTTCTTTCTTTCGTCGTGCTATTACTTGGATACAATGGTATCTAGGTGATACAAATTGGTATCTGACCATCTTAACTCTATTTCGCAGATGTTAGAACTAGAGCAACGACACGCCAACATAACATCACAAGACAAGATTGCATCTGAGCGAGCCACTTGAGCTGTAGCTACGAAGTGCCAACAGTGGCAAAGGTCGCGGTAGAGGTCGTGGGAGGAGGAAGTCCTCTTAGAGGGAGAGGACGAGCACCATAAGCCCATGTGGGGCGCGGCGGTGGAACTCCTCCAACGACTGAGGAAGTGAGTAAGAGAAGGGAGGATGGGGGAATGAACAAGTAAAGAAATGAGGAAAATGCCACCCAAACCTTACCCAGAAATGGATCAATCAGGTTCTCGCCTATCTTGAGGGGTCTGTCTGATAAGGGTCAGGCACCTCCAGTTGTTTTTCTGCACCAAAACCTAAGTTTCACAGGTACAAACATGCAGCCACTATGGGCCCATCGTAATGATGCCCCATAGGCACATAGGAACGTTTCCAGTCTGACTACTGGCTATAAGACAATGATCAGTATGAACTTTTAACGTAAGTTCTTGAAATTGAAAACCTCCAGGTCTCAAGGGTTGCAGAATTGAGGATGCTTTACGATTTTCTGCTTGACTATCATGAGCTACTACAACAAGATGGGTATAGTAGAACGGTTTGGTGTTGAGGTCGTGATATCAGTTTCAATGAACGCCAAAATGTGGTGGCGGTCACATGTTGAATGCAACCAAACAGAGGCCAACACTATGACTTTGGCCTCATTCTCTAGTGTTTTATGAAAAAGTATATCCCCCGTACTTGAGGGATAGGAAAAGGGAGAGTTTTTGAGCTAGAGCAAGGTAGGATGTCGGTCAATGCATCGGAGGTAAGTTTCGTGCACTATCCAGTATTGCACCCAACTATGTTTCAGTCTACAAGAGCGGGATTCGCCGTTTTGGGGAAGGGGTGAGGTCACAGTGTGCGAAATTTAGCTTACAGGTTAGCGGCTACGTGGCAAAATCCTTCCAAGAAGTGGTAGATTTCGTAGTAGAGGTGAAGTGAGTGAAGCCAGATGAATTACCCACGGCGTCGACATCAAAGAGGTTTTGACCGGGAGTGAGTTTAATGTGAGTTTAATGGTTCTTACTCTAGGATGACAGGGGTTCCGGAGGTTACTCAGTTCGACAAGTCAGTATTCATACAGAACTGTAGGTGGTCACCCAGACCGGTCAACATTTTCTCTTAGAGAATACCTTGCATGCATCTAGAAGTGTTTATGGGTGTGGGGAGCACTGGGGATATCAAGAGGTAGTCCAAAACAGAGTGATGGTAGACCCCCAACATAGAGGTAAGAGGTGGGGTTCATGGCAGAGGCCGTTATTCTGGAGTACGTGGTGGTCGACGGGGTAATGGTGGTCACCAAAATGGCGGGGGGGTGATGGGGGAAAACTGGAAAAGCCAAACAACTAAGTCGGCCACAGGGTAGGGGGCAACGGAAAACCAAAACGAACAGGGCCCTTGTTATGCTTTCCCTGGGAGATCAGAGGCAAGAGACATCTGATGCTGTCCATCACAGGTAACTTCTGGTTTGTGATTGCATGGCTTCCGTAGTGTTTGCATCATGGATCACCTTTTCTTATGTATCTTCCTCATTTTGCTAATGGTCTAAATTTACAATTGTGAATTACTATACGCCCTATTCGTGTTTCTACTTCCGGTGGGTGAGCTGTGGCTAGTTGAAAAGGTATATAGGTCTTGTTTGGTGAATGTGTGGGGAACACTTATGTGATTTGGTTATATTGAGATGCGTTAATGTTGATGTTAATTCTGGGTATGAAGTGGCTTTCTCTGCAATTTGCGATCTTGGATTGTATGCTAACGGTGAGTTAGCCAAGTCCCTGGGACAGGATCCGTTGAGTTTGGGAGGGATGACTACACTTCCAATACGGTGCGTATAATCTCTCTCTTCGTGCTAGGAAAACTGGTTAGTAAAGGGTGTTTAGCTTTATGGCACATCTCAAGGATGACACTACCCAAGTACCTTCGATTAAGTCGGTTTCGGTGGCCCGTGAGGTTCTTGATGTGTTCCCTGCAGATCTTCCGGGTATGCACCAAGGAGGGGATATCGACTTCTGTCTTGATCTTGAACAGGGGTTACTCGCCCCATTTCCTATACCACCCTTATAGAATGGCTCCCGCGGAGTTAAGAGAGTTAAAAGCCCAACTTCAAGAGTTGTAGCAAGGCTTCTTAGACAAGTGCTCTCCTTTGGGGTGCTAGGTTTTGTTTGTAAAGAAGGAAGATGGGAGTGTTAGAAGGTGCATAGACTACGCAAAGAACAAGGTGACCATAAAGAAACAAGTATCTCTTCTGATTGATACTTGTTCGATCAGTTACAAGGGTGCTTGGGTCTTCTCTAAGATTGATTGAGACCGGTTATCATCAATTGGAAAATAGGGAACGATGTGCCCAAAGACTGCTTTTAGTATAAACAGGTATGGGCATTACGAATTTTGTCTGTAGCTAGTGATGTATTTTGGTCTTAGAATGCCCCCTGCTGCGTTCAGGAGTTTGATGAACGGGATGTTTAAGCCATATTTAGATCTCTTTGTGACGTATGTATTGATGAATATACTGATATTTTAACTTCCAAGAGTAAGACAGGAACAGGAGAGCATGTGAGAAGGTATTGGGCATGATGAGGGAGAAAAAAAAAAAGGGGGGGGTTTTATGCAAGTTTCAAGTGTGCGTTGGTAGATGCAGGGTCCTTTGGGGCACGTGGTTTTCTTAAGGATGGAGTCGATGGTGGACATATAAGATCGAAGAAAAAGTAGGGAAGAATGGGGAAGACCTACTAAGTGATCAGGAATAAGGAGCTTTTGTTGGTTTAGATAGATTAATCCGCCAGATTTTTTGTCAAGGGATTCTATTCTATTGCTTCCCAACTGACGAACTTAACTAAGCAAAATGTTCCATTTGTATTGGTGGATGAGTGTGAGGAAAGCTTTCAGAAGCTCAAGACTATGTTGATACTGCACAATTCACCTGACAGTGGAAGTAAGAATTTCATTGTCTATGTGATGCATCCATTCGGGTTTGGTTGAGGTTGTTAATGCAAAGAAGAATGTGAGTGCTTAGGCTTCAAGACAATTAAAGGTGCATGAACGTAACTATCGGAACCCATGATTTAGACACGTTGGCTGCCAGTGGGTGTTTGCATTAAGCAATTGGAAGGACACTATTTATATGGGTTGGGTTACAGTGTGATGGTTCTATACGGAATCAGCGTAGTCTACAGTATGATCTTCACTCAGAGAGAATTGGGAATTTGAGGACAGAGGAGATGGATGGAAACTACTGGAAGGACTACGACATCACATTATTTTGTCATCATCCGGGAAGGCCGAAATGTGTAGCGGAGGCTTTAAGAGAAAGGCGGGAAAGCGACAAGCATGGGAAGTCGAGATCACTGCAAGCTTTCTAGGCCCCATTGCTAGAGAAGTTCAGATTCTGGCCTACGCCCTTATGAGATTTAGAAGTAAATGAGAAGGGCGGATTTTTAGCTGTGTGGAGGCCAAAGGATTTGTCTTCCTTGACAAGATTAAGGGAAAGCGTTTAATGATGAAAATTGATCCGGATCCGAGATAAAGTGTTCCAAGGAGAGGCTTAAAGGAAGCGAAAATCGATGAGGAGGTGTTTTGAGGATTTAAGGAAGGGTATTATGTGTACCTCGCGGTCGATGATTTGATCTACACTATCTGACAGAGGCTCATAGTTCAAGGTATTCGATACATCCGGGTTGCAACCAAGATCTGATACCGTGACCTAAAGCAACACTTCTGGGGGAGAAGAATCGGTGGAGAAGAATGAAGCGTGATATTGTGGATTTATTGCCAAATGTCCAACTGTTCAACACGTAAAGTATGAACACCAGAGGCCGGAGGAACACTCAGAGAAGAGAATGCCATTCGGGGAATGGAAATGGGACGAGAGGCCAATACAATGGACTTCGTGGTTGGTCTCCAGGACATGGGCAAGGATGACTCTATTTGGGGTTGATTGTGATAGGTTAACTAAGTCTACTTCATTTCATTCCGGTTAAGGTGACTTACAAATTGAAGAGAAAGTTAGCCACACTTTACATCTCAGAAGTTGTTGTCGATTGCATGGCGTTTCCACTGTCAATCATATAGATAGAGGTAACGCAGTTTACTTCTAAGTTTTGGAAAACAGTGCATGAAGAATTGGGTCCTAGGTTGGCCTTAGTACCGAGTTCCTCCTAAGCCGATGGTCAGTTCTGAGCGAACGATTCAAGTGTTGGGAGGATATGCTTCGTGCATGTGGATAGAATTCGGTGCCATTGGGATAGCTTCTTACACCTTAGAGGAGTTTTCATACATAAAAGATATCACTCAAGCATCGATTAAGGATCCTTTTTGAAAGCATTTTATGTTAGGAGGGTAGGTCCCCCATTGGTGGTTTGATGCATTCGAGTTCGACATTGGGGTACTGATTCTTTGAGGGATTCGATAGAAAAGTGAAATTATTCAATGATGAAGATTCTAGCGGCGCAATTAACCAAAAGGAATATGCAGATTCGAAGGTTAGAGACTTAGAGTTCAGGGAGGGGGAAAAGTCTTGGTTGAAGGTTAGCCAATGAAAGGGGGGTCTGATTGCGTGTTGTAAAAGAGGAAAGCTTAGTCCAAGGTACATGTCCCTTTGAAGTACTTAGAGAAGTAGGGGAGGGGGCCTATGAGTTTAGCCTTTCCTCCAGGGGCGTCAGGAGATACATCGGTATTCAGGCGATGTTGAATTGAAAAGATAACAATGGGGATGGAAATTACATTTCCGTTGGGGGATTCAGTTTTGCTGATGGGGAATTTGTCTATGAGGAGGAGCCTGTGCTATTTTAAGATAGAGAACTCGCAATGTGAGGTTCAAGGAGATGCATCTATCAAAGTCAATGGAGAATCGGACCGTGAAGAAGCCACTGGGAGAGGACTGGCAGATATTGCGAGAAAGATACCCAATTGTTTACGATTCAGGTATCCTTTTCGCCCTTGTTTTCCTTCTGTGATAGTTAGGGAAGGAACGATGGGTTAAATTGGAAATCTATTGTAACGACCTGTTAGTCGTTTTGGCAACAAATTTCTTCTGGGAAAAACTCGGCAGAGGGCGGAGGCCACGAAGCGACCGTCAGGGCACGACGGAACGTGTGGATGCCGGTGTCGTTTCCCAAAAACTTAGAAAATCTGAATGGGTACTGAAATCGACTCTCTGAGCGTCACGAGAAAATGGCAGGATGGACCGTTACAAGGTGCGGACCGTCACAGACTCTTGATGGAAAATTGAGTCTCTACTGGTTTTGGTTGAGACGGACAGCAAGACGGACCGTCGCAGGCACGCCGGCCGTCACGGGATGCGTAGTCCCAGGAGGGGTCGGAGTTCGATTCATTAATTTAAGGGGCATTTTGGACTATTTCCTGCTTTAATTACAGATAATGGGTTAATGTAATAAGTCTAATTACTGAGGTTAAAAGAGGTAACCTTAAGTAATTAGCGGATTATTAGTTGCCCATCTTTTAAAACTTATTATATGATATTGGGGTAAAAGAAAGAGGGTCTGAATAAAGAAAAAACAAGAAAGAAAAGATGAGGAGAACGAGCTAGAGGAGAGAGAGGAACGAAGGGACAACAAGAATTGCGGAATTGCTTGCTGATCGAAATTCTTCGGTGAAGGTCGGTGATAGTTTTCACACTATTCGTAAGAAACTCTTAATCGCGAATGATATGTGTTTGGGTGAGTATTATCTATGTCGTCTATATGCTTTAAAAAAATTTGGGGTATGTAGGCATGATTGATTATATATATTATATATGATTGTGAGAAAATAAGCATGAATGAAGCTATTTGAACTCTTAAACTGACGAAAGAAGAAACCCCTAATTACTTTGTTAATGATGATGCATGGTATAAAAGAAGCTTTAATGAACGAAAAGTAGTTGAGATTTAGGGGATCGGGTTCCCACGTTCCGGGTAACAGGATAGAATATGAGGATCGGAGTGTTACACGTTCGACACCAGGATGTGGTATATGGATCGTGGGCCACGTTCACGGTACAGGATAGAATATGAGGATCGGAGTGTCACGTTCCGGACACCAGGATTGAATGAGGAGCGGAGTTTGTTCACGTACCGACACGAGACGTGAAATAATATAATGATCTTGAAAGCACTAATATATTCCCATCGAAAAGAAATGTTTCCCAAACGAGTATGATGAGGAGGCGTTGAGTCCTCATTGATGTGCTTGGTGTTGTAACCAAGGATATGAATTTGTAAATGCTGAATGCTAAGGATTATGGAGTTGATTTTATGATGTTACTGATATAACTGTTTTCTATTTTGAGTTGGCCGATTACCTACTCAGTACTTGTGGTTGTAGACCCCTACTTTTATGTTCCTTTGTATTTGTGGAGTGCAGCAAACGTGCCCCGTCATCTTCGATCAACAGTGTTCAAGCCAGTCTTCGTCAACACCGAATTTCAGGGTGAGCTAGCTCTAGCTGGACTGGACTCTTCATTCCTCATGTCTTGAGGCGTGCAAGTTTCGGCACATAGACTAGCTTTATTTATTTTAGGCTTCTTAGAATACTCTTAGTTTAGTAAATTGATCATAGATGTTCTGTGATGATGGACTTCAGATTTGGGGAATATAGATGTGAATTCTAGAAGAAGTTATTGAATTGTCTTTTATTTATGGATTTAAGTGTTCGACAACTTTATGCGATATTAAAATTGGAAAATGATAAGTTTTAGATTGGTTGGTTCGCTAAAATAGGAGGGCTAAATGTGGGTGACAGTAGCGGTACCGTCGGTTTTGGGTCGTGAAATTATTAGTGTGTTTTCTTAGATTCATAAAATTTATTTATACATGAAAAAATTGCACAAGGTTTTCACAAAAAAGTTACTTTACGGTGTCCGAAAATCTAATCATAAGGATAAACTTAAATGTTGTACAATACTACAAGTAGATTCGATTAGGAGTTCTGAGGATATGTTCACGGGGTTCATTAAAAATGTTTTGAATCACCACATAAATGATGTGTCCTTGTCAGTGAATTTCCATAGAGAGAAGGAGGACAATGGAAAAGTGGTGTTCGCTACTGTTGCAAGAGGATCATATAGCGAGTGCACTTTTGAGGAGATCGTTCAAAAGCATGAGTGGATTTCCAAAACCAAAACAAGCTAGGGTTCACTAGAAAGACAAATACTTGTAGGATAACGTTTACTTTCTAAATTTCACACAACCAAGCTAATGAACACATTTAGTAAGAGATGGTAGAAATGAGAACAAAATTGGGTTTTGTACAAAAACATTTGAGCAGTAGTATAGAAAAGGTGAATTTTGTCATTATATTACTTTATCTCCACCATCTCTAGTTTAGTATTACTACTATGAGAATGAGGCTAATTTTTTGGATTATAACACCGGGGGTTTCCAACAAACGCCTAAGGTTCCAACTCGTGTAATACGCAACAAGGAAAAGGTAACAAAAGTTGGAACTATAAAAATTTCAATCATTAGGGAAATGATATCTGGGATGGGAACTACAATCATGATAAGAAAAATAACCAAAACAATTATGGAAACATGAATGAGAAGGCTAGTCCCTATGTCACTCATTTCAATGGATAGTCTATACCAGTATGTAACACGTTGAGGTTATGATGCAAAAAATAATGAAGATGTTTGATGCAACTTATGAGAGCTTGAAAGAGATGTGAAGTGACTAGTCTTTATAGGTGAAACATTTGATTCACAAGAAGTGTCAATCAAGCAACTTGAGCAGCAATATAGTAATGTATCCATTATTATGAACCCACAAAGAATCTGAAAACTAATGGGCATTGTATGGTACTCACCACTCACAGGAAAAAGCAAAACATTTACCCCCCATATTGTCTGAGGTTTAAAAAGTGATTGAAATGGATGAAGATGATATTGTGGTTACTAAGTCAAAAAAGAGTGCTAAAAAGGAAGTTGAGGTGACCCCAAAATATTTTCCTATGAATAAACCTACACCTCCATTCCCACAGTGACTACTGAAAAAGATTTGAGAGGTTAGTTAACTACTTAGCGTTGTTAGCTATGTGAAGCATTTCTATGCATGTTCCATTTATAGATGCTTTGGAAAAAATGACTAGGCATGCTGAATTGAAGAATGATTGGGTGAACAAAACGAGGGTTGTTAGTGGTGATAATGATGAGAGGTTCCTACTTTTAAGGGTTATTTCTAAAAAGCTACTAGTGCAAAAGAAAGAGGATTCTGAAGATTTCACTACTTATACAATTGGGATGTTTAACATTGCGAAAGGTGTACGTGTTTTAGGTGACAACATTAACTTTATGACATTTTCAATATATAAGAAATGTTTTTATGGGCTCCAAAATTTATTGTGATGCGTCTACCCATTGCTGATAGAATTGTGAAGAATCTAATTGATGTTCTCTAAGATGGCCTTTTGAAAGTGAAGTCGTTCATCTTTTAAGTAGATTTTTTGATTCTTGATTGTGTTGTTGATTTTAATATTCCCAAAATCATAGGGATATCATTCCTTACTATAAGGCGTGCCTTAGTTTACATGGAGAAAGGGAAGATGATGTTTTGACTTAATAATGAAGAGGTAGCTTTTAATATCTATAAGTATATAAAATGGGATGAAGATCTTAAGTCAATATCAGTGGTGAATCATATTGTGGAGTGAGGTTCTAAAGTGTCTATTGGAGGCATGTTCGGTAGTTATGAACTATTAGAAGTAATGATTAATATTGGCGGTGATAGTATTAAATGCTATGATAAATTAGTTGGCACTCTTGATTTGTTGAATTCTATACGAAACAAAAAATATAGGAGTTAGACATGAAGAATCACTGCTCCCCTCCTACACAATTGTATGTAGAACTCAAGGATCTATCATACAAGGTTACATATGTATTGTTAGGGAAACATATCACTTTACATGTAATTGATTTTACGTTTTAAGGGCAGTACTTTCAGTTCAAGTGAATACGATCGTGAGTAGTAATATAACCTAACTAGTGACTTAGGGTCAATAAAAAGGGAGAAGTTACTAGTAAGAAATTAAATAGAAAAGTAAAACATAGTTCTAATTAATAGTAGTCATAATATTAATAAATAAAAGCATACTAAATCAAAAGATGATATGAATGTAAATTATTTAGGGTTGTTTGTATTCAACAAGTACATAAAAATAACAAAAATATAAAGATACTTAATACAGAGATGAGATTCTTGGGATGTGATAGGAATATTTGAATAAATGAACAACCGTGGCAAGACTATTGAAACGTATCAAAGGTTAAATTTTCTAAACTAAGATAGACTTTAGTGGGGGTTAATTTTCTCTTGAACAATTTACCACGAATCATATCGGTCTCTCTCACACACTAATAAGCAACAATTAATAGCAACCTTCTCCTTGTCCCATTCACTTTGTCAAGCCAAGTTTGTGGGAGAGGGTTTAGAATTCACTATCTTCATTTGAACCCACGACAACCTAATAACTACAAGATATCGATTCATAAGTTTTGTTTGAAAACCTCTCTCTCGAGCAAGTCAAAAACACAAAATTAAAATTGTATTTGCAACTAGTGTCCCATTAAACTAAAACACAACTCTTGTCACGACCTAGGAGTAACCCCTACATGTAACACGGTGTACTCGACCACAAAGGGGTCTCATACAAACCTTTTGAATAATCATTGACATAAGTTCACATGAATAGAGTAAGAAAATTAAAATTTTACTTTACAATTAAATTCTTATATAAAATAATATATTAGATACACTATGTCTTAAAGAATCTATTGTACTGAAGTAAAAACTCTTGAATACAACTTTAGGGACATATCCCTTACATAAGTCTAAAACATAAGGTAAATACATAAATCACATAAGGTCAACCCCTTGAATACAATAACTACTCACCAAGCTCCTTATGTTTAATCTACTATGATCCTCACCACGAGGATGTTATCCAATATCTCAAAATCCCCAACACATATAGAAAATGTAGAAAGAAGGGGTTAGCAAAAAAAGTACTTAGTATTGATGTAATGCATGAAAATAATTGAAACATGCATAAGAGATAAATTTCATTTGAATCTAAGATATATGCCATTTAAACATCATATTTGAAATAGTTGGATAATGAAACTCATAAATCAACTTACATGGAATTCACCATAGTATGTGAGATATCATCAAAATAACAACCATAATCTCCAACATAAGAATATTACATATCCCAATATCCACAAATATAGTTGATACATATAATCAAATAACAATACCATTTCATAATAATAAAACTACCTGATAAGAAACCCAAATCCACAATAATGCAATGTAATGGTGAGATCCCATAATCCTACCAAACTCTAAGTATCATATTTTGGCAACCAAAAGCATACATATTTTACCTTACCATAGTCATAAAAAAATACATAAATAAGGAGACTTTCATGGTCATAACTTGTGAAAAGGTAAGAAAAACCCTAAAATTCATACATACCTTTAATACACAACTCTTAAGTCATCATAACATCATAACATAAGAGAATCTACCCCACAACTGATTTGTAGGTCTACTTGTGCAAAGTATTAGCAAAGTTCACTAAGTAGAACGAATTAAGAAGTAATAGGAATAGTACATGTCCATAATCATAACTCATATAAAGCATATATTTAACTCACAATCATCATATCAATAAAAAGACATACCATGTCAATTCTTAAAGCCTACATGTGCAGTAAATGAATGAAGTCCCTTACCCCTATTCATATTGAGTACAGACTCTTGAGTAAAAACAGCATACCTCGTGTTGTTATCATATTTCATATTCTCATCATTTAGGGAGATTTATCCTTAAACTACATACACCATGTGAGCTACATGGAATCCTGTGTTCTAACCACACAACAAAAAAGAGGTGTCCCACTGGACTAAGGTAGAACATATATAATAGCTGAAAAAGTGGATCCACTAGCTACATACCTATGTGGGAACATAGATATGGTATATGGGGATTGCTACTAGAAATTTGGAGACGCTAAACATAAAAGGTTTCCATACTATGACACAACATACATTAGGAAGCAAGAATTGCTAAACTTAAATGCCCCCCATATTGTTAATATTCACACGATGCTTAGCATATTTCCCATTGAAATTCATATTTATTCTTCACTTAAGTTCTATCACATCAGAGGAGCACCCCCTATATGTAACCGGCGTGATAGTCTTCGGAGAGGACTAACACTAGCCTCTTAGCCTTGATCATTACATTCATAGGTTAAAAGTGCAGAAAATTTAAATCTTTTCATCTACAACAACTTCATGAGGTTTACATAAAAGTCTCACTTACACATAATATATTCATAAGGACTATACATAGACTCCTCGTATAAGAAGATTACATAGTATTCTACTTTTATGTTACATTTAAATAAAATACATAATATAGTCTTAATAAAAAAGTCTCATATTAAACCATATAAATGAACTATATCAATATGGGTAAGTCCCTTACACAAATGTAGAAATGCCACTTAGGGATTACAACACTATATTGAAACAACATGAATGAAACGATTGTTTTTTTACTATACTAATGTAACTTTGGTAGAATGATAGAAGGCATCATCCTCAGAACATGAGGACATAACCATACTTTGATAAATAACCCAAGACTTCCTTACAAAGTGGTGATGAAACCTTCAACAACCGGAACCAAAAGTGTTGGGGAAAAAGGGAGAAATGGGGTTAGCATATCACTTGCAGTAAGTATGATAATCTTATGCACAAGCAACATAAGAATCATGCTAAAAAGGGTAAATTTATAAAAACATAGTGAGTTATGTTGAAAACCCTTATGCACAATAAAAGAACACATATGAAGTAAAAGAATATATATAGTCTTAATTGAAACAAGCACATTCAACACCAAGGGCCAAAACCTACTTAGTTAGCCAAGACCACAGTGTATATAGCACTAATAAAAACTCATAGTCATGGCAAATCCGCAATCAAGATATATTGAGTGTTATAACAATACACATAATTACCCAAGTCCGACCCCTTATCCACCCAAATTCACCAACCCGTCTACTCGTACAATGGTCAAGTGATGCCGCATAACCTCACTCAACCAAGCAAACTAGTCAAAGGATCATAAATAATTTCCAACTCCACATATCATATTATCATAAGTATTTTTTCTCACGTTTAGTAACATCGACCATTAACATGAAGAATCAACATAAGCATATTATATAAGAATATCCTTGTAAGACTTCTCTCAAGGCTATCTAGTGCAATGTATTATTACTGCCTCATACCCCTACCTAGAATAATTCAAATCCCTTCGGTCATCCTAGTTAGAGTTCACTTTATTACTTCGTTTTACCTTTGGGGACATCTTTGCCTAACTGAAATTGACCACATTATCCAAAGTGGAATTCGTTGTGATGGAACCCTTCACCGAAAGAAGGTATACTACTTGACAAGGTAGTACCAAAGTATGAACATAGCATCTATGTCGATCAACTAGCTTGTATTCCTATGGGGACAACATAATTCAAGAACTAGGAGATGTGTTTGGGACCCTATTTATGCTACATGCATTATAGTGTCCAATCTCATGAGTACGTTAGCGATCCAACATTCTCTAAGTGGGAAAGGACACTCCTCACTTCTAGGTCACTTGGTGCTAAGATAGAGTCCATTTTGAAACGTCTTTCACTGATTAGTATAACTTAGTTTAGGTCATATAAGACTAATCCTTATATATCAGTCTTTAGCTCAATAAGAATTACATGAGAACATCCTTCCAAAACAATTCACACATGTGACACATTTACATCACCATATCATATTAAGGCACATAAGCAATTTATCACAAACCTTATATAATTACATCCTAGACAACAACTCACAATCCATTAATCAAAGCATCTATATTCAACATCATACCAACCCTCATAAATCCTATCATAAGTGTACTTCAATAGAACTTTATCAGTAAAAATAAGTAATCATAATTGAAGTAAACGTTTGAGATCACAAAACTTACCCGAATCTCCTTCACAAGCCATCATTCAAGGCTTAACAATGACCTATCCAACTCAACACAAAATAGGATTAATATAATCACACAATAGTAATTAACACAATAATGTATTAAATTAAATCAATACATATAAATTAATCAATAGTTTATAACCTAGGATAAGGGAATTGCATAAACTTCATGATCTATTCCACAAACTAGGTTAACTCATCAACAACTAGCTTAATTAAATCATAATACATCATAATCTAAGCATAATTATAAAAATAAACCATATAAAACACAATTTTAAAAGTTTCGTAATAGGAAGAAACCCATAAGAATTTATCTTTTAGAAAACCAATTTTGGAACAACCTTTTGGGAAAAGGAATGCAAAGGTGAAACGATCCCATACCTTTTTAATTGTTGAAGAATTATGGAGAAAATCACCCTCCTTTAATTACAAATAACCTTGACCTGGAGCTTCAATGAAGTTCATCATTTCGGGAGAGAGAAGGAAGAGCAATTGTGTTTTGGAATTATGGGAGTTAGGTTAGTTTAATTAGGCATAGGTCTTTATATGAGTCATTAACTAACTTAATTAGACCTCATGTAATCTTTAACTAACTAAACAATAAACTAATTGATTGCATGAAGTAACCTAAAACTCACGAGAAAATTGCAGGCCTGACCTACGAGCCGTAAGTCAGTTGACGAGCCTTGGGCAAACTGTCCTACAGGTCTGTTATTTTGGCCAGAAAATTGCTAAAATGGCTAAATCTTAATTGACGGAGGCATCAAATCCCATCGATTTCCTTATGTCTAGTTGCCTGCACATTGTCGGTGGCTACTATATCAAGATATCGTTTAGCCAAATTGGAAGGATCCTCCTTAAAAACCTTGTGGTTGGTCGTAAACAAGTGGTACGCGGATATTTCGACCCAAAACCAACTCTATTACATGTTAGACACCTAACCACAAAATCTCATCAAATTACGACTCCTAAAACATCATCAAATAGACTAAGGAAAACTAGTAATTTTGCATGCGTCTGCGCATGTCGTGGACGACCATTGACCTCTAGGAATAGAATTTCCCCCCTTACACTATAAGATGGGTTCATTAGGAAAATTGATCTTGACAATTCTTGTTCTACAATTAACGGAAGCAAAATAACAATCCAACCAATCCATCCCTAAAATGACATAAAATAGAACATACCAAATTTTACTAATTCAACATCAGCAACTCTGTTGGGAAACATTATAGGAAGATTTCTATATAACCTCTTTTCAACCACCGACTCACCTACACAGGTGGACACCAAAAGGTTCATTTAGAATATCGAGCAAAATGTAAAACTTTCAGGCTCCAAATAGAGTAAAAAAAGATAGGGTAGCACCCGGATCAAGTAAAGAGTAAACGTCAATAGAGTAAACTTGTAACATACCGGTCACCACATCGGGAGAACTCTATTTTTCACCCATAGAGGAAACTGCATAAAAGGGATTCTTCTTGTGAGCATCGACATTAGAACAACTAGCTTCAGCTTGTCCACTTCCTTTGTGTTTCCCCTTCAAATTAGGGCAATACCAAACCTTGTGTCCATTCTTTCCACACCCAAAGCAATTGTCCGTCCCAACAAGGCAATCACTGTTATGCTTCTTACCACACTTTTCAGAAGTTGAGTTCTTGCTTGATTAACTAGTACCTTTTCCCTTTTGATACTTATGGTTAGACCACTAATCATCACGAGCCTTGGGAAATTTGAAAGGAACTTGATTAGAAAACCTCTTCGTGCACCAAGGATTTTGTTGAATGTCAAGCCTACCCTTTGTACAAACACCTTCATAAGGATTTTCCCTTTTGGTATCCCTCTTATTCCTCCTTAGCCTACTTTATTACACTTGTTGAGCATGCCATGTGATGAGAAATATTCATATTATCATGAAGCATAGCTAGATGACTTTCTTCAACCAATTCTTCGTACACCTCCGTAAGAAAATTACTCATCTAATCCCTTGGGTTTGACAACAAGAATGGAGCATACTAGGACAATTGAGTGAACTTAAAAGAATAGTAAAGTACACTCTTACCTCCTTGAGAAAGGTTGATGAATTCTTCCACCTTAGCTTCGTTCAACTCTCTATGAAAGAACCTATCAAGGAAAGTCCTCTTTTAGATCTCCCAAGTCACCGGACAACCTGTTAGTGCCCTATTATACCTCCATTGCATGTAACAAGATTGGGCCACATTCTTGAATTAATAAGCTGCAAACTCGGCCTTCTCAGTTGAGGTCACCCCTACAGAATAGAGAATCTTATACACCTCATCGAGGAAATCTTGAGGGTCCTCATCCAACCTCGACCCTGAGTACATATGTGGATTCATTCTAGTAAACCCTCTCGAACGAGAGGCCAAAGTGTTAGCATGTTTGGGAACTCTAGGTCCAACCTCCCTATTCACTTGGGCTATCATGGCTTGGACTTGAGAAGTGAAGAAATTATCTTGAGAGGTCATGTCTTGGGAAAAATTGAGAAAATCTTCCTCTATCTCTCCATTAGTCAGTTATGGAGGAACAACCGAAACTTGATCACCCATAGCAACTTCTTCAACCGCACATGGTTTTCTTGTGGATGCACTGGGTTTTTATGAGATCTAGTGTTAGTCATCTCTTTGTTGAACGTTATAGCAGATGCTCTTTGAGTATTCATACCTATAGTCACGATGCAAGGTTAAGGTGAAAGCACATAACAAGACTCTAGAGGCACGCCATAGGAATACAAGGGGATGAGAGTTTCTAAGCATCACATAGTTTCTCATTCATAAGTGTGGCACACTTCACAATTATGAATACAAATCTACATCGACGTTGTTTAATGAGGCATAAATTATAGGGATATTCAACAGCATGCTCTAATACTAAGTTTGTCACATCCGGGAAGTACCCCCTAGACGTAAACGGTGTCATTGTCCTCGGAGAGCAATAGGACTAGCCTCTTAGCATAAATCATTACATTCATAGGTTAAAATGCGGAAAATCTAAAACTTTTCATCTTTAGACATAATATATTCATAGCGAGTATACATAGACTCCTTGCATAAGAGTATTACAGTCTTTATATTTATGCCACATATAGAAAACATGCATAATATAATCTTAAAAGGGATGTCTAATTTTAAACCATCTAAACAAAATCAAACCATATGGGTACAAACCCTTACAGAATGTATAAATGCTACTTAGGGCTTAAACAATATCTTGAAACAAGTGGAATAATGATCATATTTAGAATATAACAAAGATTCATAGCTAGAGTAATAGCAAAGAATCATCCTTGGACTTGAGGACATGCAAACTTGGATAATAATTCCATGCCTTCCTTGCAAATGGTAATTAACCCTTCAACGACCGGAACCTAAAATATTCAGAAACAAGGGAGAAATTGGGTTAACACATAACTTGTACTAAGTATAGAATCATATGTACATACAACATAGAAATCATGCCAAAGAGGGACATATATTCAAAAGCTAGCAAAATCACTGTGGAGATACCTTATGGACATTCAAGAACAAATCCAAGTCAATAAGCACATATTCCTTATGTCAAAACCAAGTGTAACACAGGACCAAAATATCAAGTTTAGTCAAGTCAAAATGCACATGAACATCATTGAGAACATAATAGAGACAACTCTAGCATCAAGTTATAACATCAACTGGCATAAATAAAATTTCATGACATCACAACCTAAGTAAGAAAATCACTCATATACTCTCCGTTTCCCCCCAAAATTTAGGTTACGGTTGTTGATGGGATATGGAAAGACTTTACAGAAGACTTGGAATTCTCAATCATCCAAGTTGTGTAGGTCCTCACTTCATGAGGGAAATGCCAATATCAAGCTTATGAAGTTGTTGTGGTTTTAAGACTCTTATGTTCTTTCCTTTTTATTTGAGTACTAAACATTGTATAGCCTATACGTGGCTTTTTTACATTGATGTACGTGATAGGTTCAAATTGTTGTACTCTTGTTCTATGGTTATGAGATGAGACATCCATTTAAGACAATGTTATATATGATAATATCATTGTGCAATAAAAGTAAAACACTATGTAATCTTCGTATACGAAGGGCCTATTTATACTCAATATAAATATTATGTTTTTTTAGAGGCATATGTAAACATCAAGGTAGAAGTATTGAAAAGTTCTAAATTTTTCTGCATTTTGACCTATGAATGTAATTATGTAACGTAAGAGGCTACATTTTGTCCTCAGAGAGGAAGATGATTCCAATTACGTATAGGGGGTGATCCTTGATGTGACAATCAACTAATAATTTTAATCCAATAATAGGTGAAGTAACATCATTTAATAGTAATTAATACAATAATTAGGTCAATTGCATCATCACTATCCCAATTAACTTCAAATCATAACCTACGGTTAAGGGAAAAGGTTCATCATGAATTATTCAAGAAATAAATCAAATCCCAATAATATATTACCCTAGGAAGTCCATTATTGAGTTATCATAGATAAAACAAGTCTATCAATCAATGCATTCATCAGTTCCCATCAGTTTATAAGCAACATCCAATATTTGGAGGAAGTTGGGAAAGGACATGATCTACATGAAATTGCATCAATTGAGATCAATTACTCAACAGTATATACTTAATTAGTCGTAGAGAATCACAATTAATCATGATCAATCATAAATTTTAGGATTAGAAGAAAACCCATTAGTATAAAACAACCCTAATAATTGGGTGATTTAGAAATCAACTTTTAAAGGACCTCTTGGGGAAAGGAATCACAAGAGTTAAGAACAAATATCTTAATGAATCTAAATCCACAAAATTTTAGAAGGAAAGTTGAGAAATTGGTCTTCTTCTTAAAGCTCCTTGATCGTTCAATAGAGGATGAATAAAGGGTAAAAAATAGAGAGAGGTGTGAGCATTAGGGTTTTGTTTTGGGAATTTTATTTACACGAGTGAAAAAATACATAAAAATGACCATTATTCAATATATAGTAACCGTCTAAATTACCAAAAGTACCCTTCACCTAACTCGGTGTTTTTGTAAAGTGAAAATGCTTAAAATATGACACTAACGAATTTGGATGTGGCTGTGCATCGTGCGGTCAATTTCACATTTTATTTTTCAGATCCGAGTTAAGGTAGTAAGCCTCGTGAAGACCCCACATCCCAAGGAATGTTTCCTACTTCTTTATATTGGTTGCACGCAGGCTGCCTGCTTTCCCATGTTCGGGTCCTCCTCAAGGACCTTTCGGGGGGATTTTGGGAGTCGTTACTGGATGTTTGGACCCTTTATACCATATTTTATCTATTTAAATACTTTTTACAATTTTTATACTTCATATGACACTCCCAAACCTTCACACAATATAAAAACGTCTACTAATTAAATTCCGCTAGTTTCAGGACGTCTTGGATGTTTCTTGACGCCTTGACTCTAAAACCTCCTAAATGGTTTATTAACATTATTATATTATTATAAAGAGTTTTTAAAGGTTTATTTAAACATGTTAGGCTCTATATTATGTCACGGACTTTTGGAGTGTTACACAACCCATAAGAATTTATATTTTTCAAAACCAATTTTGGAAATACCCTTTGGGGAAAGGAATCCAAAAGGTTAAAGGATATCATAACTTGTTAATTATTTCATTATTATGGAGAAAATAAACCTCCTTTATTCACTACTGACCTTGAACTAGTCCTTCAAAGGAGTCTTTTTTGGGAGAGAGAAGGTAGACAGAAGGAAGAGCAATTGCGTTTTCGAATTGTGGGACTTAGGTTAGTTTAATTAGGATTAGGTATTTATATGAATCATTAAATAACATAGAGCTCTACTAACATTTAAATAATTAAGTAATAAACAAAAGAATTAAATTAATTAACTTAAAACTCACCAGAAAATCGCAGTTCTGACTTACGAGACCCCGACCTATATGTTGTAGGTCAGTCGACGAGCCTTAGATCCAACCGTCCTGCAGGTCCATCATTTTGATCACAGACTTGCCAAAATGGCCGTTTTTTTGAAAATGTATAAGTCTTCATCGATTGAGGCATTGACACCCCATAAATTTCCTTATGCCTCATCACCTGCACCTCATCGATGTCTACTGTCTCAATTTATGTTTTAGCCAAATTGGAAGGGTCCTCCTCAAGGACCCTTTGGATAGTCCTTGGTGAGTCGTACAGGACGTTTCCACCCTACACCAACACTAATACATGTTAGAAACCTACCATTAAATCTTATAAAATTTCGTCGCCTAAAGATCAAATAGATTAAGGCACATTGACACCTTTTGCACTCATCTCCGGACATTGTGGACGTCCCTTTATGATTTTACTCTAAAACTTACTAAATTACTTTAATACATTATTATTGACCTTAAAACAGTGTTATAGACCTTAGACACTCATGTGAGGTTCTATATTAGGCTTTAGATTTTTGAAGTGTTACAAGTTCAAAGTTATGAGAGAATGCACTTGACACTCAAACAAGCATACATCATATATCTCGAAGATTAATTATATGAGAATTTCCTTTCACCTTAGAATCATCAATAGGTGAGTAAATCCTTCACATAATTTTCATAGTGTGTTAATAAGAATAGTCTTTCATTCAAAAAAACAATACTACAATGTTCATAACATATCATACATACTCTTAACATATCATCTGTAGTCATATCACATCGTATATAGTCATGTGTAGGGGTAAACGAAAGAAGGATCTTCAATCAATAAAACAATATGCATAATAATCATCACCTCCACCGTTCAAGTAGATCATAATGGACATGAACATTTCACGCATATTGGTATGTAAATGTGCACATGGGAACCAACCTTTCAATTGACACCACAAACATTTTACAATCTTATTTATGAATGGACTATTTTTGTAGAGTTGTCCTTATTATGTCACAAAAACAACAACATTACCATCATAGACACTCCCCTCTTAAAGTATTCATAAGCATGTACATAATAAAAGAATCATGAATAATTCACATATATTGCATTCAAGGGTCATATTTACTCAACACATATCATCCAATACAAAAAACACAAATACAATCATGAATCAAGTAATACATTCATGTCGTGCATAATCACATGTGATCCTATTATAGTTCATATGGGTGAAGTCTATTAACAATAGGGTCATATACAACTTAACACACATAATATTATTAACTTATTCATATTATATTTTACCCTTAAAGCATTAGGAGTCATCTTCATAATAAAAACCTTAATCTCAAGCAATGTCTAACATGATAATGTTATATCCCTAACCATAAAGTTACCTAACCACATACCTCATTCTTAATCAATTATTGTCTCATAGGAATATATAAACTCAATTCCAACACTAAACGACCATTCTCTAACATATAAGACCTAATCAAATTAGTTCATATCTACAATCTTTACATAAAAGAAATTCACTTCAAGGTGATCTAATAAAATTCAATTGATGATGAATTTCATACACCTTAGAAGGTTACACATAAGTAGAATCATACTTCCATCGTGAAATTACATCATAATTAACTCACATCTAATTAATTGGACCATCTTTCGAACCCATCACATAATGTGAAGAAGAACCATAGCTAGTATATGGGGTTTCATGATTTATTGATAAA
The DNA here is from genome assembly GCA_027704765.1 of Solanum habrochaites. Taxonomy (NCBI): domain Eukaryota; kingdom Viridiplantae; phylum Streptophyta; class Magnoliopsida; order Solanales; family Solanaceae; genus Solanum; species Solanum habrochaites. The sequence continues at coordinate 204,502 of JAKWJA010001219.1, forward strand.
TTTGAGTTAAAATAGTATAATATAAATCTTATATCTATAGACAAACATAATTCTAATTTTAAAAGTTACGTTCTAAGAAATCCAAAGAGTGAAGTTGAAACCCTAGCTAACTGAGATTTCTAGAATTTAGTTATAAGCTTTTGAAAGGGATCTTTGGGAGATAGCTTCAAAAGAATGATGGAATCACATACCTTAGGTGTAGAATCCCACAAATTTGTATTGAAAAGCTCCCACCTTCAAGCCCTAATTGATCTCTTTATTTGTTTTTCAATGGAGAATTCTAGAGAGATAATTATTTTGAAGATAATGAATCCTTTTTATTTTATTTGGGTTTTGGGATTATTGACTTAGAGTGTTTTGGGGTTAAATGACTGAAATTGGGGTCCTACGCTTGGGAAAAAGGGCATAGCTTTGTGTTAAAACGATTTTGAAATAACATAATAAATTCACCTGCTTGAACTTGTCGAAATGGCATGATGGATTCCTTCACGGATTTTAATAATCACCACGGCCCGTCAAACTGGGCTAAAAGAATTTCCAATATAACACTGTTTTAGTGTTTTGGGCATAACTTTTTACCCCGAGATTGAAATAGGGATAACTGAGCAACGTTAGAAAGGGGACTTACAAAACTTTAATTGGATGTATAATTACCCACCTAATTATATTAGAGCTAAAAAAATATCATCATATGGAGTCGACCCTAAACTCTAAGTCAAATGAAAACCTTTCACGGATTACTTTAAGGTTTGTGTGGGGATTCACGAACCATTGTAATGCTCTTGGCCTTTGACTAGTAGCTTAGCTTTCCACCCTTTAACTCCGAAAAAATATCTCATAGCCACGACCCGTGGTGTCCATCACAAGCCATCTAGTGGCTCATGGAGAGGGTCCTTATTTTGAAAATCTTTGTGAAGCTACTACGTCACGTGCCATAGTTGGCACCAGAACTTGTGTGGGCCATCACCGGTCTAGAATTACCCCGTGGTCAAGGTTGGCAGTGGATAGGAATGTTTTAGGAAACCTTGTCCCCCTACTTATATCCCTCACCAAAAATCCTTGGCCCTTTCCCTTAACCTTTTATGTTAGCCCTTACGTTAAGGTTCTAGATCACCTACTCGTTTTCTGGATCGTTACATTATCTCCCCCTTAGGAACATTCTCCTCGAATGACACTTTAAAAACTTTAGGGGATTAAACACTCATGACTAGCAGCCCATAATACAGGAAAAATAAAATGCACAAATCTAGGAGGAAACATCAACTCCATCTCAAACATACCTCATGAAATACAAGAAAGTAGGAACGGCATCGATTAGCCCAATATGCATGATATGAAATATATCTCATGTTCATAGGAGGAAGTACCTTCTCCAAAGCAAGGTCAACATATCATTAGGGATCCAATATGCCACTTCATCAAATGAATAACAAATCATGTTCATTTTTTAACCTTATGAAGTACAATATTCCATTATTATATAGTAATGCACAATCATCATGAGGAACAAATAAAATATAGAAAACTCATTTTATGCAATACAAGAATCTTTCACGAACATTATTAACATGAGAAGAAAATTGAAATTTCCTAAAACATGCCTAACTTAAAAACATTGTACAACCCTAAAAAGGAACTTTCAGACTCAAACTAGAATATGAACAAAAGAAACGGATGAAGATATAAGAATAAATTTTGCTATCTAAGAACATGTTATCCCTTTTGAAATTAATTCCCATTTTTACTAAAACCTAAAATACTACTTTTTCCAAACAAAGCCAAGCATTACCAAAGTCAACACGACCTTACCAGGATTTAAAACCAATAGAAGTCTAATAATCATGCATCCAAATTCTACGAAGGTTAACAAGAGTAACTCTAAGGGACAAGGAAATCATAGGACACATATAATATCCAAGAAATCACAACCATAAATTAGTTAAAGAGAACTTCTAATATTAGGTAGAGGAGGAATAGAAGGGAACATGAGGTTATTGGGAAATCTCATTGTCATTTGGCCTCCAAAATAACCACTTTCAACTACAACCTTTACTAAAATATCACTCCTCATTGTTTCATGAACCACTTTCTAACACTTGTGTTTCTTAATTGGGTGGTCTAAGATCCCACTTGGTACTTCTAAATTTAGGGAGGTTCTCATTTTAGCAATCTTACTCACAACTAACCTTACCAACACCACTCAAACTCTTATTTGAGTCTACCAACCTTAGACTACACTCCTCGAAGTCACTAAACCCTTTTAAGGTGAGAATTTTAACCCAAACCAAATAATCAAAAAAATAAAATTTTTATATCCATCACATAGGGTGATTCGAACCATGGAGAATTTCGCTTCTAACCTGCTTCAAAGAATTTACTAATTCAACCTCGCTATGCATCACTTAAACAAAACTATTCATTTAATCCTCCAACATGTCATAAAACTAATAATCGCTAAGTTTTGTTCTACCAACCACTAAACAAAAACTCACAATAACTTTGCTAGGTAGTCACATTATCTCCTCCTTGGGAGTAATCATACAAATTTATTCTAAGAATTCATCATATGATATAGGCAACAATGAAGCATCATTCACATTAAAGGCAATATCACAATATATTACCTAAAATTTGTAATGTAACATAGTCATATTTGGCACCACAACCAAACTTTCTCCTTCACTCTTGTAGCATAAACCCTCCTAGTAGTCACATCCTAAAGACCATCAGACAAGTGATAAGAGAGAATGTATCTACCCATGGCGCGACTAGGACAATTAATAAGTTAAATTTCCTAATCATCCAATAGCCTCCTATTTATAATGTTCCACTCTTCACATTTATGAGCAATAAGTTACAAGATGTGGTTTGAGACATCCTATATTATTCCAAAAACCTTATACTCCGATATTTAGTTTGTCAGGATCCGGTGTACCCCCTAGATGTAACATGGGGTAGTCGACCCCAAAGAGGTCTCCTTAGCACAATCATAGACATAGGCTAATTTATGTCTAGTATAAAAGTATAGATTCTACGCACTATGTCTCACACCATATATAACATTAAAGTAAAAACTCTTGAATACAACCACAGGGATATAATCATTGAATTCGTAAAAAATATAAAGTAATATCATCAAGGACATAAGGTCAAAACCTCGAAACAATGAGGGCTCACCAATCTCCTTCCTCTTTATCTACTATGAAAGTAGACACGAGGATGGCATCAAATATTCAAAATCTTACACTTATAAAAAATGTAGAAAGAGAGAGGTTCTCACTAAAAGTAATAAGTATGGAATTCATGCCTAAAAACCATTGAAACTTACATAAAAGTGTCGTTTCATTTGAAACCATGTTAGATTATACTTTGAACATCATCTTTGATTTTTTGGAGAATGCAACTCATAAAGCAACTAACATACAATTCATTTTAGTATAATAGATATCATCATAATTTCAATAATTGTCTCAAACATAAGCATAATACATATCCCAATCTTCGGAAGATATATTTAATACAAATAACCAAATAAGTAGATAATATCTTAATAATAGAACTACCACATAACAAACCCAAAGCCACACAAACAAAATGTAAAGGTAACATACCATAATCCTACCAAACACTAAGTATCACATTTAAGACATAAAAACATGCATATCTTACTTTATCATAGTCATAAAAAAAAGTACAAAAATAAGGAGTCATTCATATTCATAACTTGTGACAAGTGAAGAGAACCTATCGCACAACACCTTTATAGTCTACTAGTTCAATGTATAAGTGAAGTCCTACACCACACTTAAACTAAGTAGAACTTATTAAGAATTCATTGTCATAGTTCATGTTCATAATAATAACTCATATAAAAAATACATTCAACTCATAGTAATCATATCATAAAAGATATAAACTATGCCTACTCTCAAAGCCTACTTTTTCAATGCACAAATGAAGTACTACAACCCCATTTGTACTAAGTAGAACCTTTTGAGAAAACATAGAACATGCTCATGTTTTTATCATAATTCATATTCTCATCATTTAGACCTAATAGAGATAGACTTTGTGAGCTACATGGAATCCACTTTTCTACCCCCATACTGAAAAGAGGTGTCCTACTTGCGTAAGGTACAATATGCAAAATACCTTAAAGGTGGATCCCCCACCTATATAACTATGTGTGTACATATTTTTAGGATATGGGAATTACTACTAGATATCTGAACTTTCTAAACCTAAAAGTTTCCATCTCATTGTTAATATTCTCTCAATGCCGATCATAATTATCTATAATTTCATATTAAGTATTTACATAATTTCATGGTTAGGAGAGGATTCACTAGAAACTCAAATAAACTTACATCGTACTAGCTGGTACATTCAATAAATGAGAATGTCTTTCAACCTTAGAATCATCAACATGTGGCTAAATAATTCACATCATATTCATATTGTGTTCATGAGAATAGTCTTTCATTCAACATAACATTTCTACCATAATTATATCATATCATAAGTACTCATATCATATCATACATAACCATGTGTAGGGATAAACAAAATAAGGTTCATGTATCAATACAACAATATACACAATAAATAACACCTCCACCTTTCTAGTGAATCATCATGGTCATGTTCTTTTCATGTATATTGCTATGTAAAATGTACCACCGCTAAAACAACTTAGGTGAACCTAGAGACTAATGCTTGTGTCTTATAGTTTTGAAGTCCTAAAACAGTTTATAATATACTTAGGAGGCAGTGGTTAAAGTTTCATTATTTTTGTAGGTCAAACGTCTAAGAACGTCGATGACATTCGGAAGGGTTGCCTTGAAACAACTTTGTGTGTCTTAGTGTGCGTCATAGAGTTTTGTGTGTTTGTTATGGATGAAATTGGCGTTCCTAAACTTGTGTACGAATATATTTGGGTTGGAAATGTAAAGGTAAATATACCCAAGAACAAACTAAGGTTCCTTGAAGAAGGACCCATCTTTGTAGCCAAAACATCCTAAGGCATTCTGACCTACAGTGACAATGGACTCCTAGTAGGTTGGTCGATGCCCTGTAGGTAGAGGGCGTTTATGGGGAATTATGCTTGAAAGTTCGTCCTTGCAAAGACCAGTCTTTTACTCAAATCACGGACCAACATGATGGTCTATTGGTTGGGTGACGCCCTGTCGATGGGCAAGGGTAGGTTAGTCTGCAATATTGCCTACTTCACTGTAAAGTGAAGGGGTTAATTAGTTAATTCACCCCAAATAGTAATAATTGTTTGGTAGGCTTACTAAAGGTATCCTAGATATTTTAAATATATTTATAAGTCCTAACAAACTAGATGAATTCATTGTTCCAAATCAAAACTCAAAATCTCTAAAAAAAACTCTCTAGAACTCCATTGAAGTCAAAACTCAAGATAGATCTTGTATTGAAGATTGGTTGGTGATTCATCATCAATTATCATAAAATTAGTTGTCTAGCATTATTCCAGGTATGGTTCTTCATCCTTGAAACTCTTTTCTTCAAGGAGCCAAACATTAAACAGATTTCCAAAGTCTTCCAAAGATGAATTTATCCAATTTTGATATATATCCATATGTTTTTGCATAAAGCGTTTTGAATCATTATCCATTTATTGAATTGATATTAATATTATATTTTTAACTTAATTACTCTACGAACCCATGCAATTCATGAACCATAGTTTTTGATTATTTAGTGGGTGACGTGATCATGTCTTAATGCTATTGAATTCTTATGTAGTTTTATTAGGGCTATTGAATTATGATCGGAACATGTTAGAATTGTTCGTATGCTGCTCTAAATTCATAAATCTATGTTAAACTATCTTTTATTCATTTTATTTTGTAAATATTGCATTGAATTAGTGATCATGGATGTCGGTAAGAGCCTTTGAGTATTGTGTTGAATGATTTAGCTATGGATTGAAGTATTGATAGTGGATTGGTGGTACGCTGACCTAGTTCTATTTATATCATGTAATTTAGGTCTTTTATTATTTAGTAATTGGTATGTTCTCTTTATGGTGGCGGTTTTATGTCCATAACTTGGGAATGATGTGGCTCATCGGCGTTACTTTAAGCATTACGATGATCATTGAATTATCGGCTTTAATTGAGATAGTATATTTTTTTTTGTGGTTTAATTATGTGAAGTATGATCATATCTTTTTACATGGCATTAATGTAAAGGTATGTGTTCCTCTATTGACATTAGGTGATCATGTTAGAGTGTGACTATGTCCTTATGTGTGTAGTCTTAGGATTGATAGATGATTCTTCCTAATATGTTTTGTGAGTCCTTATGATGGTTATATTGATGATATTATATTAGTGAATAGGGTGACCTATAGATGATGTAGGTTACGCTTATGTGCTTATAAAATAATATGATATATGTTAAGTATGTGTGTGTCTTGTTTTGTTAGACTTGTATCCCTTACATGATACATGAATAATCAAAATATATCTTCTTGAAATAGTATGCTAAATACTCTTAGTATTGTATGTGTGATTTACATGTGACCTTGAACATTTCTAAGAAAGTCCTTTATGTGGAACCTTCATTGTAGATGTTAGGTTATGATATCTATGAAGTAGAGAGTCATGATGGTATCCTTCTTATGTGAATGGTGGACTTATGTTTGGATGGATGGAAAGACATGAAATCATCCTTAGGAAAATCATTTAGCAATTCTCTTAGCCATTGAAGGTAGCAGTACTCGACACTCTTTGGTATGGTGACATGTTATTGGGTTATATACAAGATATGGAACCTCTTCATGTAAATTACTCTATGAGAAAAAGGCTAGAACCGTGTGAGTATGGTTTGGGATGTAGCTCTAGTTAAGGATGACACTAGGGTACAAAGAAACCCTTAATATTCATTAACCATGTGCCTACACTAGTTGTGGTCTAGTTCTACAATTGGACTGTACAACAAACCTCCATCGGAGTAGTTTCATGACTCTGAATCCCATGGATAGATAGTATAGTCTATGATAATTATTGGATATTATCATCATATGGGATACCTAATTATATTGGAGTTCTATGAAGTTTAGGTGGTGGATTGATACGCTAGCTAGGAATTGGACGACTAGGCTTTGAAGATGTTAGTAAGTGAGTGTAACATTCTAGAAAATGTAATAGTGTAGTGAAGAGTCTATATAGTTTTAAGAATAGGTATTAGGGTACATATGAATCCCAATGCCCAATACTGAGTAATATTGGGCATATTAGGATATTAGCTTAAGGGTTTTTGCCAATTTCTATGTATTAAGATATACCTTGATGTTCAAATGCCCCAATTCAAGCTTGTTTAGAATTGTACCTTCAATGAAGACCCAAAAATAAAATGCTTAATTCCTTAACTCACACATTAGGTACGAGGCATCCAAGTGTCAAGCCTAGGGTTCCTAACCAGTCCTAGGATCACCCTAACTTACCTAATTAGCTAACTTACCTAGGACAAATAAAAAAAATAAACTAAGTAGTGCACCCGATAACATAATACCTAACCGGGTGACACTAGCCTAGTAATTAACTCAAGAAACATCCTAGTACCTAACATAGGATTGTCCAAAGCGGTTGGTTATTGTCCTAGTGACTTGGGGGCATTTTAGTAATTACCGTACGTCATTTGATTAATTAAATTAGCAAATGACTAAATTAACTTAGATTCTAAATCAAGGCCGAACCTATACCTAATTTTAAGATTTGACTATGTCAAATGCTTTCCTATTTTTAGTCAATTTAGAAGGGGCATTTTGGTAATTAGAGAATTTATTTAGTTAATTAGATTAATAAGACTATGTTGAAATGGTCAATATCACTTCCTAAGAGTTAGACTCACGTTAAACCACAAAAAACTCATGACTGAAAATAGGGAAAAAAACATAAAATATTATCGAGTTCTCTTAGGCGATTTCATGTATTCTTCAAGATTTTTTGTGCAAAGTTCAACGTGGTCTTCGTATATTCAATACTACATTAAGGTATGGATTTTGTCTCTTGTATTCCTTTATCCAAGAGTCTTTTCAAACGTTTTGAATTCAAGAAAATGAAATTAGGGTTGTTCCCAATGAAACGGTTATTCATCTTCCTAGTTCTCCATATTTTTTATTTTAATAGTATGTGTAATGCAAATCCCGAGCATGTTTTTGGTATGTGGTTTTTTCCAAAGAAACTAATGTTCATCTCCCTAGTTCTCCATTTTATGTAGGTTTCCTGGTTTGATAATGTCGAATCAGACCCATTGGCTAGATCCGTATTATAAGAGAATTATTTACATCATATAAGGAGTGTTGTAATGTCTAATTGTGTTCGAGAAGATTAAAATATTTATGAGTCGTTTGTGAAGTTTATTTTACTGTTAAAAGTTAACTTTCTTAAAATGATGAGATTACTATAGTATATACATGAAGTTAAGTTAATTGGCTAATGATATTCTCATACTAGTGTTTAGTGAAAGTATGGTTTATGCCAATAAATTTTCTTACAGTGGTATTTCAAAAATATGATATAGAATTGGCTAATTACTATGTTATACCAAATTAAGCATGACCAATCTAACTCAATGATACTCATAACTAAAGGTATGTCAATGATTGGGACGAGTCCCAACATACCCTATCTAAATAAACTTGTGAACATAGTAGTACAATAAAGAGTATCCATAACATTCATAAAGAATGATTCAAGACTACCAAAAAACATTGAACAAGATAAGGTGAGTAACGACATAACTAAAATCTAATGAGTTATGAAATTCAAATAAAATGGGGTGTTAAAGGAAGTGAGACAAGTCTCACTTGCACCTAAACATTTATGTTAAAGATACTCACATAAGAGGGTGTTAGAAATTGTGAGACAAGTCTCATTCACACCATAATTATAATGTAAAATTAAGTTCACATTCATAAAGTAAAGAAAGAGATGACTAGGCCTCCATTGAGCTAAGTATACCTCATACTAGAAGCAAGCTTCCCTAATGATTGAGTAAACTCTAAAACTTATAAAGTATAAGAAATTGATCAAATAACCGACTCACTTGAAATGAGTGTGTGCAAGAACATGTAAGCCTCATGAGATGAGACTACAACCAAGGTTGATAAGGGTATCCAAAATCTCCTATTGTTTGAACTATTTTGCCAACATAGGAACTAGGTAGTGGATTCCACCTAAGAGAACTAGGTAGTATTCGATTTCACTTTGGCAGGTGAACCACCTCTTTTAAGTGTGGGGAAGACACTGGATTTCATGTTTATCTCAGATGATCAATGTTGTTTAAGTGCTCAAGAAAGTATTCAGTTTCACTTTAGCTGTGAACCACCCCCTTTCCGGTGTGGGGAAGACACTGGACTTGATTTAACTTTAACTAGTGAACCACCTCTTTTTGGTTTAGGGAAGACATTGGATTTCACGTTTGCATACATGATCTCAATGCTAAAGATTTATTTTAGAATGTAAGAAAAAAAGAAAAAGAGATGTAAGTCCAAAGTCAAAAAAAGTAAGAAAAAGCATAAGTATATCAATTCATCTGTTTTTTATGAGAATGATGTTTTAACAGTTATTGGCTTATGCAAACAAAGATAAATGTTGGATTATGATGAATTTTTATATTATGCAAATGAATGAGTAATGGGCATAGAAAATAAAGATTGGCTTATAAAGAGTTCATGCCCAACTGTAGTCAAATCATTTCCTTAGTCTCTTGGATTACTTACTTAATTCATTGTAGGTATGGGAATATAATGTATCATTTCACTTGTAAGTAAAAAAGAGGATTAAAGGAGATCATTAAACTAAAAAATAAATAGAATAAAATACTGTAAAGAGATCTCTTGGACAAAGAGGGATCAATATTATAAATTTTTGTTTGAGTAGTTCTAAAATTATGTTCATGATTCCAAGGTCTTATATTCATATAGAAGATGAGTTGTGTTCTTTAAATGCATGAAAACATGTCATATTCATAGCATAAATCACAAATGAATTACGAAAGTATAGTGACTTCACTTTCCAGAAACGACATGTTTTTATAGGAAGAGATTTCCTTGATCATGTATTTTCCTTATGTGTTTATTTGCATAAACCCATACTTAGTAAAAGTATTTACTAACCCCTATACTATTGCTATTTTTGTTGATGCAGGTTCCTGAAGTGGTTGAAGATTTGTTGAAGTGGTTCGTACTAGTATCTCCAACCATTTGTAGGTCCCCTTAAGTTCGAGGATGCTACATTTGCTTTCTAGGTTTAGTACATTAGACGTAGCTAGTGGATGCTGTCCCTAGTTTTTCCTTTCAAAGAGTTGTTCAAAGCTTTGTTATAAGGACGTTTGGAAAATTATTATTATATTATGAATTCTTTATTTCAATTGTTTTATCTATTAAAGATTGTTGTTTGGTTTGAGCCATAGCATATAACTCTTATACAGTATTTATATGTAGTAAAAGTATACATCATTAAGTTTTAAAAAGTTTTAAATTTTTGCACAAATTTAACCATATTATTATCTTGAAATCTAAGAAGAGGCTTGTTTGCGACCTCTAAGAGGTTAACGATGCCGATCTCATCTAGGGTCTAGATTCCGGGTGTGAGAAACTTGGTATCAGAGCATGAGGTTAAATTACCGAGGAACTAATGCTCAAAACAAACACGTTGCATAGTTTCTAGGTTATGGTTGTTAATTGCACCACACCCATGACTTAGAGACTTAGTGATGTTAAGAATATTTCCTTCTTCCAATCTTTATCGTGCTATGTTGAGTCTTAAGATTTTGTGTTATTATAGCATCTAACTTCCTTGTTGTGTGTTCGTGTAGAAAGATGAACACAAGAAGAAACGGAGGAAGGAGAGTTTGAGAAGCAGCTACTGGGGGAAACCAAGATCTTCCTCAAGCCCCAGGTGCTTGAGTAGAAGTCCCTGTCAATCCAGCTACATTGACGGATGGAGAAGTAAGAGCAGCACTTGTTCAAATGGCCAAGCCATCATTACTCATGCATAGGCTATAACATCCCAGGAAACTAGAAAGGGTGCTCCAAGGGAGAACCCACATGTTAGAATCATGGCTAGCAGACTGAGAGAGTTCACCAGAACGAATCCTCTAGTCAACTAGGGGTCCAAAACAAATGAGGATCCCCAGGAGTTTATGGATGAGGTTCACAAGATTCTTTGTGCTATGGGTGTTAATTAAGAGGAGAAGACTGAGTTAGCTGCATATCAGCTCAGGGATGTTGCACAGCTGTGGTACAAGATGTAGAAAGATGGAAAAGCACTAGGAGAACTCCCCATTACTTGGGACATTCTCAAGACTACATTTCTTGAGAGGTTCTTTCCCAAAGAGCAGAGAGAGTCTAAAGTTGAGGAGTTTATTAACCTACGTCAGGGAGGTATGTCTGTCAAAGAAAAATCCTTGAAGTTTGTTAAACTTTCCAAATATGCTTCTTCCGTGGTGTCCAATAACAAGGATATAATGAGCAAGTTTTTGACTATTGTATCGGAGGATCTTGAGGAGGAGTGTCAGGAATCCATGTTGAATGATAACATGTACCTTGTTAGGTTGATGGTACTTGCACATCAGGTGGAGGAGAGTTGTCGGAGGAAGAGAGGTCGCGAAGGAAAGAATCCTAGGGCCTCGGATAGGCAGGTTCTAGCACTGGTAAGAGTTCATTTGGAGTCTAGAAGAGTCCCAATTTAATAAAGGGAACCAGCATTAAGGTAATACTACTCCTTCAAGGAACAATAATTCAAAAGGGGGCAAGTCTTGCCCCAAAATGCGCAATGATAGAAATTACAAGCGTGACAGTAGCCGGTGTGGTAAGTGTGGTCGTTTACATTGAGGAGAGTGCCTGGTAGGTTTTAATTGCTGCTATGGGTTTGGAAAGAGTGGGCATATGAAAAGGGATTGCCTACATGTGAGGAATCAGGCCAAGACAGATACTCACACGCGGTCTAATTCTATTACTATAGCCTTCGAAGAGGAACATGTTCTATGCTTTGCATGGCTTCTCTTTTCCTGTGTATGCTTTGTTAGATCCAGGATCAACTTTGTGGTTTGTTACTCTTTTAGTAGCTAGAAAATTTGACTTGCTTCCTAAGATCTTGATGAGGCTTTTCTGTTAGTATTCCCGTGGAGCAACACTTTAGAGTTGTGAAAGAGGATATGAGACCTGTCCAAAATTATTATTGTTTAAAGTCACCAATGTTGACCTACATAGAATTCACCATTCTTGACATTGATATAATTTTGGAGTTGGAATAGCGCCAAAATGTATGATACTATAGTAAGGTTGAAGTTTCCTAATGAGTTAGAGTTGGAATGGGAAGGGTGTGGTTCAAATCTAACAAGACAGCTATTTTTCAATCTTAAACCAAATAAGATGTTATCTAAGGGGTATTTGTAACACTTAGTCAGAGTCAATGACTTACAGCATGAGGTTCCTTCCATAGACTCTATTTTCATAGCGAATGAGTTTCAAGATGTCTTTTTAGAGGATTTACCAGGACTTCCTCCTGAAAGCGAAAGTTTAATTGGAGTGTAAACATAAGACCCAAACACCCAAACCAATTTCATTCTTCCCGATAGAATGCTCCACCAGAACTCAAAGAGTTGAAGTTGAGTTAAAGATCTCGACTTGATAAGGCTTCATCTAGCAGAGTATATCCCCCATGGGTGCTCCTGTGTTGTTCGTTAAGAATAAGTTGGAAAACTTAGAATGTTATTGAGTATCGGCAACATAAAAAGTCACTATAAAGAACAAATACCCTCTTTCCTAAATTGATGATCTATTTGATCATCTCAAAGTTTCATGTTTCTTTTTTAAAATAGATCCCCGGTCATGGTATCACCATCATAGAGTAAGACAAGAGGACATTCCTAATATTTCCATCTATACTAGGAATGGTCATTACAAGTTTCTTGTCGTGTCATTTGGACTCACGAATGCACCAACCGCGTTTATAGACCTTATGAATAGGGTTTTCCATGAATACCTTGATTCTTTTGACATAGTATTCATAGATGATATCCTCATATACTCTAAGACCAGAGAAGAGCATTAACAATATTTGATAATGACATTGCAAGTGCTTAGGGAACATCATTAGTATGCGAAATTCAGTAAATGTAAGTTTTGGCTTAGATTAGTGACCTTCCTTGGTCCTGTTGTTACCGACCAGGGTTTAGAGGTTAATCCAGAAAAGATTGAGGTAGTAAAGAAATAGCTCCGAGACCCCTACTCCTAATACATCCGGAGTTCTGGGTGGCTAATTACATCGCATCATTGTTGCGGCTTTTCCACTATTGCACTCCATTGAAACTTTAAACAAATAAGGAGGCGAAGTTGTAGTTGTTTGAAAACTGTGAGAAGAGTTTCAAGAGCTCACGACAAATCATTATTAGCCCCATTAGCAAATGGGGGAGGAGGAGTTGGTGAAGGGGTATGTGGCTTGTTTCTGTACTTTGATTGCTTCCCAGTAGGTTTGGGATTGTATTTATGTAGGGTGAAGTAATTGCCTATGCATCAAGCTATTGAAATACAACGAGAAGAATTACCCTACCCTGATCTTGAGTTAGCTACTGGGTATTTCATTTAAAATTTTTGAGACGTTACCTATAGGGTGCACATGTGAGTATTTACTAACCATTAAAAAGTCTTCAGTATGTTTTTAGAAGAGAGAATTAAATAATATAGAGAACAAGGCTACAGCTGATCAAGGATTATTGACATGAGTGTCCACTACACCCAGGTAAGGCCATGTAGTGGCTGATGATTTGAGCCGATGAGCATGGGTAGGTGTGTGTCTCATTAAAAGATTATAAGAAAGAGGGGTTAAAGAGTTACACCAATGGTCTAGGTTAGGACGTTCGATGGTGATTGTAGATACATTCAGAGGGGGTGTTGCATTCGTTACAGTTCCTGAATATTTCATTTGGTTTTGTAGATGTCGAAGCTAAGCGCATTCGAACCAGTACTCATGGCGTAGAAAGACTCATGTTGAGAAGAGAATGAATTATTCTCCCAGGGGGAATGGGTGGCTTAGATACGAGACGCAGATTATTGTGTCCTTTTAATATCTGAGGTCTAATAATATTGCAGATCCTCATGGCTCCAGGTATTCCATTAATCCAGGTTCCACTAATATTTATCATGATCTCAAGGAGATCTATTGGTGGAAAGGTCTGAAGTGAGATATTTCTAAGATTCTCGAGGATTGCCCCAATTGCCAACATATTAAGGCCGAACATCTTAAGCCTGGAGGTCTTACCCAGTCGATTGAGATTCAAACATGGAAGTGGGAGGCTAATAATATAGATTTTGTTGGTGGTCTTCCTAGAACAGGAGATGCATTATTCATTTTTGGTCATTGTTAAAACGGGATTTGACTAAGTTCTGCCACTTTATAATTGTGAAAGTATACTTACCAGGCGTTGAGACGCCCCCTCAAGATGTTGTTATGATGGAGATAGTGACAGGTAGCATCTAATTCCATGATCTATTCATCTCGGGATATGGGATCCCAGTTTACTTCTCACTTTGGAGGAATCTTCAAAAAGAGCTTGGTAACAGGTGGAAGCTCAGATTGAATTGCATCCGAGCGGAAGGGACCAAGAGAGCAATACCATTAGACTCTTTTAGGGACATGCTAAGAGCATGTGTTATGACTTAAGGGGAGTGGGAGATCAATTACCATTGATTGAGTTCTCGTATATAATAAACTTACCATTAATTAATTGAAAGCCACCTTGAAGAACTGTACGGTAGGAGTGAGGAATCTCCGGTAGGGTGTTTGACGTGGTACGAGTACATTACATCCTTGGCCCTTAAATTTATCCATGAGGTTGTGGAAAAGGTAGAATGGAGCAGGGAGTTAGATTGCCTACTGCTTAAACGTCTTCAAAATTCTGTGCTGATAATAGGAAGAAGTCTGAATGAGATAGGTGACTCAAGTACGAAGATATCACCAATTACATCGAGTAGGTAATGCGTAATGGAATGTTGCCTATGAACCGAAATACAGCCAAATGACTTTCCTCGTTTCATTCTAGTTGTCAATGAGAACCCTTTCTAACAGAAGAGGTTCTAGTTTGAAATTTTAGAAAATCACCAAAGGAACCGCGGGTGGGTGAGACAAGGAGGTTTCCCCGTAAAATTGTTAGGGAGGAGGAACCACCTTTTGAGGGAGCAACATGCGAGAGACGAGCGATTATTAGATCTATTCCCCCTCACTTGTCAGTTTTGGGTTAGATGTACTCTTCCTAAGAGTCTAATTTGTTATGAATACTCTAACTTTTAGTGATTAGTTGGTTTTGTGTTTTACATCCAACATTATGTGTTTATACTTGCACTAATGAATCAATATGCGTCCTGCTTGCATTCATGTTGTGTTTTGAATAGCGTTGGACATTGATTTTGTGTTTACATGAGTTATTATTGCTTGAGTTAAAGTATGATTGAGAAAGGAAGTTCCTTAATCCCAGATATGAACGCTTTCAAAATAATTCTTTTGAGCGATGTGCATCATCCAGGAGTAGCTGAATGAAATATTCACAAAGAATAAAATTCAGGATGTGATGTGTTTTTAGAAAATATCCAATTTGTTCAAAATGATGTGTAGTGTCATTCGGGGATGCATGTTTTAGGGTGGGGATAATGTAAAACATTCAAGAAAATATGGCTCGTAAAGTAAGGTTATTCAGTTTTAATATAGTTAAATGCTGGTTTACATAGGCATCCCCATGCCAAATATTGAGTAATCTTGGAAAATTAGAGCATATCGCTTAAGGGGTTAGCCAAATGCTATGTATTAAGATATGACCTGAAGTTCCAATGCCCCTATTCAGCTAGTTTAGGAATTAGCCATGAGACCCTAAACTAAAATGATTAATTACTTAACTCAAACATTAAGGTACAAAGGAATCCAAGTGGGAAGCCTAGGTATTATTTGGAGCAACTTTTATTATGATTTTAAAAGTATCTGTAGTTTATGTTTTTTTAAGAATTGCCCAAGGAATTGAATTTGAGGATCTTGCGGACAAAAAAATAATAAGTGAAAGCAAACACATGTGCACAGCATAACTGTTGCTAACAGCCAGAGGGAGCCAATCAAAAAATTCGCCGTTCGGGATGTTGTTCGAGGGCAGGGCGTGCGTGCGGTTAAATCACATGGCTAGCTTCCTAAAACGTTACTAGGATCTAACTAACTTACCTAAATAGAAAACTAGCCTATGACAAACAAAAAAATAAAGTAACTAGTTCAGCCGACAACCTAAGACCTAGCAGGGTGACACTAGCCTAGTAACTAACTCATGAAATATCCTAGTACCTAACCTAGGATGGTCCAAAAGGGTTTGTTATGGTCCTAGCGATTTAGGAGGTTATTTTTTTTAATTCTCCCTAGGTCACTTCCCATTATTCACACTTATCAACCACTTTAATTATTAACTTAAATTCCCAAATGTAAAGGCCTCCCCCCCGTCGGCGAACCCTTAGCTAATATTTCAGATTTGGCTAAGTCTAATGCTTCCCTATTTTTAGTCAATATAGGAGGGGCGTTTTGGTAATTGGCTAATTTATTTATTTAATTAACTTAATTAGACTAATATGAATTAGTGAATATCAATACCTAGAACTTAGATTCACGTTCAACCACTAGAAACTTACGACTGAAAACACTGACCAAAATGCAACAAAAATAGAAAATACTCTTGAGTTCTCTTAGGCAATTGCAAGGCTATCATTCAAGATTTTTCGTGCAAAGTTCAAGGTTATCTTCTTAAATTCAATTCTACAGTAAGATATGGGTTTTCTCTCCTGGATTCCTTTCTTCAAGAGGCTTTTCAAACGTTTTGAATTAACAAAAATGAAACTAGGGTTGTTCCGAATTAAACGTTCGTTAATCTCCCTAGTTATCCCTATTTCGGATATTAAACGTAGAGAGAAACATGGAAATATGGAGCATGTTGTTTGTATGTATGTGTGGCTAATTTATCCTTATGTGGGGGTTTTTGGCATTTGGTAATGTCGAATGATAACTACCGGGCTACCTCCGTATAGATTAGAGTTTATTTTTTACATGAGATAAAGAGTCTTGTAATATTTGATTGTGTTGAGAAGATGAAAAAAATTATTATGTTCCTTTATGAAGTTTAGTTTTTTTTTTTTTTGTTTTGTTTTGTTTTTGTTTTTATTTTTTTTTTTTTTATTGAGTTTAGTTTTTTTTTTTTGTGATTTTTTTTTTTTTTTTTTTTTTCTTTTTTTTTTTTTTTTTTTTTACATTGGTAGTTGTTGTTGTTCTGTTAAAACGTGAACTTGCTTAAAATGATAAAATGACGATAGGAATTGGTTATACATAAGTGAAGTGAATGGCTAATTGATATCTCATGACCGGTGTTTAGTGAAATTTTTGTTTAGGCCAACGCTAAATTAGCTTACAGTTGTATTTCAAAAATATGAAAGAATTGGCTATGGACTAAGTTCTACCAAATAAGCATGGACCAATGTAACTCACCATGAAACTCATAACCAAGGGTAATGTACAACGATTGGGAAATGGTCCAACCATAAACAATGTAAATGAACTTGTGAACATGTAGAACAATAAGAGTCTCATAACATTCATTAAAAGACATGGTGCAATACTACCAAAGAAGAATTAACAAGATAAGGTCGAGTAGTAATGGACATAACGAAAATGCTTAGGAGTTATGAAATTGATATTAAAATGGGTGTTAGCGGAAGTGAGACAAGCTCTCGTTCACACCATAATGCTTAGTAAGATTAAGTTCACATTCAAAAGTAATAAGGATGAACTTTCATTCACGCCTGAGGTAAGTATAACTATATTTTAAGAAGCTCTCCATAATGAATGAGCAAAATCTAAAGTTATCTAAAATTATATCGAAATGAGAAAACAGCACGAAGACTAAAATGAGCTTGTGCACGCAACATGTAAGACTCATTCGATGGCGATACACCACAAAGTTGATAAGTGTTCTCCAAAATATCTAGTCTCTGAAAGATTTTGCCAGCATAGTAACTATCAGTCGATTCACCTAAGAGGCTAGGTGGTAATAAAACGGTTGCACTTTGGCAGGTGAACCACCTATTTTAGTGTGGTGTAGACAGATTTGAACTATTTATATCACATAGATCTATGTTTTAAAATGCTCAAGAGGTATTTTGTTTACTTGGGGTGAAACCATCCCGGTTTTGGTGTATGATTGTGGGGAAGCAGGCACTTGGTTTACCTTAGGCAAGTGAACAACCCATTTTTAGTGTGGGTGTAGACCTGATTTAATGGAACTCATATGATCTAGGTTAACTAATGGTGACCACCTCTTTTTAATGTTGGGGAAGAACTGATAAGTATGCTCACATTATTCCTAATGCTAAAGATTTATTTAAGAAAGTAACAAAGAAGAAGAGATGTAATGTTTCATAAGTGATCTAGTAAGCATTCTTAAAGGTACAGTATATCAACACATCAGTGTTTGAGAAGAATCAAGTATTAAAAATTATTGGATTATGACAACAAAGATAAAGATTGGCTTATAATGACTTCTTATGTTATGCAAAATGAACGAGTAATGGGCATAGCCAATAAAGATTGGCTTATAAAGACTTCATGCCCAATTAAAGTCACATCATTTTCTAAGTCTCTTGGATTACTTACTTAATTCATTGTAGGTATGGGACTATAATTTATCATTGCACTTATAAGTAAAACAAAGGATTAAAGGAGATCATTGAACTACAAAACACAAAAAATAAAAGACTGAAAAAATAAACTAAGTCTGGAAAGAGAATTCTCGTCCTAAGAGGGGGAAAAATTATAAATTTTCATTCGAGTTGTTCTAAAATTTTGTTCATAATTCCAAGGTCTTATGTTCATATAGAAGATGAATTATGTGCTTTAAATTCATGAAACATGTTATATTCATAGCATAAATCACCAATAACTAATTGGGAATGTATAGTGTTTTGACTTTCTACAAACCACATGTTGTTATAGGAAGATATTCCTTGATCATTCATAGTCTTTCTGTGTTTATGTGCATACATCCATATAAAGAGGTTTTTTTTTTGGTACTAACACTGTAATATTTACTATTTTATAGGGCAAGTTCTTGAAGAGGATTGAAGATTCGTTTTTAAAGCGGTTAAGGACTAGATCTCCAGAACATTGGTAGTCTTTTGCTTGCGAAGGTGTAATCAATTGACACTGGTAATGGATGTTTTCCTTGCGTTTCTTTCAAAGTTTGTTAAAATCTTTGTCATAAGGGCCATTTGGCAAACGAATATATTATGGAATTCTTTATTTCAAATGTTTAATCTATTATACATGGTGTTTAGGTTGAACCTAACATGGCACTCTTATAAAAAAATTATATGAAGTCAAAGTATACATCATTAAGTATTAAAAAGTGTTAAATTTTCTGCAAAATTTAACTGTATGGTTGGCTTAAAGATAAGAAGAGTGGGTCTGTGACTCGAGAGTGTTAAATTAATTGGTCTCATTTGCGTTAGATGTCAATGTGACAATGAATCCTTAGGTCTTTTCCAATTCATTACTTGAACTGTACCATGATATGTTGAAATGACTCGTAAGTGACACTAATGGAAGATAAATGAATTAAGTTCGAAATCATGTTAATGAATAAGGCCTTATTTAAGAAAGACTTATATAAGAAAGTGGTTGCTAAATTAGACATGATCAAAACTTAGTTAGTCTTAAGGATTATTGATGTTATTTTGGAGAGGCTATATGGTTTTTATATTCTTAAATTACTTAAGTAAGTCATTGATAACATTTTGGAGAAGAATTTCACTATACATGTGTGTGTTATGTTGTGTAATGAGAATGATGTTATCCTATGTACTCGAAAGGATCTCTTAGGTGTGTGTGAAGGGATTGTATAGGCGGTCGATCATAACTCAATAAAGCGAGCTTTTGAATCATATTGATTATAAGGATGTGACATTCATGTGTTTTTGATGTATTTTAATGATATATTGTAATAGATGAATTTTTGATGAACTTTTAGTGAAGTCACTGTAAGCTCACTCTTATGATACTATAACTTTCATGTAATTTGGCTATATTTTGTATTTAATGGTCTGTGTCTATTGTGTTGTTGTTGCTTTTAAATGTTATTCTTATGCTTATCGTATGTGTTTGAATCAAAAAAGATTCATATTTCTGATAAATTACCATCTCTCATGTTTGTATAATTAAGCCATTACTAGAGAACTGCACCATCTCTCACTTTCGACCCCCCCCATATCACCACCATCCCCCCCCCCCTACCCCAAACCCCTACCAACAATCCCTCCTACACCTCGTAACCTACGCGGCCTTATGCCCAACACTTCCCTTCCCCTTATTGGTTTGCTCCCCCTACTCTCCTTCTCCCGCACCCATTCCATACTCGTCCTTATATCACCTTACTTCTCTTGCCCCTCCTTTTCACCATACCATCCCCCTCGACTTTTACCACCTTACAGCTCCACTTCCCAGACGCCCTCTCCCACGTCGTCCTCCTCCCCCGACATCCACTACCGCATACCCGCATCCCCCCCCCCCCATCCCCCACCCCACCCCACAGTGAACCCCCTACTCCCTCTCCCTCGTCCCCCACACACCCCCCCCCCATGGTGGCCGCACAACTCTCCCCCTCCTTTCACGCCTCTTTGCCAATGCGCTAATTTCTCCCCCCCCTCAGTATCCGTACTATTTACCCCCGGCGTCGACCCCTACTTCCTCCCTAAGCATCCTAGGTAACCCACAATCCACACTCCCCTCAGCCCCTCCATAACACGAGTCGCTTCCCACGACCCTACCGCCCTCGCCTTCACTCGCCTCACGTTCTACAAACCCTTTATCCCCCCCCGCGCATCCCCATCCTCGGTACATATTGTACTAATTCAAAACTTTTGTTTATTTTTGAAGGTTGTAGCTGACAGGTGAGAGGTGTTTGGATCAAGCAATGGATCTAGTTTTCGTTCAAGCAAGTTGAAGTATGTCTCCTTTTTAATCGGGTCAATTCGTTCTTTAGATTTCTTTATTTTAAAGTATTGTATTAGATGTTTGATTGTTATATTTAGATTGTTTGGGCCATTTCCCAAGTATTTCTTAGATTCTAAGAATGGACTATATTGAGACATAGAGTTTTCTATTGTTTTTAATATGAATCATATGTTAAGATGTTTTCATGTGAAAATTTTTAACTCCGCACTACTTTTCATACATGTATGCAATAATGATGCCTACGGGAGGTACAAGACCTTCGAGAGGTCAAGTACGGCGCTTCCTACTCTGAGAGTGACATATTATCTACGGTGTTCTCTAGGTGTGTGAGAAACATTGTATTAGAGAATAGGTTATGAAAATGGTCTTAGGAATCAATAGGTCTCATAAAGCGACTTCTAGTAGAATCTCGATCATCAGAGAGAGACAAGACATATCTATGAGCGAGAGGCTATAGGATGATAGAGTTTCCCTTATTTCTCTAATCTTGTGTCATGCCGTTGGGTAAAAATTTATGAGTTTTGATCTTGATTTAAATTCTTCTTTGTGTGCTGTAGAAGATGAATAATAGAAGGATGGCCGCTTAGATAGAAGGTGGAAAGAGGGACAGAGTGAATGAAGACTTCTTCCTCAAGGGGAATCACGGCTCAAGGTAATGGAATGTTAATTCGTATTGTGGTAAAAGGTACCATGCTGTTTTTATTCTCCCAGAAATAGAAATGACTATAAGGAGATTAGAGAAGAACTTTCATGCGTTAGCCAACTCTGACTAAACATGGCGAATAGGGGTTCTTGGCCTAGGAATTGATTTGTGGAGCAGCACATAACATCTATATCTGACAGATTTTTGATTTCTGGCAGTTTAATCCTCTATTTTCTTGGCTCTAAGGTGGGAGAAGAAGATCCCCTAGTGTTCCTAGATGGTGTTTTATAAAGTGTTGAGTGCCATGGGGTGACTTCTAGGGACAAGGTAGAGTTATCTTCTAACCAATTGAGGGAGGTTGCTATAGTTTGGTACACTCAATGGAAAGATAATAGGTCGATTGAGTCAGGTTCTATAGAGTGGAAGGAGTTGAAGGAGGCTTTCTTGGGAAAATACTTTACCCATGAGAGAAGGGAGGTGAAGGTTGAGGAGTTTATCAATCTCAACCAAGAAAATATGAGTGTTGAGGAGTATTCCTTGAAGTTCACTATGTTTTGTATGTATGCTCCATCCTTATTGTCTAACCCTAAGGATGAGATGAGTGGCTTTTTGACCGTGACGCTGACCTTATGAATGAATATTGTCGTACGACCATGCTCCATGGTATTGTGAATATGTCTAGACTCATGCTTTATGCTAAATTCATTGACGAGTCTAAGCTTAGTAGGATTTGTAGAAACTTGAAAAGGAGAGGGCTTAGTGAACAAAACCAACCTAGGTTCAAGAAGAAGTCTTAAATTCAAGATTAACCTAAGGGTCCTAAGTCAAACATGAGAAGGGTTGTGGTTCAAAAGGTGGTAAGCGTACTTGTACTACTTGTGGGAAGAGGCACTATGGCAATGCCTAATGGGTACTGCGAGTTGCTTTGGTTTTTGTAAGGATGGTCACAATGTGAGGGATTTTCCTACTATTTAGGCTAGAGGATAGGAAGGTAAGAAAGTTCCTCCAAGTGTCCGCGGTGGTCGCATAAGCTCTCCAATGATAAAACGTTTAGTATGCACTACTGAGTAGAGGATCACAGTCGGATGATGATGTGATAATGTGATGGATAAGTTCTTGTATTCTCTCTTTAGTTTATGAGTTTCCTTCAAAGTGGGGTAGAGGTAATATGGTGAGGAGAGAATGGTGATTGTTGTGTCAACTATTCGATTCAATCATGATGACAGTAGAAAGTGTAGTAGCATCTCGACATTGTTGCATGCTGTTAGGAATCTTTTTGGAATTGAATTCATTGGTACCTTGGCATGGTGGCGTCCATGAATTTATGATCAATTATAAATTGAGGTATCATGGTTTATCTCTTCTATGGTCATGCTTTTATCATCAATTGCCTAACAGTTGCATTTTTGGAAATTGTTGCAAAATTCACTGTGTTTCCTAGCAGCTTACTATGATGTTTCTCAAATTTTAATTAAATTGTTCTTTGGTTGAAAAGTTTTGTATTGTGTTTATAATTGATGAATATGATCATTCCAATGAATGTAAAATTAGTTCTTTCTATTTGTAATGAAAAAGGTGAGTCTTATTGCATAATGAGTTGTAGAATAATTTCTAGCTTCTTGATGTGTTGTGAGTCTCTTGGTTATATGAAATTTGTTTAATTCCTAAGTGTGTATTAAGTATGATTTGGTATTTTTATGTTCTTCTAGTATTTGAGATTCTTGTCTCTTAAAAGAGAAGCAAGTGTCATTCGAGGACGAATATTGTCCATATTGGGGAGATTGTAGCACATCTAAAAAAAATTAAGTTATACTAGATCCTAAGTCTTGTGTCTTAATGTTTTGAAGTAATAAAATGGGTAATGATGTTGTTAGGACGCAATGGTTAATTTTTCATGAATTTTTGAGGTTAAACGTCCAAGGCGTTCAAAAGGTTTACCTTAAAACGACCTTGTGTGTCTTAGTGTGTATCGTGTAGTTTTGCGAATTCTTTTTGGTGAAATTGAAGTGGGATGTCCTTAACACGTTCACCGAACATATCTGGTTGGAAATGTCTGGGCAAACATCCCCAAGGACAAACCAAGGGTCCTTTAGGAAGGACCCATCATGTTGGCAAAAACTGCCTAAGGACAAACTACTGCCACATACGGGGCAATCGTACTGTAGGCTGGATGATGCCAGTGGTGAGGGATTGTGTTTTTTTCGTATGAGGAGTATTTTGAGTGGGTGGTGAGTCATGCCCTTTCCAATAAGAAAGAGAAAATCCTCTGAACAAACCAAAGACCAACACATGGTCTGTTTGTCTGATGGCGTCCCGTTGATGGGTAGGCGTAGGTGAGTCTTCAATTTTACCTGCTTCACTGTAAAGTGAAGCGGTGAAATTGTAAACTTACCCCACGTCCAAATAAGTGTTTGCGAGGGTTCCGAAGGGTTTTCAAGGTATTTTATATAGATTTATAAGGCCTAACTACCGAGATGAATTCATTCTTCTAAATCAAAACCAAAAATCTCTAAGATACTATTTAGAACTCCATTGTAGTCAAAACTCAAAAAGGATCTTGGATTGAAGATTGGTTGGTGATTCCACATAAATTTTTAGTAAAATTCTTGGTCTAGCATCAATTTAGGTATTTTTTTTCATCATTGCAACTCTTTTCTTCATGGAGCCAAACATCATAGTTATTTCTAATGTATTCAAAAGATGAA
This sequence comes from Solanum habrochaites, assembly GCA_027704765.1. Lineage (NCBI taxonomy): Eukaryota > Viridiplantae > Streptophyta > Magnoliopsida > Solanales > Solanaceae > Solanum > Solanum habrochaites. The sequence goes on from JAKWJA010001219.1 coordinate 228,909, forward strand.
CTTGTCAAATTCTGATATTTATCCATGTCTTTTTTCATAAAATGTTTTAAATAATTATTTATTTACTGATTAATTTGATTTTTTTAACCTAATTACTCTATTAACCAATGCAATTCACGAAGCCTAGTTTTGAATACTTTTTGGGTGGACTTTATCGTGTCTTAAGGTATTGAAGTCTATGTAGTTTTATTAGGGCTATTAATTATGATAGGAAACATAGTACATGTAGTATTCTCAGTTAAATCATAAATATATGTTTGCATTATCTGTAATCATTGTATGTATATTGTAGGGAATGAATTGAATGTGATCATGTCCATGGAAAGGCGTATTGAGTGATTGTGTTTGATGTGTAGCTATGGATTGAGATCGGGTGAGAATGTAGTGGTGGTACACTACCACAATTCTCTTTAATTATGAGACTTTTAGGTGTGGAATAAGTGTTCTGGTAGTTCCATTCTCGTGGTGGTGTCTGTCTTTATATGGGAATGATGTGGGACTCAACGGCCGTACTTTATGAATTATGATTGATCATGACCTTGTTGGAATTATTGAGAATATTTTAGTTTGTGTAGTTTGAAATTATTTGAATTAGCTAAATGCTACGCACAGACCCTATAAATGAGATTAATGTGAAAGTATTTGTTCCTCTATGACCTTAGGTGATTGTTAGACAAGATTAGTCTTTTTGTGTGTATAGTCTTACGAATTGATGAGTTATCCATCCTATCTGGTGAGGTGTGTTTTGAGGTATGTTCATTGCTGATATATATAGTGAATACGGTGAATAGATGATGTAGGTTAGCTATAAAGGCTTTTATAGAATTATAGGTTGTAATGTGCAGTATTGTGGTGCTTGAATTTGCAAAAAACTGTGTCCCCTTACTTGATACATGTATAATGTGAATACAACTTCTTACCTAAGTATGCTAAAGCCTCTTAGTCTTAATGTGTGATTGACATGTGACCTTGAACATTTCTAAGAAGGTCCTTTATAAGGAACCTTCATACTAGATGTTAAATTATCATATCCTTAAAGATGAAAGATATAATGATATCCTTGTTGTGAGATTGGTGAACTTTAGGTTTTTTGGCTTGAACGACATGAAATCATCTTTACGATATTTATTGTGCTATTCTCTGTGAAATTGTAGGTAGCCCTAGTGGCCCTCTTTGGTAAGGTTAAATGTGATTGGGTTATGAACAAGATATGGAACCTCTTTATGTGATATTTTTTTGTGAATTACTCTATGAGAACAAAGTCTAGCACCAGTTAGTATGGTTTGTGAAGTACCTCTTTGTATCGATGAGACTAGAGTGCAACTAAGCCCTTCGTATTCCTTAACCATGTGCTTACATGGGATCTGTCCTAGATCTACCATTGTTCCGTAGAACAAACCTCCATCGGAGTTGGTTCATAACTCCTGATTCCATGCATAACTAGTAAGTGTTATGTCATTTATTGTAAATTCTCATCATATGGAATACCTACTAGTATTGGAGAAGTTATATGAAGTTTAGGTGGTGGTATGGTACTGTATATTAACATTGCACAATTAGGCTTTTGATATGTTAGTGAGTGAGCCTTAGGTATTTTCCAAGCCTGTTACTTTAATGTCCTTATACGTTGAATGACTATTAATTGAACTAATGAACATAATTACTTAAGTTGGAAAGAATTTACTGAATAAGTACTTATCTAGAGTATTTTAAGGGTTGCCTAGTTAAGTTGTGCAGGCGACATAAAGGATGGTCTCTTCATGTCTTACTTACCGAAGTCTTAAGAATGACTCAACATAGGAAATATGGTTGCTAAATTAGACGTGATCTAAACTTAGGTAGTCTAAAGGATTATTTAGATAATCATGGAAAGGGTGTATGGACGTTCTCTTCTTTAATTACTTGAGTAAATCTTTTGATTACATTTGGGAGGAGAATGTAATTATATATATGTTTCATGTTGTTTAATGAAAATGATCTTATCCTAGGTACTCTAAAGGATCTCTTAGGTGTGTGTGAAGGGATTGTATGGGCGGTCGCTTCATAACTGACTCAGGTGAGCCTTAGATTCATCTTGCGTAGGAGTGCCTCATAGTTATGTGTTTTGGATGTATTTTTATGCTATATTGTGATAGATGAATTTTTTATGAACTTGCAGTGAAGTCACTGTAAGGTCACTGTAATGTTTCTTTCATTTTCATGAAATGTGGCTATATTTTTTTATGTCTTCTAATTATGTTATTTGGTGTTTAAATGTGATTCTTATGCTTACATTGTGAAATTTTAATAAAAAAATCATATTTCTTATAAATGTTCATTTCTCATGATTTTATGGATTAAGACATACATTGTATATGTGTTTCTACTAATTCCATAATTTTGTTTATTTCTAAATATGTGGTTGGCAAGTGAGAGGTATCTTGGATCAAGCTTAGAATGTAGTTATCGTTCAACCAATGTTGAAGTATGTCCTCACTTGACTCGAGAGCATAATCATATTTAGATTTCTTTATTTTAAAGTATTGTACAAGATTTTAAATTTTTATATTTCGATTGTATGACCGTGGTTTTGTCCCAAGTATTTCTTGAAGTCCTAAGGATGGCATATATTGAGACTTAGAGTTTTCTTAAAATGAAAGATATTTTAAGATGTTTTCATTTCAAAAATTTTAATTCCGTACTAATTTTCATACATTTATTTAATGAATTATCTGTAAGAGTTTTTACAAGACCTCCGAGAGGTCAAGTACGACGCATCGCGCTCTGAGAGTTCCATATTTTCCATATTTTCCAGGGTGTGCCAAAGGTGAACATGAGTACAATTCTTTCAATTGAAACCAAAAAAATCTTATAATCTAATTTATGAATATAATATGTGTATAATTGATTTTACAATGACAAAACAACAACATTATCATCATAGACAGTCGCCTCTCAAAGAGTTCACAAGCATGTACATAATATCACCATTAATCCTTTTCACATTTACTGCATTCAAGGTTCATATTGTGTCGACATAACTCATTTAACACATCAAATATAGATACAATCATGACTCAACTAATCCATCACGTAGTTCGTAAACTTATGTGATCATATTATAGGTCATGTTACTGGAGTATATTCACAATAGGGCCATATAAAACTTAACACACATAAGGGATTCATTCTTAAAGCCCTGACATTAATAAGTTATTCATATTACCTTTTACCCTTAAATCCTTAGGAGTCATCTTCATAATATCTCAAGAAATGTCTCACATGATCATCATGTATCCCTAATTATAAGGTAACCTAAACACATGCTTCATTCTTGATCAATTATAGTCACATAGGAACATATAACCTCCATTACAACACTACACAACCCCTATCTAACATATAAACCCTAATAAAGTGAGTTTATATATACAATTGTTACTCACAAGAAATTAACTTTTAGGTGATAAAATCTAAGACAATTCTTCAAGCAGTTCATCAACCTTAGAAGGTCACACATAAACCAGCAATTAGCCTCTCTCATCGCGTAGCCCTATCACATAAATTCACCGTATAAATCTTAGGTTAATCTAGTATAAATGTAGAATAATACCAAAACAATGAAATTACATCGTTTTAATAAGGAATATCTATCAATGTGTTCAACGATTCAACCTCACATATAAGGTAAAGAACAACCATAGCTAGGATTGGTGGTTTCATGAATTCTTCAAGAATCTTAGTTAAAATCATATTAAATCAGTCTTATATTCATAAATTAACATATCCAACAATTGAAAGTAACTTTTAAAGGAAGACAAGGAGTTCAGTTGACACAATATATAATATGGGTTTTTTATAATCTAGTTAAAAGCTTTTGATAGGGCTTGGGTGATAGCTTACAAACGATTAAGAACTCCCATACCTTAGGTGTAGAATACCACCAGATTACTATTGAAAATCTACCATCTTCAACCCCTAATGTATCTTCTTGTTTTGTTCTTCAACTAATGTTTCTAGAAAAAGAATTATTTTGGAGAAGATTAATTCTTTTGATTTATTTAGATAATGGGATAACTGACTTAATTGGGTGATTATTGCGGTAAAAAAGAAGTAAAAACGGATCCTAGTCTCAGGAAAGATTACAAAACTTTGAGTTAAAACGATTGTTTAAAGACCCAATAAGTTCCCCTGCTGGAAAATGCTAAAACAGCATTATGGACCCCTTCAAGACTGTCATCATCACCAAGCATGTCATACACCCCCCCAAAGGGTCATATGAAGAAATCAATCTAACAGTTCTTCACCTTTTTCAAACATAGATTTTTACCCTGAGATCCCAATTGGGCAATATTTGTGGCACTGGAAAGAGTATGAATAGACCTTTAATTTTATAGGTAATGACCCACCAAATTAATTTTTAGCTATAAAATATCATAAATTCTAAATTTACCTAAAACTCGAAGTGAAATGAAAATCCTTAACTAACGACTTCACGGTCCATGTGGGTCTTTATGTACCGTTATGATACCCTTGGATCTTGACCCGTAGACTAGCTTGCCAACCCTTAAGCCCAAAAAATATAAAACTCATAATCCACCGACCACTCCCAATGCACAGGTTGGTGGAGTTAATGATGAGCCGTCTTGTGGCTTGTGCTCTGGTTTGTGAAGCTACTGCCTCACCTACCACGTGTGGCACCACGACTCGTCATGGCACATGCGGGTACTGAAGACTCTCATGGTCATGGTGGTTAGTGGATAGCCTTTTTTTAGGCTTGTTTGGACAATCTAGCCATGGCTCTCACCCAAAATCCGTGCCCATTTCCCATAACTTTGATGTTAACTCTTAAGTTAAGGGTCTAGTTCATCTACTAGTTTTTTGGGTCATTACAACTAATAAATGAAATAACATTTAAAAATAAATTTAACTACAATTTAACAATACCCATCAGTAAGTTCAACCCATATTCATATTTTCACACCAATAGAATTGGGGTTTTATATAGACAAGATAAAGATATAGAAATCGATACCAAAGTGTTTGTAATGAATTGAATTGACTAGTATAATATGAAAACGTTAAATTGAAGCATTCTTCAACACCCACTTCCAATTACATTGAATTGGAAAACTTCAAATCCTCAAAGATCAATAACAAGGTATCACAAACACTCTAAGAACTAAAACTGAATAACTCTAAATCTCGGATGAAAATTCTCTAAAAGTTTTGTACTAATTGAAAATTTTAAATAAGTATTTGTAAATCTCAAAAATTAGTGTTACAAAGGATAACCCGACGCAGTTTGTCAGGATCACTGGTCAACTTGGTGATCCGTCCTTTGTTATATTTTGTCGCCACTTTAATTTAGCCTTCAACATCATTGAGTTCTGAATCATTGGGCGATATAGAACTGTTTCGCAGAATTACTCGGCGACACACAAACTACTTTTTTTCATCTCCAAGTTCAAATTCTCCTTAGGGATTTAACACACGAAAACATTAGGCGAGACCATGGATATGGGTACATGCCTAATAAATTTGGTGATCCTTAGGCCATCGTTTCTACGTTCTTTTGAACTGCCTTGTTTGTTTTTTCTCGATAGTATCAATTTATCGTTCTTTTAAAATACCTCAAAATAAAGTATTTTAATCAATTATTGAAGTAAAATATGCATTTGAGGACAAAAAATACAACCAAATAAAGCCCTAATTGAGTACAAATTTTGGATTCATCAACACCCCCAACTTAAACTTTTTCTTGTCCACAAGTTTAGAAGTTCAAAAGTATGTCTCAAATAGTACTAGACAATACTCAATCATGAATGTACAAAAAATACTCAACTTAATCATGCTAGGATAAATTGTGTACTAAAAAACTCAAGTTGTGCACACCATTATCAAAGATTCTCAAGCTCGTGATACTTGCTTCTAATTCTATTTCAAACTCAACAAAAGTATTCAAATGCCATAACACAAAGTATGGTTCAGTTTTCACTCACAATGGTTCAATCATTTAAAGTTCCAGAATAAAAATCAATGCCCACACTAAAAAATATGAACATAATGCGTGATTTCTTCCATAGGTTTGCCGGAAGTTTCCAATTGACAATTTTTTCAGCTTACTCAAGATCAAAAAGGTCTTTTTCATATTTTAATGGGTTTAGTGCAAAGGTATGATCATTTTCTTTTTGTCACTTTTATCCTCATGAAATGTGGTGCTGACAACACTTCCTTTCCTTTTCCACATAAAGTTCATTCGCGCTCATAAGTCATCCCATTATTAATTTTCCATGCTTTGTTGGAAACCCCATATCTTTTTTCATATTCATATTTTATTCCACAAATTTTTCGTTTTCATTTTCTTTTTTCGTTATTTTCTTCTTTTTTTCATCGTTATTTTATTTTGTATGGAGGGATTCCATTTCTCTCAACACATGAGTACTAGGGAAATTTTCTTCCTCTCTTTGATTTACCTTCTCCTTTCACCACACCCTAAGTAAGGTCTCTCAAAATGTGCTAAGGTATATAGTCTCACATGTGACTAAAAGAGTAATAAGATGATAATTAAGTATTTTAAAGTATGCATTATTGATTTGAAGTTCTTTGGAGGTCAAACGTCAAAGAACGTCCAAGACATTTGCAGGTTAGTCTTGTAACGTACTTGTGTGTTCTAGTGTGTCTTTGTATGTTTTATGTGTTGTTTGTTGCTCAAATTTATAGGATAGGATCCTAACTAGTATATGATAGTATTTAGGGTCGAAACATCAAGGAACAAATCCCCAATGACCGCTCTATTTGTTCTTTAGGAGGACCAAACCTTGGGACAATAAGCTTCCCAAGGAAGCAACAATTTGATCTTCCACGAAATATTTCCGCGTCGCGGGCTAGGTACTCCATAGACCAAAGATTTTTTCTGCGTCGTGGACACAAATAAGAATCTACTGTCGCAATAATTAATTCCAAAAATCTTATGGGAACAGCTCCACGTCACAAACATGCTCCTCGACGTAGATTTCAAAAATTAAAGTTAAGTTTGGCATGTCTAAAAGTTCAAATAAGTGTGGGGGTATTTTTGGTTATTGGGAGTTGGTTATAAACAGTTTCTAGGTCTTATTTAACCCTTTCCCAAGTCAGACGCCTAACACCCAATAAGAAATCAAAATCCCAAAACTCACTTCTCTTCAAAATTCTCTCAAATCTCCATTGGAGGAAATAATCAAGTTTAATCTAGGGGATAGATTTTTATGCTTTCTTCTCCAATATATCATGGGTATTAAATCAATAATATAATTTTATCCTTAATCCTTAGTTATCTAATCATGTAAGGAGTTCAATCATGGATTTAAAGGTGATTCAATGACAAAAAATTTGCACTTTTCAATCTAGTTGTGGGTTCTTTGTAAAATTTATTTCAAAAGCATTCTTATGGTGAATATATGTTTTGTAAATGATTTGAAGATGAAATTCAACGCAATTCAATGAAGAACCCTTGATCTCCCCAATTTATCAATTTATTATATAATGTGGGTCTTGTGATCTTGATTAGACAGTGATTGGATTATGTTTTGTTTGTAATGAATTTATTAATTCTATGTTTATCTATGCCAATTGATTTTGATTTATTGAGAATTGATAAATGGTGATCACAACATTGATGTATTCGTTAGTTGACCTAGATACTCTATTTAGTACACACTTGACATAGAATTGTGTTGATTGGTATTGTCCACTTATGGTGGTAGTGTTTACCTTGTTATCAATCTATATATATGATGTGATCATGGAATCTAAGGCAATTTATGTTGTGAAGTGTGCTTTTGATGATCACATATATGAATCTATATGCCTAGTCTTCCTTTCTAGTTCATGATATAGGGTTCATTGATAATGTTGCGATAATTTTTTGAGGTTGTAAGGGTTAGGTGTGGTCTATATGTTTATTATTAATTATTTACTATTGATGAATGACAGACCTATGTACCCTTATATGAATGTGTGATCTTAGCCAAGGTTAGGAATCTAGGATGCAATGTCGAAGATGTCTTGTCTCCTATGCTATAATGTGGTGTGTTGTCTATGCATCAATGTATATTATGGTCATAAGTGGGTGGATGCCTCAATGTTATATTAATAATCATTATGTCATCATGTTTCCCAATTTACACACACCTCATGCATGTCTATAAGGTGTATAGGTTATGGTGTCTAATGAAAGGGTAATTATTATATTCTCTAATGTCTACTACTATTCATGTAAAGTATATGTCCATGAAGTATCATATGTATATTAACTATAATGACTTGATGGGTTAAATAATATAAGTAAAGGTTTTGGACTTTGCCTATACAGTGCACATGTCTACCTTGATAGAATAGTTACTAGGGTGATTTCTTTATGTACATAAATATAAATGCATGAGTAAGATATGAAAATGAAAATTATTTAATATGATGAAGTATGCATATGTTTAGTATCTAAATGTGTTCATGTGAAAGGTTTTCTCATGTAAGTACACATATACACACATGAATGTATATACTGAAGTATTTATGATAATCTAGTAAAGATGAAGTCTGTTGAAATGTATTCTCAATTGTACTCTTAAATAGATATTGCTTCTATATGCTATTTCCTTATGAAAGGTTTTCTTACATGATTTAGGATTATTAATGGACACTCTCAATTATAAACTATGAGGTAAGCATATGAGGAGTTAAATCTCCAAAACATTTTTTTATGAAGTAAATGTAATAAAGACTTTTCATTAAAGGGAAGTTAGTTTAGCACCGAGTGAACTTCATGATGAGGGGTTACCCTTCCCAAAGTGAAGGCTTGTTCACCATAGTCTTCCTGAGGTAGATAACTGGAATGTCAAATTGTCATAAAGAGGGTTTCCGTATTAGAAAATCCTAAAATGAACTATGGTTAACTAGATCTTTATTATTGTTTCTTAAGTTAATTTTGTGTTAAAATGAGTTATATTGATGTCCTTAGGAAGTGTGTTAAGTTTGGTGACGTTTGGAAGTCAAACGTCCATGACGTTTAGAACATATGCCCTAGATTGTAATTATGTGTCTTAATGTGTTTTAGTGAGTTTACGTGTTCGTTTTTATTGAAATTGATGTTGGATATTTCTAATACATATACGAATATGCTTAGGGGTTTAACGTCCGCGCAATATTAGCAAGATCCTTCACAAATGAAGCTTTACTCTCAATCAACGGACTCCCACTAATTAGGCGTAGATTGGGAAACTGTCCGTAGGTGGAGGAACAGTTGGTGCTGCTGTGAAAAAACTGTCAAAATCTATTTTGACTTGGGGTGTTTGGTAAATTCACCACAAGTATTTTAGAAACCTTGAGTGATATTTTAGTGTCTTTTAAATATGTTAAGGTGTTTCATACCCTAATACCTAATTTTAGACTTCATATCCTAAATCCCAAAACCCTCTCTCAAGAAAGACTCTCTATAAAATCAAATCGAAGCTTTGAAACAAGGAAGAGATAGGAAGGCTGGTGGGAACGTTCATTAACCAAAAATCATAGCTTTTCCTTATATTGAGGTATGGTTGTCAACCTTGGACTTCCTTTAATTCAAGGAGCCACTCCTAAATGATTTCATAAAGGGTTTTTACTTCAAGCTTCTTATTTCTTGACTCTAAGAATAGGTCTTGCATGAAAATTTTTTAATGGATTAAAATATGTTATTTCTTATGTTATTTGGTGATTTTAACGCTAAAAACTTCAACGAAACCATGTTATTGCTTTATCTCAAATTTTTACTTATGAAATGGGTTTAATGAACATGATTTAAATATGTTAGAGTTAGATTTTCTTTATGGTTATATTATTATTTAGCTTCTTCCCTAAGGGCTATCTTATAAAGTATTATTGAATAATGCATTATATGTGGTGAAATCTTGGATTTGTATGTTGGTTACTTTGCTTAAGCTGTTATTATGTAATGCTCTTGAGTAGTATGGTCCACCTTAATTGTGGTGGTGTTTACTTGATGAATTTTTATATACTTGATATGTATTGTAAGAGTGGATTTGAAGGAATATTATGTGAAATGAAGTTATAATGAAGAAAGTTCTTGTAATGTGTATTATCAAGCTTGAATATTATGTTTTGCTTAGATTATGCCTAAATTAAGTAAGTGTAAATGTTGAGAATGTTAAAGTGTGTAATTTGATTAATGAAGGTCTAAGCTTGTATAGAATTGAATGTAAATGAAATGATGCTTATGTGCAAGGTGTGTTCACATGTACACTCACATACACAAACTTTGCATAAATGAAAGAATGAAGTTGAAGAATGTGAATGAAAAGAGGGATTTTGGGGTGAAAACTCTTCATGAGTTGAGATGAAGTGTTTAGTAGCAACCTCATTATCTTCAAAGAGCTTCCTAAGATAGTTAGGAGGATGGATATCCTTCGTGATTTGAGATGTGGTGTCCACTAGTTATCCTTAACCTATCATATAAAATGCTGAGAATATGTGGGGCGTTATACTTAGCACCAAGAGGATATGAATAAAAGGTGGTTGCACTTCCTAAGTTGATATGTTGTATTCTTATGTACCTCTTGAGATGAGTAATGTTAGTAGAGAATGAGTAACTTAGTAGCAATACCCTTATCCTTGACTATGGGCCCGTATAGGTGTTGATATTGGAAAAGACATGTAATATCTAAGAAAGTAACACTACCCTAGGAAAGTGGGGATCCCTCATCCGATAAGGGTAGCACCGGGATTCCTTGTATAGCTCTCATGTTCTATATCGGTTAAGATAACCCCACAAAAGAATGAATGACCTAAGTCTCCTAAAAGAATGTACTACTTAGGGTAGGTGGTGGAATGAGACGCCATCTATTCAATGCACTAATTAGACCTTCTGAAAGAGGAGTCTTGGTGTGTTTTAGATGAAGTGTATGAACTAAGTCTCCTAAAGAACATACTACTTAGGGTAGGTGGTAATATGGGACACTATCTATCCATTGCACTAAGTAGACCTTCCGAAAGGGGAGTCTTGTTGTGTCTTATATGAATTGTACGAGCTAAGTGTCATGGACTTAGAGTATTCGCTAAGACTGCGTGCAGAACTCGACAACTTACTCACGATTCTTTCACAATCTCGTAAGCTCAAGAAAGCCTTTAAGACTCGGAACGCTAAGAGAATGCAAATAAATACATTGGAAGAGAGAACTTGTATTAGCTTGAGAGCTTTGCTTACAACTTTGGTTGGATTGTTAGATGAGTTACAAACGAGAGGCTCTCCTATTTATACTACTCCTTAAGGTCCTAAGAGTAAATAAATATTATTCTACAAGTCCCTAAGTTATTACAATTTAGTCCATGTTCTAGAGAATTCTACACTCTCTACAACATGCCAAACTCTTCCAAAAGGTTCTACAGTATTCTAGAGAATTCTAGGGAACTCTCTAGTCTTCTCCAAAGATCTAGAAGGGTCTAGAGTCTTTTACAAACCTCTTCAAGGCTCTAGATCCTTCCTCACAATTCGGATGCTGAAAATGGCCAGACTTGGTGGTTCGGGGTCGGTGACGTGCACACGACACTCCCCCCGCCTAATTATGCTGCTACTGCACAACTTCATGCTGCATGAACTCCTGAACTTCTCCTTAAATTGCAACAAATCTTGTATTTCTCCCCATGTTGCCCCCTCTTATGCATTGTGTCGCCTTTCAATGTACCGAAGTGAACATGGCGCTGGCTGTTTACCCGCGTTTTCCTTTTCCATTTTTCTTGGTAATAAACGATGGCTCTCACGTTCTTTCCCCCCCCCCTCTCGTCGTGAGCAAGGACGTGATAGTGATAGATTGGCCCGGTTGCCACTTATTCGTTCTGCTGGATCGCCTTTATCTTCAGTTATACGACGGGCCTAAGGACTCTCGCAATGGCAAGACCGGGTGGATCATTCAGTGGGGAGTTAACTCCAACTTTGTAAAACGAAATTCGTTTGGGTCCCACCTTGGGCAACAATCTTGATGGACCCCTCATATTTAGCACTAATGGTTGTCATTGGACGGCCTCTTTGTCCTTAACTACCTCGGATTATTTTTTGAATTTTACACCAACCATAAGTGCCTTCTGTAGTTTTGTGGAACGACACGCTTGCGGTCGGCAAAAACTTTTTAGTTCATCCTCTTTGCTTTTGCTCCTTGTCCAAGTAAACCTGTGCAGTGTCCAGTTATGTCCTTCCCATCCCTTTGGAAAGATGTAAGCACCCCAAACTCTTCCCTCAAACGTAGATATGGCCAACGAATGCGCATTTTGGGGATGATTCCCCGTGCAACATCGAACGGATGTGCGCCCTGGTTGGATTCCACTTCTCTGCAATGATAGACTAATATTTGCGTTCCAGTATCTAAGATTAGTAGCCCAATCCTTTTTGGTCATGCAACCGTATCATAGGTGCCGTAAGGATAAGCACTCTAAGTGAGCAAAAGGCGTGGTGACGTCGCATTTAGTCTGTACCTTGGAGTTGAGTGCGGGGTGGAAGTTTTTGAAAAAGTGGAGGAGCTCGGGCCAAGAATGTGTAAAGCGCCTCTAATGGGGGGGGGGGTCAAAAGATTCCCGAGTGACGGGGTCTCGGTGGTCGCCTGATGCTATAGTCTTGGCAGCCCCCACTAATTCAAGGTCACTACTAGTCTAAAGAACGAATGGGTGGCGTTTCATTTGCTGTGGCAAAACCGACTATTGCAGCAAATGAATGTAGGCATATTTAAAAATCTTTCTAACCAAACGACCATATCGTGGCCAAACCCGTTGGACTTCGGCAGAAGAAGTGATGAAACCATATTGTACTCTCTCCAAATGGACGATCCGCTACATGTAGTGGCTCTATCAGTCCTCCTGGTTGCCTCTACTCCACCTTGGCCTGTTGTCACACAAGAAAAGTTTGCACGTCTACACTCTATGGTCATCCCCTAGGTGGCCTGAAATAATAGAGCCCTCGATCAGCGTGTCCCCTCTTGCGTTCTTCGTTCGCTGCCCTTTATGCCACGACCAGAAACGGTGTGTCCTGGCTTTCTTATATGATACGCCGCCTAATAGATCCGAACTTGGGTAAATAAACTCTCCATCCGGTGGTAAGTAAGAAGCCATTTTCTACCCAAAAGAGCCTGGTTTTTCCCTGGGCAGCAAACTCCATTATCTTCTTGGCTTCTAGATCGTTCTGCATACCATATTTGATTGCGTCTTGGATGTCACAATGAGCTGTGGTGATGGTAGCAAGTTCAGCCTTCCTGCTCAATGCGTCAGCCACGACATTTCCCCTTCTTTTTGTACTCCGAGAAGTAGTCGAATTCCGCCAAGATCTTGCCATCTAGCTTTCTTTGGAGTGATCTTTTTCTGTGACTGAAAATAGCTAGTGGCAACATTGTCGGTTTTCACAACAAATTTGAAGCCTAATAGATAATGTCTCCATGTGCGTAGACAATGTACGATGACCATCATCTCCTTTCTAGTTATACCCTGGTGTGTAAGCGTCGTCAGCTTCATGTCAACTTTGCGGCTTTTCCATCAAATGCTATTGGGTGTCCTCCTTCCTACATCAAGACTCCCCCCATAATGGCAAAATCATAGGAGCCGCGTGAATTCGAAGGATCTTTGAAAAGTCGACAGCATCAGACTGTTGTTCTTCTATACCACCGTGAAGGGAGAAGAAAGCGTGAGGGGAAGAGAGGGGAAGCACATGGAGGGAAAGAGGGGGTGAGAAAGACGGGACACAAAAGTGTGGAAAAGTAATACGTCACCGGAAGAGGAAAAAAGCCAAGGAGCATCACCACGCGAGGCAAAAGGTGGGATAGAGATGGAGAGAAGAATGGGTAAGAAGCCAGAAGACTTACCGTGGGACGGAGAGGAAGGGCGGTCCAAGAATGCAAGTACCGTAGACCTCGGTGCCGAGAGGTACCGTGTTGATAACCTTCAATGCGTAGCCCTTATCACCATCCTTGGTCCACACCCATGGCTTATTTTTTTTCTTCAATAGCCTCGGTCATGGGGCTCTTTAGCAGAGTACCCTAATGACCTGCGATATAGTTTTGCAAGGCAAGGAATGACTCACATGCTCTTTCTCAACCGTTCGTGTGGGCGCCGACCACCTCCGCGACTCTAGATCACCTTAACTTTCGCCCCTCGTCCATCCGGAGTTCTATCCTTGGCTGGGCTATAGTAACGTTTGACTATCAATCAACCTTGGGCTGAGCAAACTGCGAACTTCATTCCCTTCTTGACTAGAGTTGGTTATCTCGCAACTATTTTTAAGACTTTCCTCTAGTGCTCTACGTGTTCCTCCAAGGGATCACTAAATGACTATTCATCGCAAGTACAAAAACCACCGACTAACAGTCCAAATTAAGGATGCAAGATCTCATTTCAGCGGCGTGCAAAATGGGTTGCGGGTGGGCAAATGGTAAAAAGAAAAAGGCCGAAGGGCAAGTTACCCCACCCACTCATATGCTCTGTATCTATTCCACGCACGCTGTCCTTTTGGCTTATCTTCCTCTTGTCGTTGCGCACATGATATAGAACCCTTTACCGAGATCCCTCTTGGTGAAGTATTTGGCCTGTCCCAAGACGATCAATAAGTCCTGCAATCAACGGGATCGTATATTTGTATTGGTCATGACTTTTTATTTCAGCCGCCCTATAGTCAATGCGTATCACAATGACCCGTCTTTCCTTTTCTTTTCTGAAACACAAAAAGCACTAGGCGGCACGCCATTAAAAGGTGCTTTGAATGGACGGTGTTATGCGGCCCCAAGGAGCGCCGTCAACGTGTTCCCTTAGATCCTATTACTCGTGTTGGAGCCCTGCTGTAAGGTGCATGTACAGGTGGCCTTTGTCTCCGACCCAATCTTCTGGTGTGGTCTAATCAACACGCCTTTGGAGGTAAATCTATTTGGCAGATCGTTCCGGAATCACGTCTTTGTTTTCCTTTCAAAGGAACAGTCCCTATGATCGGGTCAAGTACTCCATACAGAGCACCAGGGTCTTCTATTTGCAACTTGCAATGGTGGCTAAGAAACGCGTGCTCCTGTTCCTTTAGGACCCTATCAACCAATCCTGCATGGCCGATAAGTGGGCATGTCAATTTTTCTTTGGTACCTTAACTAGAGGTACCATGGATGACCCTTCCTGCTCCACTACCAACAGTTGTTAGAGGTAGGGATCGCTCATAAGTTGGCAACGTTGAAAGGACTCTTGCTCGAGGATGATATCAAATATGTCTAAAGGAGCGACGGTAATGTTCATTTTACCTTTCCACTTTCCCAACGTGATGCTTACTCCTTGGGAAACTCTGCACACGGGATTCGGTGGGGCGTTGATCGTTTTAAGGAGGTTGTTGCTTTGAAAAATGTTCATCCCTAACCTTTCTGCCATTGTCTTGGTCATAATGTTTTCTTCAGCCCTACCGTGGCACGAGCTTGTCGTCTATTGATGGAGATGTCTACATACTGCATGCTGAAATCTCCTGGTTTCTCGATCTGCTTGGCTATCGCACCATACAGTCCAACCATGCCCAACTGTGTTGTGCCTGCGTCTTGCCCTTGCTCTTGTGCACCCTTCTCTTTTCGCTGGCGTAGGATGGCACCAAGTTTCTTCATCTCGGAACATCATGAATAGTCGTGTGGTCCTCCGCATATGTAGCATCCATCTCCCTTATTGGCCTGCGTCCCATTCTCTGTGCCATTTCTGACGCTCAAAGCCCACTTGGGTCGTCCGGTTTGGGTGAGTGTTATGCTGCTTGGAGTGTGACGAGTTGTTCCCCCCTTTGCCTCGGCCAACGGTCTCCCCCACCTTATCACTTACGACTGAACTTCTCAAATCCTTTGCCCATCAGCTTTCAATGTGGGCCAGGCGTGTTGGAAATCTCTGCCAAGGCTTATTATATGAATACGTACCGCCGCCTAATAGTCCCACTTGGGTAATAAACTCTCAACTCTCATCCGTGGTAAGTAAAGAAGCCATTGTCTTCCCCAAAAGAATCCCCCTGGAGTTTTTCCCTGTGCAAGCAAACTCCATTATCTTTTGGCTTCATATCTCGTTCTGCATACCTATTTGATTGCGTCTTGGATGTCCACAAATGACTGGTGGCTGATGTAGCAAGTTTCACACAGCCTTCCTGCTCACATGCGTCGTCCACGACATTTTCCCCTTCTTGGTTTTGTAACTCCGAGAAGTACTCCGAATTCCGCCAATAAATCTTGCTCTAGCTTTGCTTTGGAGTATACCTTTTTTGTGACTGAAAATATGCAGTGGCCAACAATTGTTGGTCGGTTTTCCACACAAATTTGAGCCTATAGATCATGGTCTCATGTGGTGAGACCATGTACGATGACCCTCATCTCCTTTATCTAGTACCCGTGTAAAGCGTCGTTTCAGCGTCATTCACTTTGCGGGCTTTCAAATGCTAGATTGGGTGTCTCTCCCTACATCAAACTCCCCCCAATGGCAAATCAAAGGAATCCCGCGTGAAATCTCGAAGGTCTTGTTGAAAAGGTCAGCAGACTCAAGACTGGTTCTTCTATTAAACCCTACCTATAACCACAATACAAAAAACACACACCTAACATACACAACCGAGCAAAAGGCGCAAGAAGGGGGGAAAACAGTTGATACACGAACCGTAACCAAAAGCTGGGCAAAAGATCCTGTGGCAGCACAGCCAATTAAATGCTCCCTGGCACTCCTTGTCCACAACCCATGCTTATTTTTTCTTTCTTTCAATACTCGGTCAGTGTGGGCGTTCTTAAGGCAGGTAACCACTAATGAACCTGCGGTAGTAAGTTTGCAAGTCCCAGGAATTATCACACAACAGCTCGGTCACCTTGTGGGCCCCGCCTTCCCACTCTTAGATCACCTTAACTTTCCTCCCTCTTCCATGGGCCGGGTTCACTACCTTGCTGAGTAATATTTGACTATGAAATCAACCTGTGGCTGAGCAAACTCGAACTTTTCCCTCTTGACTAGGTTGGATCTCTCCCGTCCGCAAGATTTTCTTTGAAGACTTTCCTCAATTGCTCTACGTTTCCTCCAGTATCACTATAATGACTATGTCATCCCAGTTGGGGACACCACCGAGATAAGTCACGTAAGGATGCACGATCTCATTCATCACCGCGTGCAAATGGTGGCGGGTCATTGGTAAGCCGAAGGGCATTAAACCAACCACTCATATGCCTCTGTATCTAGTCACGCACGCTGTCTTTGGCTCATCTTCCTCTCTGCTTTGCGCCCACCTGGATAGTAGAACCTTCGGAGATCCCATCTTGGTGAAGTTTTGGCCTTGTTCCAAGAACCGATAATCATCTGCATCACAACGGATCGTATATTTTGTATGTATTGGTCTGGACTTTATTCAGCGCCCGATAGTCAATGCGTAATCACAATGACCCGTCGTTCTTCTTCTGGAACAGCAACTGGCGCGATAAGGGTGCTTGGAATGACGGTGGTTATGGCCTCAATTAGCGCCTTACAACTGGTTCCTTAGATCCTTTACGTCAATTAACTCGGGTGGGAGCCAATGCTGTAAGTGTCATGTACAGGGCCTTGGCTCCGACCCTCCAACTCTATTTGTGGTCTACTCCTCCTTGGAGGTAAAGTCTTTGGAGATCGTTTTCGGCCCATCACGTCTTTGGTTTTTTCTTAAGGGACAGTCCCCTAGGTCAGGTGTCAAGATCCAAGCACCATGGTCCTTCTTTTTGAACTTGCAATGGTTGGCTAAGAACGTCGGTGCTCCTTTCTTTAGGCGCCCTATCACAATCTGCAAAATGCGATAATGATGGGCATGTCCATTTTTTTCTTTGGTACCTTAACTATAGGTAACCATGGCTGACCCTTCCTGCTCTCACTCCAACAAGTTGTTTAGAGGTAAGGATCGCTCAATATTGGCAACGTGAAGATGACTCTTGCTCGAGGGGATGATTATAATAAATTCTAAAAGGAGCGACGGTAATGTTTCATTTTACATTCCACTTTCCCAACGTGACTGCTTACTCTTGGGAACTACTCCTGCACACGGGGATTCGTGGGGCGCTTGATCGTTTTAAAGGAGGATTGTTGCTTTGGAAAATGTTCATCTTATCCCTAAAACCTTTCCTTTCTACCTTTCTTTTCTGCCATTGTCTTGGCATATGTTTTCTTTCATTTTTCTTCATTCTTCGCCCTACGTGGGGCAGAGCTGTGTCGTCTTATTGATGGAGATTTCCATACTCTCCTGCACTGCCCTGAAACATCTCCTGGTTTCTTCGATCTGCGTTGCTAAATCGCACATACAGTCCAACCATGCCCACGTTGTTTGGCCTGCGTCTTGCCCTATGCTCTTGTGCACCCTTCTCTTTTCGCTGGCGTAGGATGGCACCAAGTTTCTTCATCTCGGAACATCATGAATAGTCGTGTGGTCCTCCGCATATGTAGCATCCATCTCCCTTATTGGCCTGCGTCCGCTTCTATGTGCATTTCTGACGCTCAAACCACTTGTCGTCCAGTTTGTGAGTGTTATGCTGCTTGGAGTGTGCGAGTTGTTCCTTGCCTCGGCCACGGTCTCCCCCACCTTTATCATGACTACTTCTCAAATCCTTGCCCATCGCTTTGTCAGGGCGATCGTGTTTGAAATCTGCAATGCTTTGGCTGTTGTGCTTCCATCTAGGTCCTTAGCTGGCGCTAGCTCAAGCCGCCTGTCTTGGCCCAATTTTTGTAAGTCTACCATGAAGTGGAAACAATGTCTTCATCCGTGAGGTTGGGTTCGGAGTGTTAGATTGTGGGTGAACGTCCTTCACTTGAACCGAATGCTTTCCCGTTTTTTTCAACTCCTGTACACTTGCGTTTTTTACCTTACCTCGTCAAGACGTTATTAGGGAAGAAAGCTTTGTTGAATTCCTCGCGGAATTGTTCCCATGTGTCGATGGTACACGTCCCCTTCCCGATCTCGGCCTCCTTTGCGCCTCCACCACAGCATAGCCATTTCTGAAAGCTACAACACGGCAGTGTTTATCTTGTTTTCATCACTCCTCACTCGACTGCACTTGAAGTAGTTGTCCAAGTGCCATAGGAAGTTCTCCCCCTCTTGGGCATCACAGACACCTTTGATTATTGGTGGCTTGGGAGCCTCGACTCTGGCCTCCATTTACCGGTCAAGTGGTGCGGATCCTCCAACCTCTATGCCTTCCTTGAGGGTTTTAACCTCGGCCTTCAGCACCTCAATCGTGTCAAGGGCATCCAAGAACCGATACTCCAAGGAAGTAATGGCCTCCTTCATCTCGAACTCGGCCCGCTGTCGACCCTCCAACTCCTTTCGGATATTCTCATTCTCTTCAAAGGTGAAGTCTTCAAGGGTTTTGAATGTGTTGGTCTGTCGCATTCACGCAACCGGCCTTATGATCTCCACTCCTGCCTTGAACATTCTCTCCTTTTAAAAACCCATTCTCTTCTCCGTAAGTGACGTGAGGGCCATCCTCATCCCTCGCCTATGTTCTTCGCACTATCCATCGCCAATCGTGGGGTGGGGTGAGAATGTTTGCGTCTAGCTTTGTTTTTGAGCCCGGGGCATTACCCACCGTGACAGACAATAGAACCGTCCATTTCCATTCTGATGCTTCTTTCCCTTTCGAAATCTTCTTCCCCTCCCTATGTGGACCGTTGGTGGTGCTGCCCTGCCGTTAACCTCTCACTTCGTTAGTTATTCACTTATGTCAACTTTGCTCTAACTCTACATTTTCACGGACTTAGGTATGTGCTAGACTCCATGCATGCCGCGCACTTCGACAACTTACTCCACGAATTCCTTCTTCAAGATCCTCTTAATCCAAGTAAGCCCTTTAAGACTCGGGAACACTAAGAAGAATGCACAGAAGACTAAGAAGACTTTTGAAAGATAGAACTGTATTAGCTTGAGAGCTTTGCTTACAACTTTTGTTGGATTGCTGGATGAGTTTAGACAATGAGAGGCCCCTTTTATTTATTCTACTCCTTACGGGCCTAAGAGTAAAAAATAGTTTTCTACACGTCCCTATTATGTACACCTTTAGTCCATATTCTGAGAATTCTACAGTATCTAGAATATGTCAAACTCTTCCAAAAGGTTCTAAAGTATTCTAGAGAATTCTTTGGAATTCTCTAGTCTTCTCCAAAGATCTAGAAGGGTCTAGAGTCTTCTACAAACCTTTTCAAGGCTCTAAATCCTTCCGCCCCATTCGGATACTTAAAATGGATGGAATTGTGGTGGGACGTCATATAAGTCTTCTAAAAGACGTGTACTACTACTTAGGGTAGGTAGGTTAAATTGGTACGCCATCTGTACTCATTGCACTAAGTAGGCATTTCGAAAGGGAGTCCTTGGTGTGTTATATTGAGTGTGCTCTTTCTAATGTCTTGTATTGAAGTGGGAAGTATCTTCCCCGGGCCGGCCAATTACAAGTAGCCTAGAAAGGGTAGTCTTGGAGATCACCTATTGTGTGGTATTGAAGATTGTAAGTGTTGGGTTCCTTCATGTCTTACATTGGTGAGTCTTTAGAAATAACCTTAGCTAGGGAAACTTTACGTAAATGAGTTCACTTCCTCTTGGTGACTTTGGGTATTCAATATTTTGTTGGGATTAAAATGCATTCGTGTAATGCTAAGGTTCAAGTATATTTTGGTATTTACGGAAAGGGTTCTTTTTTGCTAAAAATTATGATAAATCCTTCTCTAACTGTTTAATGATGATTCTTATGTTCTTTATAATTAGGCAGAAAGTGTATTATATACTAACATGGCCCCTTTTGTGTTGTCATGTTTTTGCATATGTCCTACTTAGTACATTATTTTACTACCCCATCATACTTTTCTATACTAAATAAGTATAAGTCTAGAAACAAGGTTGAAGTTAGAAAACAAGCTTTGGAAAGACTCTCTGAAGACTATGTCCTCATATATTCGAGGGCATAGTTATTCTTCTTAGGTTCTTTATTATAGACATTAAGTATTTCTTTCAATGTAAAGGTCTGTGTCCTAAGAAATTATGTCGTGTCATTAAGTTGGCTTGTGACAATGAGATTTTATAAGTATTTATGAAAGAATTCCTTTTTATATTAAATGTCATGTAATGTTTTAATTTCAAACTACTTTTCATGTCTTAGGCAATGAATGATAGTTAAAGGGCTTATACAAGACTCCAAACGGTAGAGTACGCCTTGTGATGAATCAAGGGTTCTCCCTAACTTCTAGGGGGTACTTTCGGGTCGTTACAAACTTTGTATCAGAGCATAAGCTTATGGGAAGTAGTTTAGGGTCTAAGTTCTTGCAAGACATGTCTAGTAGAGTCTTCTTCATTGGTGTTAGTCGCGACACATCCATGGGGTAGAGGCTATAGGACGATAGAGTTTCACTTTCTTCGTTACCCATGTATCATGCCATCGAGCTTAAATCCATAAGGTCTCTCTCTTCTTTTCCCTTGTCTCACTACGTTTTGAGATTTATTGATGGAAGGCGAGATGTGGTGTAGGTGTGAAGTCAGAAAGTGCGTTTTTTGCTTTTTTCTGGGTTTTTTGGATAGAGAAGTTTACAATGTGAAGGTTCGTTTGATGGATTGTTATAAGGCTGCCCTTATGGCTATCTCTAACTTCTTAGGTTTGCAATTATAGTATGTGCCCAATTGTATGTTATTTAGTTCGAAATATTATAAAGAACCGAATTGGTTTTAATGAAATCCTTTAAGGGGAAATGAGTTTTATATTCTGATTGTGAACAAAGATAATGGAAGAAATCAGGAGTAAATTGGACATTGTTTGGAAATAATTGTGGTACTGGTTGTGAGTCAAGAAGGGAATTTTCTTCCTTAGTTAGATATGTGATGTTTAACGAGTTTGACTAGAGGTTATGTTGCAGAAGTTTTTAAGATAATCTAAGGCAAAGTAATTCAATGGTTGTCAGCGGTTCTTTATTACTCTTGATGTTGCACTGATTTAAGAGTAGTATGGAGTTGCCTACCCTTTTAGAAGTGTGATATGTACCTCGCACGTATGAACCCTTGAATATGGCTTTAAAAACAACCCAATGTGGGAGAATGATTTAGGTCAAAGGGTGGTTGTTATCCTTATCTTTTCTTCTATCCTTATTCAAGATTGAGACCAGAATACTTAATGTTTTGGTAACTCTTAAGTGTATTGCATAATAGTATGAGTTGCATTTCTCTTTATGTTATAAGTGTCTTTGATGGCATGATGCTTTACAAGACTTTTATTATATCATGATTATATTAATAGAATTGGTAGTCAACCTATATTTCTCTAGTTAAAGTGTAACTAATGATAGTGCTTAATTTCTTAAAAGTTAAGTTATAATGTGAGTTATTATGATTTTGTCTCTCATGTGGTCATGACTTCATGGTAAAATTGCTTCAAAGATGAATTAACGGATTTTATAAGCATTCTCACAATTAATCTTTCATTCATTGTAGAGAAGTTCAAACATTTGAGAAATTATATTTTTTTTCATTTAAAACTGGTTCTCAATGTGAATTCGGATGATCTTTTATGTAGGAATCGTGGAATGTTGGAGAAAAGGAGGAAGAGCAGTAGTTGCCTCTACTGAAATGAAGAATAATAGAATGTGTTTTGAAGTGGTTGAACCTATTTTCCAAAGTTTGTTCTAATGTTTGTAGAAGTGTTTTGAAAATGTGAAATTTTTTTCCTTGTTAGTTTGTGCCTTGAGTATGAATGTTTGATCATTATTATAATCTTTTGTGTGCTGCAATTGAGTCCTTGATGTTCTTAAAAGAGTTTAGTGTCATTCGAAGACGAATGCTGATCTAAGTGGGGGAGAATGTAGCACCCTAAAACAAACTAAGGTGAACTAGAGCTTCATGAATGTTTATTGAGTTAATTTTGTATTAAAATGAGTTATATTTATGTCCTTAGTCGGTGTATAAATTTTGGTGGAGTTTTTATGTCAAACTTTCAAGAACGTCCATGACGGTTGGAAGATGTGCCCTAGATTATTCTTGTGTGTATTGATGTATTTTAGTGAGTTTTACGTTCGTTTTAATCGAAATATTCCTCCACTGTGGTAATGTTCCCTAGGATATAGACAGACAATGTTTAAGGTTTTAAAACATCCGGGAAACGACCCCACGTAAATCACATCAGGGGAACCTAGAGATGACCCTATTCATTGGCAGAGGCGCACATTGGACCATCGACGGCCACAAGGGATGGTCCATTTTTGAAAAAATGGCCCATCAACCTTAGGCGTCGACTGGTATTGCAATACTAGAAAGAGCCTCCAAAAATGAAGCCTCAATCCCAATCAATGGACCCCCACCAATGGGGCGTCGATTAAGAAAAATTCCATTGGTGGAGGAACCGTAGGTGCTGCTATAAAAAGTTGTCAAAATCTGTTTTCATTTGAGGTGCTTGGTAAATTTACCCCAAGTCTTTTAGGAATTTTGAGTGATATTTTTAGTATTTTTAGATATATTAAGGTGTTTCAATTCCTAAGACCTCATTTTAGACTTCATTCCCTAAAATCCAAAACTCTCTATTAATAAAGACTCTCTAAAACCAAATAGAATACTTGGACCCAATGAAGAGCTAGGAGGGCTGGTTGGAAACGTTTCTTCACCAAAACTCAGTGGGTTATCCTTCTATTAAGGTATGGTAGTCATCCTTTAAATTCCTTTCCTTCAAGGATCCACTTCTAAATGATTTCATAAAGGATTTTAACTTCAAACTTCTTATATGTTGCATGAAAATGTTTTAATGGATTCAAATATGGTAATTCTAGTGTTAGTTGGTGATTTTAATGATAAATACTTCAGTTAAACCATATTATTGCTTTTTATCAATTTTTGACTTATGAAATGGGTCTAATGAACGTGATTTGATAATGTTAGAGTTAGAGTTTCTTTATTGTTATATTGTGATTTATCTACCGCCCTAAGGTCTATCTTATGAAGTATTATTGAAGAATTGATTATATGTTTTGAAATTTTGGATTAATGGTAAGTTGGTTACTTTGATTTAGCTCTTATTATGAAATTCTGTTGAATGGTATGGTCCACCTTCTTGGTGGCGGTGTTAACTTGACAAATTTGTATATACATGATATGCATTGTAAGTGTTACTTTGAAGGACTAATGTGTGAAATGAAGTAATAATGAAGACGGTTCTTCTAATGTGTATTATAAATATTTAATTGTATGTTTTGCTTAGATTATGCCTAAATGAAGTAAGTGTATATGTTGAGCATGTTAAAGTGTGTAATGTGATAAATGAAGGTCCTAGCTTGTATAGAATTAAATATTAATTGAATTATGCTTATGTGCAAGGTGTTCTCATATTCACACACATGCACATACTTTGAATGAATGAATGAATAAAGTTAAAGAATGTGAACAAAAAGGGAATTTATGGGTGAACACTCTCCGTGAGTTTAGACGAAGTGTTTATTAGAAACCTCATTATCTTCCAAGAGCTTTCTAAGATAGGTAAGAGGATTAATACCCTTCTTGAGTTGAGATGTGGTGTCCACTAATTATTTTTAACCTATAGTACAAAATGTTTAGAATCAAAGGGGAGATATGCCTAACATCGAGAGGATATAAAAAATAGGTGGTTACACTTGTTTGTTCTTATGATGTATTCCAATTGTACCTCTTGAGATGAGTACTCCTCGTTAGTAGAGAATGAGTTACTTAGTAGCAATCCCTTATCCCTTGACTATGCGCCCGCATAGGTGTAGCTATTGTATAAGCAATCTAAAAGTTAAGAGAATGACTGTACCCTAGGAAAGTTAGAATACCTCATCCGTTGTATCAGGATTTCATGTATAGCTCTCTTGGTCAATGTCAGTTAAGCTAATCCCCACAAAAGAATGAATGAATGAACTCTCCTAAAATAAAGTACTACTTAGGGTAGGTAGTTGAATTGGATGTCGTTTATCCATTGCACTAAGTCGACTTCCTAAAGGGGAGTCCTGTTTTGCTTTATATGAAGTGTATGAACTAAGTCTCATAATAGAACTCACTACTTAGGGTAGGTAGTGGTATGGGATGCACTAAGTAGTCATTCTGAAAGGTAAGTCTTAGTGTGTTGTTTGAGTATTCTTCTAATGTCTTGTCATTGAGTGGGAACTTGTTCTCCCAATGTGAGTAAGCCTAGAAGGGGTAGTCTTGGGGATCACCTAGGTGTGTATTCAAGAAGGTGTATGGGCATTTCCTTCATCTCTTACCTTGGTTAGTCGTAGGATAACCTTAGCTAGTGTAACTCCTAAGGAAATGAGTTCACTTCCTCTTTGCTTGACTTTGGGAGTTCACTATTTTGGGATTAAAATGAATTCACTGTACTAACTAAGGGTTCACTGTAGCATTTTTGTAGTTTACTGTAAAATGGTACATTTTGCTAAAATTATGAAAATCCTTCTTTAAGTGTTAAATGATGATTCTTATGTTGTTTTACTTCTCTAAGTGTTAAATGATGATTCTTATATTGTTTTGCTTATATATTAATGAATATTTTATTTAATTTGCATTAAAGTGTATTTATACTAAAATGTCCCTTTTTGCATGTTTTTGCATATGCCATACTAAGTACATTATTTGTACTAACCCCATAGTTTTCTATACTTGATAAATATTGGTTTGGAGGCAAGGTTGAAGTTAGAAGACAAACTTTTGAAAGACTCTATCAAGAATAAGTATATACTCAAATATTCAAGGGCATAGTTCTATTTCGTAGTTTCTTTATTTAAGACATCATATGTATTTCTTTCAATGTAAAGGGTCGTGTCCCAAAGATATTATGTTGTCTCTTTAAGTTAGCTTTTCATGATGACATTTTCTTAGTTTTTATAATAGAATTCATTTTTATATTAAATGTCATGAAATATTTAATTCTGCATTACTTTTTATGTCTTATACAAGGAATAATAATGAAAGGGCTTGTACAAGACCTCAAAGGGTCAAGTTCACCTTGTGACAATTCAAGGGTTATCACTAACTTCTAGAGGATACTTGCGGGTCGTTATACGTATATAAATCAAAGTTTCCATAACTATGTTCCCAGTAGGATCTAGCAAGTACTATCACCTAAAATTTTAGAATGATACTCATGTCTTACCTTGGCAAGAAAGACACCCGGTTTTTGTATGAGGGGATGATACTAAAATGCCATGTTTGGCTTACAATCTCTAATTGTCGTTTAAGGCTAAAATTTCTATAAAGTAAAATGGAAACTTGAAATACTGTAATGAATCCTAACTAGAATAACCCAAGGGTAGTTTCTTAGTATAGGTTAGGGTATCGGACTTTACCTAGGCATTGCACACATGTAGCTCTTGAAGACAATTGTAGGAATGTATTATACATTTTTATGCATAAGTATATGTCTCTAATTTATGGCATTATGTTATTGAGTTAATTATATGATAAATGCATGGCATGAGCGCTATAGTGTCTACATGATGATGTCTTACCTTATATGCATAATGTTGGTCTTGTTGATTATATGATGAAGGTATTAATTTCTTGACATGTACGAAGTTGTCTATATTTGTATTGTTGATATATTAAGTAAATGATGCTTGTGGTCTCTTTGATAATTTACATAGTATGTGAGGTTATGGTTCATCGCATGTAACAGTACCAGTATTCTTATATGGGGATTATGAGCAAGGTTTTGTGATATGTCACATCATGGGAGAACCCCTAGATGTAAACCAACGTCGTTGTCCTCTTTGACGACAAAAACTGAACTCTTAGCTTACATCATTACAATCATAGGTCAAAAACGCAAAAAATTTAAATCTTCTTATTACTTATACATTGAGGTTTATATAGACCTCTAGAGAAACATAATAGTTATATCGAGTATACATAGACTCTTCGTATAGGAAGATTAATAGTATTCTACATTTATTACACATAGATATACAAAAAATCACATAGTGTTAAATGACTGTCTCATCTCATAACCATCTAACAAGAGTATATCAAATTTGGTCTAGACCATACATAAATGTAATAAAGTCACATATACGCTATACAGTGTTCAACACTCAAATGAAAAGGAAAGAACATAAGAGTCTTAAAACTAAAACACTTCATAAGTTGATATTCGCATTGCCCTAGGAAAGTGAGGACCTACCAAACTTGGATGAATAAGAATTCCAAGACTTCTTTCAATGTCTTCTAAAATACCTTCAATGATCGTAACCTAAAATAAATGGCATTTCATGTAAACATGTTATTTTTCCTTTTAGAAAACCTTATGCACATTTGGGAAGACATTGCCAATCATTAAGATATATTCATTAAGTCTAAAGCATGTACATCATAATACTAACAATGCTAAGTCTAGTCAAGTCAACATGCATATCACATAATTGGACACATAGTCAAAGTAACTCCATCATCAAGTTATAATAGCAACATATATAAGATTTCATTTTAACATAAACAAATCAAGACAATTACCTATGAACCATCGTTAAGTCAACTACTGCAATGTTCAAGCAAAGCCCCATAACCTTACTCAATCAAGTGAACTCAACAAGAACCATGGCTAACATCCAACTTCACATAACATATCATTTAATGGTACATATCATCATACTTTACATATATAGACCAACACATATTCATAACTGAAACTAATAATCATGTAGTATTATTAATGTTCAAGAACATCATATACAGAACATGTGCAATAATAAGCATATTCATATATAAGAACATCCTCCTAAGATTTCCCTCAAGTCTAACTAGTGCAATATTTAGTTAGAGTCTCATAACCCTACCTAGACTATGCTAAACCCCTTAGGTTATCATAGTTAAAATTAATTCCTTCAGTTCATTTTACCTTTTGGAAACATCTTGCCCTAACAGACATAGAACACATGAGCTAATGTGGAATCCGGTGTCATGAAACCCTACACCGAGGAAAGGCGGACTACTTGCCAAGTTAGAACCAAAACATGATCATAGCAACTATATAGATCCACTAGGTAGTATTCCTATGGGGATAACATAGTTCAAGAACTAGAAGATATAGTTTGGACCCTCTTCAGGCTACATGCATTGTACTCTCCAATCTTAGGAGTACATTAGTGATCCTACCTTCCCTATGTGGGAAGGGAAACTCCTCACTCTAGTTCACTCGGTGCTAAGCTAGATTACCTTGTGAAATGTCTTTAATGTCATAATTAATCATCATATCTTAATATAGGTCATATAGTCTCACCCTTGTATAATCATCATCGTCATATCTCAATAATAATTGCATGAGTACAATCCTTTCATTACAATTCATGTAAGTGAGGTTAGAACATTTAGATATCAGTTCTTGTTAAGGAACATTGTTAAATCATCACCATCCTTATAACATTTACATCTTATCCAACACCTCAACCACAATCAAGACATTTCAATTCAACATCATACCAACCATATCAACCTAAAAACATATATACTTTTATGCAATATCATCACTCAATCACAATTTACCACAATTGAAGTAAGGAATAGGGATTTCAAGATTTACCAATTAATAAGACTTCCCTAATCCCTAATTAACTTCCTAACTAAGTCAACTAATTAAATGAATTAATTCAAAATGTTCAGAAAAAACAGTCCTCACAGAAGACACCACGATCGACGGATTGTATGTCCATCGACGGGCACTGTGCACCTCCGTGCAGCACATCCGGCGATGAGTTCAGAGAATATTTAGAATAGGATTCTCATTGATTTGGATGAATGTCCACTGATGGAAGAAGTCCACGCCACGTCGATTGGACAACGGATCGTGGGTTGCATCCATTGGTGGACACTGGCTTGGGAAGTCTTGGATCCCAAAATGCAAGTGTCCTCCTCGAGGGCCCTTGGTTTTTCCTTGGGGAGTCGTGCCCAGACTTTTCAACTGAGAATCAACTTTAATGCATGTTAGTCACTCTTCCACCATTTTGCATCATTTTCCGACTCCTAAAAGCAAGTCAAATAGACTAAGGCACACTAGTACCTCATTGAAACAATTTTCGGACGTCATGGACATTCTTAGACGTTTTGACTTCTAAACTTCCAAAATCACTTATATTCATTAAACTACACCTTTAAAAAATGTCAACCTTTTGAAATTCATGTAAGTCTCTAGAACACGTCTTAGATTTTTGAAGTATTACGTTCTTCCACCCTTAGGATCATTCGTCCCCGAATGACACTAAAATCTTTTGAAAGGAAGTAGTACACTCAAGACTAGCATCCCAAGCAACAACAATACATTCTAATATCATTTAAAACATATCTCTTATTATTTAAACAAGTCAATTTAAAACTTCAATTACTACACATAAGGCCCAAAATCACATTATGAGGAATTTCCTTCTCACAACAACAACATGAGATCAACATACCTTACATGAGTCAATTATGCTAAAGTTCAACTTAGTAACATGATACATATCATTTAATAAAGACTCATCATGTCAAAATTCACAACATAACACAAAACAAGTAAAAGAGCAACATTTTCAAGTCAAAAGTACATTTCAGTGTAACTTACAGTAATGTCACTAAAAATGCATATATTTGCTAAACATCACCAAAAATAAAGAAACTTAAATTGTAGTTATAAAGTTCATTATTAAGAGGAATGAATAACCTTATTTATCAAATTGATAAGGGTAACAGGATTTCATGTCAATTTCGGCCTCCCATGTTGCACCATCAACTAGGTGATTCTTCCATAACAGCTTTACAGAAGCCACCTCTTTACTTGTTTATCAAGGATTTGAACCGAAACCTCTTCATAATAGAGGTTATCCTTCATACCATGACCCTCAATTTGAAGAACAAACTCGGGATCACTGATACACTTCTTAATCATAAAAAAACATGGAAAATCGCATGAATCGACGCTAATTTACTAGGAAACCTTACCAACCCTTTGAAAGATTTCATAGGGACCCACATAATGAGGAATCAACTTCCCTTTCTTTCCAAATCTAAACACCCCTTTCATAGGAGAAATTTTAAATTACACCTTATTACCTTGTTAAAATTCTAAATCCCTTCTCCTATGATTGGCATAAGATTTTTGCCGACTATAGGCCGTTTGCAAGCGATTCTTATAATATGAACTTTCTTCAAAGTCTTATAAATTAAATTGGGACCAAAAATGAAGACTCACCCACTTCAAACCATCCTATTGGATATCTACATCTCTTACCATACAAGGCTTCATAAGGAGCCATAGATATAGATGATTGGTAGATATTGTTGTAAGCAAACTCCACCAAAGGCAAATGCTTATCAAAATTTCCTTTAAAATCAATAATAAATTATCTAAGAATATTCTCAAGGGTTTTAATAGTATGATCCGCTGGACAATCAATTTTTGGGGATTAAAAGCGGTGGTTAAATTCAGCTTGGTACCCAACCTTTCTAGGAATGACCTCTAAAACATAGATGTGAATTGTGCACCCCTATAAAGGCATAATGCTTTTGTGTCCGAGCAAACCTAATACAAAATCCATATTGATGTCTTCCCACTTTCAAGTAATTACATAGATTTATTATGGTAAACCACCCGACTTTTGGTGTTCGGTTTTCAATTGTTGGATATTTTGGACACTTAGCAACAAATTTTGCTATGTCATTTCTTTAAACCTTTCCACAAAAATGCCTCGCTAAGGACATGGTACATTTTTATCGAACTAGGATGAATGGGACCCATGAACTTTCTCAAGAATCCGGTTCCTTAAGTCATCTACATTTAGAACACAGAACCTTCCTTGATACCTCAAGACACCATCCCCCTAAAGATAATGACTAATTAAGCTTACCAAGAACCGATTCCTTCTACTCCATCAATGGTTGATGAAGGTGTTGTTTGGACTTCACCTCAACCACCAAAGATGACTCGGAGTTATGATGGACCATAAAACCACCATTCGGAGAATCTTCCAATCTAACACCTAATCTAGCTAACCTATGAACATCTTTCACTAGGTCTTTCTTGTCTTCCTCTACAACAGACACACAACCCATAGTCATACGACTTAGGGCATTCGCAACCACATTGGCCTTGTCAGGGTTAGAAAAATCATGTCGTAATCTTTAAACAATTCCAGACACCATCTTTGTAGGAGATTCAACTACTTTTGAGTAAACACATATTGGAGACTCTTGTGGTCGGTATACACATAAAAATGAACTCCATACAATTAATGCCTCCATTTTCAATGCAAATACAACGACGGCTAACTCTATATCATGAGTTTGATAGTTCCTCTAATGCTCCTTAAGATTCCTAGGATAATAGGATATTACTTTCCCATAATTCATAAGCACACACCCTAAACCAAATTGGGATCCATTGCAATACACATGGATTCCCTTTGTACCCTCTGGTAAAGTCAAAACTGAAGCGTAAGTAAGTCTATCTTACAAGGTTTGAAAGCTTCTCTCACATGTTTCCGACAACTCAACTTTATTACTCTTTTGGGTCAAAGTAGTCAAGGGAGATGCAATGGATGCAAAATAATCAACAAACCTCCTATAATAACCCTCTAGACCCAAGAAATTTCTAATGTCGATTGGAGTCAATCGTCTAGGCCAATTTTTTACCGCTTCAGTTTTCCTTGAATCAATCTCAAATCACTTGCTAGAGATGATATGACCAAGAAACATCACCGGACTCAACCAAAACTCATATTTTCTATACTTGGCAATTAATTGGTTCTCCTTAAGCACTTGCAACACCACCATCAAATAGTTCATGTGTTCACCCTCATTTTTTCAAATATACCAAGATGTCGTCAACGAACACAATGACAAATCAATCTAGGTAACTTTGAAATACCCTATTCATGAGATCCATAAATGCTGCTAGGGCATTATTGAGACCAAAGGACATTACTAAGAATTCATAGTGACCATATCTAGGTCAAAATACCGTTTTTGGTATAACCTCACCCCTTACCCTATGTTTGTAATACCCCGATCTCAAGTAAATCTTAGAAAAGTAGCTTGCCCTTTAGAGTTGATCAAACAATTTATCAATCTAAGGGAGAGGATACTTGTTCTTAATGGTGACTTTATTGATTTGGTGATAATCCATACACATTCTAATTAACCATCCTTTTTCTTCACAAACAAAATTGGAGCACCCCATGGAGAAATAGTAGGTATAATGAAGTCTTTGTCTAGTAAATCTTTGAGTTGAGCCTTCAAGTCATTCAATTCGGTCGAATTAATCCGATAAAGAGAAATTGAAATGGGATTTATATCCCTTAACATGACGATACTAAAATCAATTTCCCGTTCAGGAGGATCACCGGGAAGATCACTAGGAAAGACCTCCATAAATTCCCAAACTACAGGGATTGACTCAATGGGAGGAATTGGAGAGTCTAAATCCTGGACTCTTACTATATAGTATAAAAACCCTTTAGAGATCATTTTACAAGCCTAAAGACAAGAGATGATACGATCTCTAGGAATAGAATTTTCCCCCTTCGACTCTAAAATGGGTTCATTTTGAAAGGTAAATTTCACCACCCTAGTTATACAATTTATAGAGGCAACCAATCATACCCCAAATGACATCAAAATCAAGCATGTAAAGTTCTACTAGTTCCACATAAATAAATCTATTGGGAAACTTTATTGGAAAATTTCTATACATCCTCTTTGCAACAACTAACTCACCCACCCGGGTAGACACCATAAAAGGTTCATGAAAGATATCGAGAAAAATGTCAAACCTTTTAGCTACTAGAGGAGAAACAAATGATAAGGTATGTACGGATCATATAAGGCATATACATCAATAAAAAATAATTTTAACATACCGATCAACAAGTCTGAGGAAGTCTTTGGCTCACCTTTAGAGAGGACATCCTTCAAGTGATTCATCTTTAGAGAATCATTAGAACCACTTGCTTTCCCACTATCCTTGTCTTTCAACTTCACATTTGGGCAATCTCGAACCTTGTACCCACTTTTACCAAAACCAAAACAATTATTCATTCTGTTAAGACCATCACAAAAGTGTCTATTGCCACACTTTCCATAGGTTGGCTTCTTGGTTGGTGAACTAGTACCTCTTCGCTTTTAAGAATTAATGTTCGAAACCCTATCATCCCTAGCCCTAGATAACTTTGAATGAGCTTGATTAGACACCATCTTCTTGAACATAAGCTTGTCTTGGATATCAAGCCTACCCTTTGATGAACCACAATCCAAAGATCTCTCCCTATTTGAATCTTTACTCTTTCTGTTAGCCCATGCCTCTTCCACTTTTTAAGTATGAACCATGAGAAGAGAAATTTTTATTTTTTTCATGTAGCGTAGCCAAATGACATTCCTCTTGCAAGTCAACAACACTCCGGTCACAAAGTGGTTCAGTTCATGCCTAGGATTGAAAACCAAAGAAGAAGCATATTTTGACAATATAGTGAATTTAAAGGATTATTCAAGCACACTCATACCTCCTTGACAAAGGTTAAGTAACACCACCACTTTAGTTTCAAGCTTCTCCTAGGAATGAATCTATCAAGAAAAGCATTTTTAAACATCTCCCAAATCACGGGTCTACTTCTCAAAGGCCTTTTATCCCTCCACTCGACGTACCAAACTTGGGACACATCCTTGAGGTTGTAAGTGGCTCACTAGGCTTTTTCACTAATAGTCAACCCCATAGCATGAAGGATCTTGTAGATGTCATCAATGAAATCTTACGGTTATTCAACCTTAGACCTATAGAAAGTAAAGGGATTCATCCTAGTGAGATCCCTCAAACGTCCCGATTAGCTTTCCCTGTCATAGCTTGAGCTTTAGTAGTGACGATATGTGCTTAGTAGTAATGTCTTGGGCCATGTGGATAAAAGAAGACCTTATGTCACCATTTGTCAAAGGAGGAGGAGGATTTACTGGAGCTTGGTTATCATTAACTTCTTCTTCAAGAGGAGGAACTTGATTTTCTTGGGGAGGAGCTCCCGCATTCGCAATCTCTCCTTCAAGTCTTCGTACCAAATTCCTTCGAGTATTCATTGCCTATAATCACAATAAACGATTAGATGCTAAAAGCACATAGAGTGACAACTCTAGAGGCACGATATTGGACTTCGAAGAAAGTGAGAGTTTCCTAAACATCATATAGGTTCCTATCCATAAGTGTGGTGTGCTTCATAATTATGAATACGAATTTAACTCTTTCCACTATAGGACCCGACTAATCGTCTTATTCTCGTACAATTGACTATACCACACTTGAGCAACCTCATTCAATTGGTACGAAGCTAAATCCACCTTCTCCCTAGAAGTCACCACATGGCACTCAATACTTTGTACACACCATCTAGAAATTTTTGGGGATGCTCTCCCACCATAGAGCCAAGAAAAATATGTGGATTCATCCCCACAAAATATCTCAATCTAGATTTCATAGTTCTCTCGACAACGTTTACTCTAAGCTCATAACCACGATTCACATTAGTAGTCAAGGCTTGGGCTAAAATAAGAAAATCCTTTCTACTCTACCCATTAGTCATTTCCGGGGGAACCACTGAGACATCATTACCTTATTGCCTTGGGCTAAAATAAGAAAAAAGCCTTTCTAATCTCCCCATTAGTCATTTCCGGGGGAACCACCGAAAAATCATTACCTTCCTCAACAATAGGGACTTGTTCATCTCTAACACCTTGAGCCTGTTGAGCATCTCTAAGAACTTCCTCAACTTTTTCAACTTGAGTAGGAATCTCCTCATTCACGTCATTCTCCTCAACTCTCCTATAAAGTGTCCTCCTCGTATTAATGTCCTACAACACAAGGAAAACCATAAGAAAAGAACACTCATAACTTTTAAATTCTACGGTACGACATAGGAGTAGTAAGAAGGAAAACTCCATCGTCCTATAGCATCTTGCCCATAAATGTGACGCGACTCACACCAATGGTCAAACACTTCTGGACGTGACTTGATGAGATTTTTGGATTCCTAAGACTACTTTCATAACCTATGCTTTGATACCAAGTTTGTCACGACCCGAGACCACACCCTAGAATCGATGGACAATATCGAGTCATGACTTGGCGTACTTGACCTCTCGTAGGTCTTATACAACCTTTTTCGTATCGCTCATCGCATATTTACATATGAAAAGTAGTGCAGAATTAATACTTTTCACAAACATTCATATAGTTTTTAAAATATCTTCTATATACAATCCATAGGAAATAATAAGTCTCACTTCATCAAATCTTAGACACAAGACTACTTGGGACACTGCGTAAACAATAGAAATATAGTACAACTAAGTCTACTATAATACTTCAATAAGAGAAATAAAAGACATCTATTCCCTCGAGTAAAATGAGGACATACTTCAAACTTGCTTGAAAGATTCTATAATCCAAGCTTAGATCCCAAAAGCACTTTTACCTATGAATCACTTTAGAGATAGATAAAAGTATGGAATTAGTACAAACACATGTTCAAAGTATGACATAATGCATAAAAATCATATAGCAGACATTTGATGGAAATATGCTCTTTTTTTATTAAAATTTCATAGAATATGCATAAAATAAATTTAACACCATAGAAACACATAAGATAACACATGAACATTTAACCACATTTTTAGGAACATTTCAGTGAAAAATAACATATTACAGGGAACTATTTTAAGCTTCACATTGAACTAAAATCAATGTTACAGTAAACTTACTTTTCATGCAACATTTTAACTAAAAGATATCTTAAGACTCACTTAAGTAAGACAAAGATAGACCTCCCATACACCCTCTCTAAGAACACCTAAATGATCCCTGGGACTACCTATAATGAGATACATACACTTACAAGACACCAAAAAACATAACATATGATATGAATTTCTCCTTACTAAGGTTATTAGAAGACTTACGTAAGTATTTAGAAGAGAGCACCCATATACCCTCTTCAAGATTACCTAAATCATCATTAAGGATTCCTGAGATTAAAGAATGTTTAAGGTAGCAACCAACTTCCCTAACTAGAGAAATTCTCAATCTTTCCCTATTTAAGACATGAAAAGATCATCCTTTATGACCCCTCCACACTTTAAGTAGGAAATCATTAGAGTTACTCTAGATTAGGTATTCATTCATTCACATTATTTCTAACATAATCCATTACTTCATTAGTTTATTTAAGATACATTTATCACATAAGGGCTTTCAAGTAATGGTCTTGGAGAAGACCTAGGGACTCACTCACTAACATCTTCAAAGCCTATTGTGCAATGTCTAGAGAGTCCTATACAGCCACCTAAACTTCAAATAGATTCTCCAATACTAGTAGGTATCCCATATGATGAGAATAGACAATAACCGACAAAGCCCATGGTAGCAAAGGAGGGAATTTGGAGTTGTAATATACTCTAATAGAGGGTGTTCTACTTGTAAATAATAGAACTTGGACACATCCCATAAAGGCACATGGTTATGTAATATGAAGGGTTTCTTTGCATTCTAGCCTAATTTTTATCTAGAGCTACGACTTACCATACTCACTTGGTGCTAGCCTCTGTTCTCATAGAGTAATTTATACAAAGGATGACATGAAGAGGTTCCACATCTAGTTCATAACCCAATCACATTCACCCTACCAAAGAGGTCTCCTAGGGCTGCCTTTCTATGGCAAAGAGTATAGCTTAATGACCTTCCTAAGAATGATTTCATGTCGTTCCAGCTAACCAACCTTCATTCCATCTTTATACAAGAAGAATATCATTACGACTTTTGACTTCAAGGATCATAACCTTATACTAGGTTGAAGGTTACCCATAAAGGACCTTCTTAACATCATTCAAAGTCACATTTCATTCATACATACAAGACTAAGAGGCTTTAGCATACAAATTCAAGACATGTGATATTACATTCCATAGGTATCAAGTAAGGGTACAAGTCTACAAGACAAGACACACCAAGACTTCACTTTAGCACATATTGTATATCATTCTAGAAAATATAGGAATAATGGTTATCATCGATAAGTCATCTTATACACTACTATTAAATCATTAATATAGCCATCTTAGACTCATATATTAAAATAGGAAGAATCATGCATTAACTCTAAGACTACACATGTAAGGACATAGTCATAGTCTAAAATGATCACCTAACATCAATAGAAGAACACATACTTTTACCTTAATCACATGTAGATAGATATGATCATACTTCACATAAATAAACTACACAAATCATCATAATATATTAAGCAATGCCCACAAGGTCATGATCATCATAATGCATAAAGTAACGCCGACAAGGCAACATCATTCACAATTATAACACATAGCCCACCACCATAAGTGGATTATACATACCAATCACAACATAATTCAAGACCTACATTAAATAAAATAATGAGAATTTGGGCAGAGTACCTCCAAATCCACTTTAACGACTTCAATCCATATCTAAATGATCCAATTCAATACCATAAGACCCTAAACCATGACCGTGATCATCAATTCAATACGACAATCATAATAATCAATGAATTTAGATCGATACAATATAGATTTATCAATTTAGGACTCCGTATACATCAATTGAATATAATTCTTACACCAATCAACAACCCATAGAAAACTGTACTAGAATTCATGAGTATTAACACAAGATCATGGTTTATATTATGGATTCATAAATATTTTTGGATTAAAACCACTAAATTAATATCAATTAAATGCATAAATAGTTATTCAAATGTCTTATGCAATAACCTATGGCTAGATCAAAAATTGGAGAATTCATGTTTTATATTATTTTTGAAAAATCATTGGAATTGATTCCTTGAAGAAAAGAGATTCACGGATAAATATGATATCTTAATTGTGAGGAAAATACCACCAAATTCGATGGAGAAAATTTGAGAAAATCAGTTTTATTCCTTCGAGCGTCAAAGCTTCAACAATGGGGTTCTAGAGAGAAGAATGGAGAGGTTTTGTCTTGACTTGAGAGTTTCGCTTTGATTGGTGAGTTTAGGGGTTTTAAAAATTATAATAACCGTCAATAAGTCATCCCAAAATTAACCAACAGACTCCTGCACTTAGTAGAGATTTTAACGAACTCAAATTTTACTTAAAAACAACGCGACCAAATCTGGGAGTTTACAACGCTTCGCGGAGGAATATTGAAATAATGTTTCTCAAAAATTTTGACAAAACATGGTTCGTTACAGCCCCCTGTCACAGGGAAAGAATTTACCCAACTGCGTGTTAGCTCAGCTACGTGCAGCCACTGCCCAATCTTGGTTGGCGCAACATCTTGCATGGGTCACATTTGGGTCCTCCTTGGGGAACTTTTGGCTTGTCCCCGGGGCATTGTTCTCGGACATTTCTAAATTTCCATGTCATGCTACGTGTAGGTATTATTTGTAATCAATTAAACCCTCAAACCATCCCCCAAACATCACTATAAAACATTACGTCACACTAGTTCAACTTCGACTTGTTTTTGAACGTCTTGGACGTTCATGGATGTTTAATATATTAAATGCACGAAACATACCACACTGCCTATAAAAATAATTATAACTCATATAAGGACCTCATATTCTCATGAAAACAGATATAGGCACATAATAACACATGAGGCACATAGGTGACTAGTCGTCGAACGTTCTGGTCTTCCTTTGACGTTTAACTTTCTATGAACCTAAATCTTTAGGCACTGCCTCATTACAACATTATAAACCATTTAAGACCTAAGACCCTCATGAAAAAAAAAATTTAGGCTCTAGGTTAACCTAAGTCATTTTAGAGGTGTCACATTTACAAAACAAAGAAATATAGGTTACTACGACCACCTGTGCAAAGTATGGATTTATGAACATAAAACATTTGAACACATGCATGAAAGGGAATATTACTCGGGGGGTCGTACATGTCCATTTTAACCATATGTAAATTATTTTACCTATTAATGTCATTTTACAAGTTTTAGACTTCACACATTACCTCCAAACCTTCACAAAACCTAAGGACGTTTAACTAGTCCAAGTGCACTAGTTTACGCGACATCTTGGACGTTTCTTGACGTTTGACTCTAAAATTCCTAACTAGTTTTAATACATTAAGTAACGCTTAGAAAAATTGTTTTAAGGCTAAGATCATCATGTGAAGCTCAATATTCGATCATAGACTTTGGGAATGTTACAAGGACATGGATCACATGAAATCCCATTAATCTAACATGAAATACTAAACAATAAAATACTTAAGTATCCATAGGTACTTTCACATATCTTCATAAGAGTCATCAATATCAAGCTTAGAAGGAAAACCTCATTTGTCGAGGACAAAAAAACCTTTAGCAACTTTGGTGTTTAGAAATTAAACTTTTAATGACATCTTGGGGGAAAGGAATCCCAAGATGAGAATCTCGACTTTAATGAAGAACTGTAATCAAGAAAAACTTTAGAAGAAAAAGTGAGAACGTCGTTTCTTCTCGAGGCTTCCAATGCTTCAATGGTGGTTGTAGTGGAGAGGATAATTTAGAAAAGAGGTGAGAGGAGATTTTGGAGGATCGAGTTGTTGTGGTTAAATGAACTTAATAAAAACTTACCCTAAATCATATAAGGGATCCCGTATATTACCCAAAAGGTCCCTCACTCAATTGGTTCATTTTGTGAAGTCAAATTGACTAAAAAATGGCGCGAACGAATCTTGAAAGTGGTTGCGCGTTGCAGGGGTAATGTCAAACCTTTTTTCGAAAAATATTAGTCGATCGCAAGGAAATTTTTTTCTGCCAAGTGAATAAGGCGTGACGCGCCATAACCTTCAAATCTTGGCTGTTGCAGGCTGCTTTGGCAGCTTGCTTGCAAATTTTTGGTCCTCCTCAAGGACCCTTTGGGTGGTCCTTTTGGAGTCGTGACTGGTTGTTCTGACCATATAAATATTTTTTTACCAATTTAAAATCTTTCGACAAGTTTTAAACTTTATACGACACTCTCAAACCTTCACAGAACACAAGGACATCTACTGGATCAACTTCTCTAGTTTTCGGACATCAAGGTCTTTCTTTAAAGGTTAGGTTCTAATACCTCTAAATAAACTTTTTTATGTTAGTATAGGTCTATAAACATCATTTTAATCATTATTAGATAGGTGAGGATCTGGTCTATTTTTATAGGACTTCAACTTGTTACTCAAATAAATTCCAAGACAGTGGAGTCCGTGCTTAGCCCAAGACGCGGTCAAAAACACGTCATTTCTGAACAAAGTCGGTGACGCGAACTGGTTCCTCTAGTGCCTAATTTGCTACTCTCTTGGGCAAATTTCTAGCCCAAGGTTTGGTCCTCCTCAAGGACCCCGAATGCGGTCCTTGGGGAGTCCTTCCAAAACATTTCAACCCTAAACACGCTTGTCAAGATGTTAGGAAACTCTCCAATGAATATATACTTTAAACAACAATAAAACCTTGCAAGGAACAGAAGGAGAACCACCACAAAAAACAACATCCACACTAAACTTTAGATGTCTTGGTGTTCTGGACGTTCACTTAAAAAAATCTACCCAAATCAACACATCGCCTTATAACCCTATTATTAACCATTTTAAGAATTTATAAACTCAAGAACAACCCACATGGATAGGGGACTCTAGTTTAACCTGTTTATTTTATAAACTGTAATAGAGAAGTGATAGAGTTCCACGTTCTTGATGGAATCTAAGTAATAAAGATGTATGCTTCTTGTGTGGACAATTAAATCAAACACACTCTTGGGAGGGAAAACCATATATACAAGCTAGACAACGATCAGTGTTCTTATGAGTTTTCTTTTTTCTTTTTTTATTTTATAACTTTTAAGATAGGTGCTTATTTTTTTTAAAAAAAAAGTTTGCTACATATTTACTAGGTTTTTGTTTCTAAAAATGTCATATAAAAATGTAGTAAGTCCGAATACTGGTTACTTGTGCAGCGGATATATGGCAAAATTCTTCTAAAAGTGAGTTGTTGTAGTGGTCTGGAGATCCCATCGACGGTACATTGGTCAATTCACGGACCGTGGATTGAATCCTAGACCCACGGATGTTTTCTAATTTTTTCGAACTGTTAAAGTTACATATGAACCCTATTGATGAACCATAGATCAACCCACTGACAGTAGACTGGGTAACGTGGGTCCGAGTTATCACTTTAAGACCCAACTCAAACTCATATAAATGTAACCCCTTCATTTGAAATACAACCCCACTTCATATTTTTCCTCCAACCATTTAAAATGGGTTCAATAACCCAGTTAATTCTTCCAAAAAGAAACAATAGACCCTCTCTTCAATAAATGAAGCCAATCATTATTCCCAATAAAGTCTCCATTTTTCCCTAGTGTCCTTTTTCCACTAAGCATTCACAGTCCAAGTTCAGTGTCAAGGTTGTTATCAGGTTCTTGTAAGGAAATCGGTGTCAGCATAAATTAGATTTATGTTGAGTTCTTAAATTTAAATCAACGAAGTGGTAATTTGACCTTGGGATAACGTTT
Source organism: Solanum habrochaites (assembly GCA_027704765.1). Classification (NCBI taxonomy): domain Eukaryota; kingdom Viridiplantae; phylum Streptophyta; class Magnoliopsida; order Solanales; family Solanaceae; genus Solanum; species Solanum habrochaites. The sequence continues at coordinate 270,432 of JAKWJA010001219.1, forward strand.
GCATGTTAATTTAGTGTGAATTATCCAAAAACTACCCATGGAAAAATGGAAATTTAGTGCGTTGATTAAAAAATGTTTGTAATGGAGTTCGTCTAGATTGAAGTTTTGACTTAGGGATTCGCTGTTTTATGTTTAATTTATAATGACCCTTAAAATGAAGTAATCTTAAGTACAGTTTCACATGTGTTTTAGAAGTTAGTAACTTGTTAAAATGTTCAATTTTAGCTTTTAAACTCGAGTTTGAAGAGTTTTAAATCGAACGTCAAAGAATGACCATGACGTTTTTTATACTAGTTACTTAGGGCGAGTGTTTTCTAGTGTGTTGTTATGAATGTTTTGGATTGTGAAGTCTAAAAAACTTAATATGAGGAAAACTTGTACCCGAAGTTTAAACGTGTGTAAAGGTTAAACGTCAAGGTACGTCTCCCTAAGGACCACTCTAAGGGTCCTTGAGGAGGACCCATGGTCTTAACCCCAAGCTACCAAAAGAGTGTGACTTATGGAGGGCCACCTAAACTTTAGGTCAAATGAAAACCAGTAAGTCTTCTCCGTAGGTAAAGTATTATTCCAGGGAGCCCTACCTCCCATCGGATAGTCTCACTCCCATAAAACGAGCCAATAATATATCCTATAACCCCACCTATGATCCGTAGGTGGTGGTTTGTAAGTGGCCACTGCTTTCCTTGTGAGGGTTCTCCATGGTGGGGTAAATTGGTAAATTCACCCCAAATCTTTTAAAGTGTCTAAATGGTTATTTTTGGTATATTCACATATTTTAAGATTTTAAAACAATAAAATACCTTTTTAAATTTCATTCATCAAATTCCCATATAAAAACCCTTTTTCTCCTAAACGAATTTTTCTCTAAGAGTCCATTGAAGACCCCAAACATCAAAGTCAAGTTCTTAAATATTTTTTAAGTTATTTTTAAAGTCAATATTGTGTGTTTCTTCAATAATAAGTTATGGTGATCCTTTATTCCTTATAACTTCAATTAAAGGAGACAATTCAAAATAAAATTCATGTTTTTAAGTGATGACAAATCCCACTTTCTAATTTATGTATGGGTTCATTGTCAAAATATTTTAAATGTAATTATATTGATAGATTAAAGTTTTATAGATGATTTTAAGTTGATTTTGTATTGAATTACTTCAACAACCTATGTCTTCCTCTCCGAAATGAGCAAGTTCCTATGGTCGACGAAGAGGAGGTGGATGCCTCAAATTCCCCAAGGTCCTCATGCTCTCTATGTTGAAGGGGATATGACTAATGTAGAGATAAAGGGCTGCTCTTAGAGCTTTGACTCAACACATTTGGTTACCCAAGCGAACCTAGAAGTTGGACCTCAACCCATGGCTAGTCACTCCGCTTTAGAATATGGGTATCCTGCGTATGAACCTCTACTTGCCCAGTTCACCTAAGGTATAAAGATCAACAAGTTTATTAAGATTCCGGGGGGGGGGGGGGGGGGGGGGGGGGGGGGGGGAGGGGGGGGGGGGGGGGGGGGGGGGGGGGGGGGGGGGGGGGGGGGGGGGGGGGGGGGGGGGGGGGGGGGGGGGGGGGGGGGGGGGGGGGGGGGGGGGGGGGGGGGGGGGGGGGGAGGATTTTCAAAGTGGGGAGGATGCTTGGGATGATAGTATAGAGAAGGTGAATTAGCTGCTTACAACCAAACAAACAAAAGATTGTGGCTTCAAGTAGGGTTTGAGCATGGGGATTAACCAGACGCTTAATTGTAAGTCCGGTAGACAGTGGGAAGTGTTCAAAATTAGATTTCTTGGTAGGTTCTTTCCCATAGCATTGAGGGAGAGGATGTTAGTGGAATTCATGAACCTTTGCCAAGGGCGGAATGAGTCTGAAAGAGTATTCTCTCAATATCACTTTGGTAGGCAACTCTGGGCTAGGACGAATCATTTCATGATGGGTGTCTCTAATATGGTTGAGGAAGAATGTCTAACGGCTATGCTCCATAATGATACAGATATCTCTAGGCTCATGGTGTATGCCCAACAAATTGAGGAGTCCATGCTTAAGGAGATGACTATAGATGGAAAGAGGCCTAGATCGGAGGAGTCAAGTCAACTTATGCATATGAAGAGTTTCTATAATAAACGCTCTTCCATTGAGAACAAGGATAGGGTCCAACAAAAATTCATAGTAGTTTGGTTATGTTTTGAGTATTGAATACTAGTATGGGTTTCATTTATCCTTATGATGTTGATTTTCTTTGATGGTCTTATGTCTTAAATTCTCTTTGTAATATCATAGTTTCATGAGTATATTGGTAGTTAATCTATATATCTCATGTCAATATGTAGTTAATGATATTTGCTGAATTGCTTAAATGTTGTTAGGGCATGTGCAAATGTGCGATTTCATAATTATTACACGTTGAGATTTTAAATGACGTGATGAGCATGTCTAATGTTGGAGAAGGTAGTTCCGCCATAAATGAAATGAAAGCGACTAAGTAAGGGTGTATTTTGAATTTTGGAATTTGTTCGAATTTTCTTGTGTTGGTTAAAATGTTTAATGAAATGAAGTTGGTGTTCCTTTTGAGTTTGGTGCATTGATTATGAATGTTATAACCTTTATGATATGTGTGGTATGCTTCAAGTTGTATCCTTGAAGTCCCTGAAAGTGTTTAGTGTAAATCGAGGACGAATGTTGTTCCAAGTGGGGGAGTATTGTCACACCCTCAAAATCAAATATGTCAAACTAGAGATTCACAAGGGTTCCATAATTTAATAATGTATTGAAGTGATATATTTTAGCATTAGAAGTCAGTTGGTGAAGTTTGAAAGTCAAACGTCACTGAACGACGAAGATGTTCGGAAACTAGCCTGTTGTGTGCGCTAGAATGTCCTTGTATGTTGTATGTGTTTATGTGTGTTTTTTGGAGTCTAAAATCAGTGGGGATGATACTAGAAACTAGACGGACATTTTTAGATTCAAAACGTCCAGGAAAGAATCCTAGGGGACCACCCTAAGGGTCCCCAACGACGACCCAAAATTTGGCCAAGTAAGTTCCCAAGACGGCGGGGTTTTGTGCCTTAGTGAAACACATGCACGTCGCACCCAGGTCGCACACTTATCTGTCCAAAATTAATTTCCAAGAACTTGTGGTAGCAGCTCCGCGACCCGAACTTGTTTCCCTACTATAATTCCAAAAATTTAAGTGAAGTTTGACTTGTCTAAAGTGGTCCAATCAATGTAGGGGTGTTTGGGGTATTTTGTAGGTATGTTATGTACTTATTTTAGGTCATTATAGACCCATTCCCAACCAAAAACCCCATTCTCTCATTTAGAAATCAAAAATTCAAAACTCTCAAAAACTTCTTCTCTCCCAAAAGCTCTCCCCAACACTATTGAAGCTAACTCAAGGTAAAACTAGGGTTGAAGATTTTTGATAATTTCTTCATCAAAATCTCGTTGGTTTCTTCATATTAAGGTGTGGTAGTTCATCCTATACTATTGTTTCATTCATAGAGCCCATTTCATGACTTTTCAAAAAAGGGTTTTCAAACTCTAACCTCTTCTATTTTAAACTCTAAGCATGGGTCGTGCATGAAAATATTATAATGAATGTAATATGATATTTTTCAATGTTAGTTGATTATTTTAAGGTTAAAAACACAATGACCCAATGCTCAATAATATTTCTTCAACTTTTGGCTTATGAAGTGGGTTTAATGTGCATGGTTTGATAATGTTAGAACTATATTATATTGTGATTATATACTTCCCTACTATGCTTTATTTTGATGTTTTTGGTTAAATGTTTAGAAAAAGGTTGTAAAGGCTTGGAAAAGGGCAAGTTGTTCTCTCTTGGTTAAGTGATGTTGAATTAACTCTTGAGTGGTATGGTCCATCTTTGGTGGCTGTATTTACTTGAGATATATGAAGTAATTTGTGTATTGTGAAAATGTCCTTAAAGGCATTATATGTGAAGTGAAGTTATGGCTTTGATATGTATATGTATGATATGTTTTAGAAGGTTGAAATGGGTATCTTGAAGGCTTTATGCCTAAATGAAATATGTATTTGATATCTCAGTTATGATAATGTGTAATTGTGATAAATGTGTATATGAGCATGTCTAGAAGTTAATGTTATCAATGATGGTCATTATGTGAAAGGTGTGCTCACATGTACTCGCACACACACTTAAATGCATGAATGATGTCAAATAATGAAAAAGGGGGATTGTAGGGTAGACACTCTTCATGAGTAAAGATTAAGTGTCTAGACCATCCCTACTATTCCTAAGTATCAAATGGGGGATTTTTGGGTGAACACTCTTCGTGAGTTTAGATGAAGTGTTTAGTAGCAATCTCATTATTCCCTATGAGCTTTCCAAAGATAGGTTGGAGGTTGGATAACATTCGTGAGTTGAGATGGGGTGTTCAATAGTTATTTCTTAATCTATAGTCAATGAATGTTTAAGAATCCATGGGGAAGTTATGATTAGCACCGAGAGTATTCGAGAAGGCGTAGGTACAGTTCGTGAGTAGAGATGTTGTATCCAATCTACATATTGAGATGGGTGTTCCTCAATTATTATGAGAATGATAGTAATTAGTAGGAGCATCATCTTCTTCCTAACTAAGAGGCTCACGTAGGTGTAGCATTGGGATGAATTCACGTAAGAGGCTTAAGTGAATACTGACCCTAACTTAAGACAAGTAAGATCCCTGCATCTTGTGGTAAGGGTAGTACAAGATTTCATGTCAAGCTTCTCATCGTCATATGTCAATTAAAGCTATGCCACCTACTAATGCATGTAAATGAACCAAGCTATCTTAAGGTGTGTACTTACTTAGTGGAGGTGGTGAATGAAAATGCTAACCTATCCATGCACAAGTAGCATGTTTGTGAGGAGTCTTTGTGTTCCCTCATAGGAAATGTATAAGGGTAATGCCATGATGTAAGATATATGTGTATGTGATTTTTATGTCTAATGTTAAGGACATGTTTCTATGATCTTTTGTATGATGAAAGGTACTTATGTGAAGAATGTGATGCTAAGGTTATTTATAAGGAAAACTAAGTGGAAGTAGTAGTATAGGATGCTAGTTTCACATTGCACTAAGTGTGACTTGGGGAGTTGTCTTGGAGGACGGTTCTCATGTGATGTTCCTAAGTATATGAATGCTTATCTATTGTCTATGGTATTTAATGGTGACTTGTACAAATGAAATGAAGTATGTTTATCCTTAGTAGTCTTAAGGATCTCTTTTATAGATATTGAGAAGGTTGTATGGGCAATCACCTTATGTATTACTTAGGGGAGCCTTTGCCACAATCTTAGGATAGTAGTAATCCATGTGGTAATTTTGTGTTTACGGTGTATAAGTATGTCCTATGTTAGGAAATATTGGAAGTTTTACCTTTATTTGCATAATGATGTACTACTCTATGATTTTTGTAAACTTAATTCATGAAGATTTTATCAAAATAGCAGACTTGTATGTTTCAACTAAATTGTCTCCTTTTTGCATCCATTATTTATATGCCATGATGTAGTATGGGTGTAAACTAGACCCCATACTTTTTCTTATACTATATCCAGTTAGAGGTTAGAAGGCAGCCTTGGTGAACTTGACCCTCTAGTCAAGAACTAAGTATAATCCTTTATATATCGAAGTTTCATAGTCTATCTTTCATTAGTGTTTATATTTAATACTGTTACGAACTTATATGTATTTATTCATGTAAAGGTCGTAATCCTAAGGTAATTTTATGTCGTGTCAATAGTTGGCTCTTTTGAACGATGATACTTTATATCTTAGTAGTTATACAACGACTGTTTTATTGAATTATATTTATCGGTTGAAAAGTTTATATTTCAGGCAATAGGAATTTATCATTGTCTTATTTATGGAATGAATAGCTCAAAACCTGTCCAAAACCTTGAAGAGGTCGAATTCTTATGCCTCTGTTTCGACCCTAAAGGTACCCTAATTTGGGTGTATTTTGGGTAAAACAGGCATTGTGTTGTATGGTACACTTATGGTTGCGGTGCTTACTTATTGCAAATATATATGTGATGTGAACATGACCTTGAAGGCGTTGCATTATGATTGAGTGATGGTGATGATTTACCAATGTGAAGTTATGCCTAGTTCTTATTTAGCTATGGATTATGTTGGTTCCTAATGTTGTGAGCATGTAAAGGTTATGTTATGTTATTGTGTATTGGTGTGTTTCCTATGATGTGAGGTTATCTGATGTTCTTGTGAAGTGTAAAGTTGTATATGTGTCTAACGTTGATCTCTAGAGCTTACTATATGAATAGTAAAGTCTGGGATGAATTGTGTTTTAGTTTAACGCTCTATCCAATTCTAGGAATGTTCTGTTGATGATATCATCACTAGGATTACTTGATAGGTGTACGATTATTAGAAGGGTGTGGGACCGTGTCTATTTATGACACATGGGTACTTTAAAGATTCAGTTCCTAAGGTTGGGTTTCTAAGTTACATGAATAGTAACGTATGAACATGTTATGATTATGACTTATATTCTATGTTGTTAAGTATATGATATGATGAAGTATGAATGGTCATGGGTCTTGATGTGTTTATATAAAAAGATTTCTCATATAGTTACACATATATACTTATGCATTTATGTATGAACATGTGTGGCCTTAATTTGTTATGTGAAAGGTTTGCTCACATATAAGTATACACACACTTGTATGATAATCAAGTCTATAGAGTGTCATTGAAAGGTGTGCTCAAGTGTACCCTAAACTAGATAAGTGCTTGAATATGCTATGTCCATGTGGAAGGGTTTATCACATGATTTAGGATGATGAATTCTCATATATGACCTATGAGCTAAGCATATGAGGAATCAATCTCCTAAGCCTAATTATAAACTAAAGTTCATAAAGGATTTTTAATAAAAGGAAACTTAGCTTAGCACCGAGTGAACTTGATGTAGAGGGGTGTCCATTCCCCTTGGAGGAAGGTAAGTCAGAATAGTTCTCACGAGGTGGTTAGCGTCATAGCCCGAAGGGCACAAAGTGATGTTTCACATGTGGATAACAACAATGACCCATTTGTCATAAACATGGTTTCCACATATACCTCCAAGTTCAATAATTATGTTTGCCACATAGAATCTAGTAAGCAATTTCACTTAGTATGCTAGCATGATATGTTAATATTATACTTTGTCTAAATAGAGCACCTTCCCTTGGTGTAAGGCTCTAAAACACCAAATTACATGTAGCACCCATGGTCTTAGTGTCGGTTAAGGATATAGTTTCCCTAAAGTAAAATGGACAATGGAAGTAAAGAACTAGACCCTAAGAAGGATAACCGAAGGGTAGTTGCTTAGTGTAGGTGGGAGTATGGAACTTCACCTATGCTTTGCACAAGTGCCTATTGAGGTAATTCCTAGGAAGGTGTCCCAATGCATGTGACTATGTTTATGTTCCTTATGCATGAGATTGTAGTGTTGTCTACTTCTTGTAATGAAATGCATGGTATGAGTCTATATGATGAGGCCTTACCCTTATGTGCATAATATTGGTCTTAATGACTATATGATGAAAATATTGCTTCCCATTAATGAAGGTTCTATGCTTGTCATTTAAATGTATGAAGTGAAATATATAATGCTTACGGTCTTAAAATAGGTTTAGTAAGTATGTGTGAGGTTATGGGGCTTCACATATACATTTACTAGTAGACTTTTATTAGGATTGTGAGTGAAGATTTTTTTAGAAGTGTAATGTGAAATATGTGCCTTGTTATATGAAGTGGTTTGATGGTTGTACGTTGAGTTTAAAGGTTGTATGTATGAGTTTCTTTATTGTCCAACGGTGATGCTTGATTATAGATAGTGTAATGGGACATTATCCATGCATTGCACCAAGTATCACTAGAGGATTACTAGGGAAAGCCAAGGAGTTAGAATAAAAGAAGTTCGTTGTAAAGGTAACAAGAGTTCACTGTGAGCTTACTGTAAAATATTCAAAAATGTCTTAAATCCAATATATGATTTTATATTGTGTTTGACCATGAAATATCTGTATATTAAGTATTTAAATGATATAATATTTATTGTATAAAGGTTTTATAACGTTTTCATAAAAATCAGGATGCAAGATTTCAAGTAAAATATTCTTTTTAGATGCTTGTTTTTGCATAGTTGACATACTTAATGCATTCTTTTACTAACTCCGTTCTTCTCTAAATTTTTACAAAAGGTGTAGGTAATGGATGCTTACCTGATATTTTTAAATGATGAGAAGCTTGATATCTGATTCCCAAGCTCAAGGAAGGAATCCTTAAGTCCAAGATATCCTACTTATGGTTTACTGTGAAGTCTTGTAATTTGTATAATTATGAATTATGTTATAAGGGTCGTGTCTCTAATATACTCTAATTATGTAGAGTCTAGGATGGCAAAAAGAGACTAGAGTTTTTATCTATGTATTATGATATTTTATATATAATGTAAGTGATGTTCTAGCATCTGATGTGCTTAGAAAGTTTTAAATTTTCTGCTAAATTTACCTATGATAATGTGATGAATGATAACTATGGTCTTGTATAAGATCTCCGAGAGGTCAAGTACACCATGTTACTTCTAGGGGTGATCCCCTGATATGATAAATGTGGCATTAGAGCATCGTGTTTATGAAAGTTGTTTTAAGTTCCAAAAGTCTCATATAGACATGTCTAGTTGAGTCTCGATCATAGGTGGTGAGTCGTGACACATCTATAAGCTAGAGGTTATAGGAATATTGAGTTTCCCTTATTTATCATTCTAATGTCGTGACATAGAACTTAACTTTATAAGATCTCTCTTAAGTTTTCTTGTCCGGCAGTCTAGATGTGAATGCTTGGATGAGATGGTATCCCTATGCTTGAGGAAGAAAAGGCAAATTTTGATGTTTATCTTTGTTTTATGGTTTCATGAGTATGTGTGAAGGTAAATTTTGGAAGGTTATGTTTATATGATCCTCTTTGTGGCTATATATGAGAACTATGTGAAATAGCATGTTATGTTTATATTTAAATGTCATGATATAGTTAAAGCATGTTAGAAGTTGTTATGGTTAAAATGAGTTTCGTTTTGGAATTGTATGCTACTATATGATTTTACATGATTGTAGTCTAATGTTATAAATTGAGCTTGAAATTCTTAGCTACTACCTAGATGCATGCTGCCTTAAGTATATGTTTAAATTGTTCAATTGTTGCCTTTATTTATATGTGTGAACATTCATGATTGTTTTACATGGATTGGAGTCTTTTGTATAGGCTTGGTCCTAGAAGAAAAGGTAGTGTGCTTAATTTGTAGGGTGATGGTGTGGGTTTGATTGACCTAGAAGATACCTTACTGTAATAATCATAGAAAAGAAAAAGGCCATATGGAAAATCTTCCTCTATTGTGTTACCCTAATGTTGTATGACCATTGGTGTCTATGGTATTGTTTAATACCTTATTTTATTGTGTAGAATGACCTAACTTGATGATTGGGGATAATTTGCATCGATGATAAGGTTTAGAATGACATTCGTGTTCTTATGTTGACTTACAGTAATTCCTTCTAAAGTGGAAATCACTTTGAAGTGATGACAATGAAGTTTTATAAGTTAAGATCCTCTTGATATTGGATTAAGTTGCTATTAAAAGGGTTACCCTGAGTGGGGGATGGTAATGTGAGTAGTAAGGTTGTAGATACTTCTACCTTGTCTTGCTATTCTTACTTGAGCTTGAAACTAAAGAGTTCCTAGAAGCTTGTTCATGTAAGGAGTCTTGCATTAAAGTATGAGTTTCATGTTCTCACTATGGTTTGTATTTCTTGGTTGATAGTACGTAATACACATTTTGAGGATTCTACATTGCATGTAAATATATTTTTCAATAAATGATGGTTTTCTCATGACGTTGTGCATCTTCTTATGTTAGTTGTGCATTTAACTTCATGAGATAAGGTAAGAAACATGGTTGCAGTCACTTTTGATCTTTAAGAATTAGCCTTATAATGAAAATGATGAGTCTCTTGAAAAATTATGTTAATTTTATGATTTGGAAAGCATGATTGTAGTTTCACTTTTGAATAGTGAAGGCATGTTTAGATATTGTCCTTCTTTGTGCCTATATATTATAATACATTCCCTAAATGATGTATGTTTATGAAAGTTAATGTTACGCTAGAATATTTAAATTATGTGAAATCACTTCCTATTGTTGTGATTTGCGTTGTATGAATTAGCATTTTGACTACTTTAGGAAGATAATTGTGAGCATGTTTTGGTGCAAAGTTGAGAAATTCTCGTTTTTACAGTTAATCGACCTTTGTACATGGTTTGCCTACTTTTACAGTGAATTCACCTTTGTGCATTGCTCTCCTATGGACTCATGAGACATGTAAGTATGTTAAGCAGAAGTTAATTCCACCATGGACACTACTAAGCATGGTATGGTTGAGTATGACCTTCATGGAAGTAGGTCTAATTAAGGAAAACCCTTGTTGATTTTTTTAACTCAAGGCTAAGTGCATTGAAGTATGAGTGCTTAATTATTTCTTGAGTATTGTTGAATCTCCCTAGTGTGACATAAGTGTGGTTGCATAACTAGCTCTTAATTTATTGAAATGTAAAGACCATGTAATGATTAGGAGAAGGATGTTCAACCTATGAACATGACAAGAGTTTATGTGTTTGATGCATTAAAGAGTGAAGGAATAAAGGTTTTGCTTGCTTGTGGTTCATTGAGTGCTAAATGATTTGAAGTTTGTGTTCCTTGTAATTTTGGTACATTGACTTCTATGTGATGATGTTATGAATGCTGTGAGATGCTCTAAGATACATTGAAGTTCTTTTTGTGATTAAAGTGTTCTCAGTATCATTCGAGGACTAATATTCCCTAGTTGGGGACATTATAGGACCCCTAAAATGAGTTAAGATGCCTAAATCCTAACATTTGTGTTGTTATGGTTTGAAATCCTAAAAATTATTCTAAGTTTTAATGGGGCAGTGTCTAAGATTTTAGGTGATTTTGAAGTCAAAAGTCAAGGGACGACCAAGACGTTCGACGACTTGTCACCGGGAGGCCTTAGGTGCTTTCATGTGATTATGTGTCACTTATGGTCTTATAAAGTACTTATATGATTAATAATGATGTTTATACGAATTATTATTAGATTCATGAAGTTTGGAGGTCAAACGTCCAAGACGTTTGAAAGTAGCACTTGAGACGTGCATGTGTGTGTCTTGAGTGTGCCTAGCATGTTTGGACGTGTCGCGAGTATTTGTTTTGGGTGAAACAGATGTGGAAGGTCCTTTTCTTGTTAAGGTTCATATTTATGTTGGAAATGCGTGGGTATGACTCGCCAAGGGTCCCAGTAAAGGCCCTCAAGGAGGACCCAAACGCTGTCGAGACACTATCTTGGCAGTGTTAATCGACGAACTCAAATGACGCCCCATCCTTCAATCGACTCCCCTTAGATGGGAGGCGTCGCTCAACACTTAGAAGTGTGACATAATCCACCCAGGAAGTATATGAAGTCACAAACTATGGAGCAACAACATGGATCATCGACCAGACGACACCCCATCGACTGTGCCCGTCGATACAGCCTGTGCCTTCACTACCTACATGTTGTTTCATAAAGGGGTAAATTGGAAATTCACCCCACGTTCTAACCTGACCCTAGGTGCTTTATTTAGTTATTCTTGGGTGTATTTAGGTGATCATAAACATGACTAGACCATTCCCAATTCATACTTTAAATTAAAACTCTTCCATCTCAAAAAGAAACCTCTAATGTTTTCCAATGAAGGTGAAGCTCAAGAACACTTTGGATCTTGGATTCCCATGGTTTATTCATTATATTTTATAGTTATTCTTTTACATTAATGTATGGTAATCCTTTATCTGTAGTTAATCTTTCATCTAGAGAATTCCTTTCAATGCTTTCCAATGCAATTCTTGATAAAAATTCTCCTTCTTCAATCTTGCCATGGGTTCTTTCTCAAAACGTTTTTAACATCTTCCTAATGATGAATTGATGTTATTATGTTGATTGTAACATGAATTTCAACCCAATTTCATTATACAAACATGCTCCCTTAAAATACTCATTTTACACATGTATGGGCTCTGCGATTTTGATCATATGCAAATAAAATTGTGTTTGGATGATGTTAATATGCTTATATATACTTCCTAGTATGTTTATTTATGGTGATTTGTGTATGATTTATCCATGAGGATGAATGTTTGAGTAAAGCTAGTCTAGAATGTAGTATCTTGTGATCATGATGCTAGAATGATTGTTGTGACTCGATCATGATGAATCTTCTGAGCTACTGCCTACATTGTAATGTGATGATAAATTATACATAATAAATATAATGTGAGTAAATGGAATCTAATTTGTATGGATTGATCTAGGTTATTCTAGCCTATAGATTGACATTGTAAAGTACATGATTTGATCTTAATTCTAGGGTAGTTGAAACATGATTTAGTTTAGGATATTATCTCTTTAGATACTTCCATTCATTCATATTATTGATGAACTATGATTAATGATCAATTCTAGGGAAATTGGTGAGAGAACTATATTACTCTACTTCCTATCGATTGATAAATGTAGTGTATTCATTGTAATTGTAACACTCCGGAAATAACATGACTTAGACTACAACTTAATCTAACTAGTATTTCATAAAATTATATCTCCAGACCTATAATAATGTAATAATTTAATTTGAAAAAGGTTAGATCAAAGACGACAAGAAAGACCTGGACGTCCGAAAACTATCTAATTTGAACTAGTTTATGTCCCTATGTTTGGTGATGGTTTCGAAGTTTGAAATGAGGTTTGAAACATCTAAAAATACCTTGGATGGTTAGTATGAAGTACAAAGCGTACAAATGCCTGGTAAATACACCCCAAGAACCACCCTAAGGGTCCTTAGGTAGGACCCAAACATGGGTGAGCAGTGTGCATAACAGCCGGCGAACAGGAAGAATTGGAGGAATGGTGCACGACGCACAAGCAGCACGCAGGCCACTGCCTCAAGAATTGATAAGAAGCCTCGCGACGCGAGGACCTATTTAAGTGGAGGGTATTTTTGTTATTTTATAGGACTACTATATATGGATATTAGGTCTGTTTTAGACTACTTTTTACACGTCCAAATAATATTCAAACTCAATTTCCCATCGCATTCAAGAAAACCTCTATTTTCTAAACTCCATTGAAGAATAAGAAGATCTTAAGGAAGAAGACGAAGGCTTCGAAGTTTCCAATCAAATTTCTTTGATTACTCGTAATAAGGTATGGTTTTTTCACTCTTGTGGTTCCTTTTCCAAGAGGTTCTTTCAAAGAGAAGTTTTCAATGAAATTCAAATACTAGGTTTTACTCTACAAAATGGGTTTTCTTACTTACCTCTAGATTAGATTTGCAATGAAAAAATGATTTTCTTCTATGGTTGATTACCACAAATTGTTGAGTCTTTGATAATAAGGTTTGACTCTCGAGTGTGATGCAGGATCCCTCCTAATAATAGTCTTGATGGGTTGTATCGACTAGCGATGACATGGTAAACGTTGGAATTGGAACTAAATACTTTAATGAAACTTTTAATGACCATTCCCTGATGCCACTTATGAATTGTTATTATATTAAATCGACGAAAAGAAGTTGGCATGGCTATGAATATGAGTATTTCACTATGTTATTGTTATGATTCTTGAAAATTGACATAAGTTCTGGAATAAAGGTACTTGAAGCAAGAGGTAAGTCTTCTAAAGTTTGTAATTACTCTATGTGTGTATGTTAGCTATGATGATGATCAGAGAAAGAAGATACATGATGTTGCTATGAATATATGTGTTTGGAGATGAACATGTTAATTATGAGATCATGATAAGAATACGAAAATGGAAGTTTGTGATATCCTCTTGTATGCTTTACACAAGGTGATTATATTATGTTAATCTCACATACAAAGGGTTATGATGAAAGGATATTCTCATCTAATCCTAAAGAGCTCCTAATCATGTTTATACATGGAGTTAATCTCCTGTGACCTATGATAAGTTTATGATAAAAGACAACTTAAAGGTTAGTATAGAAAGGGACTTAAACTAAGCACTGATGAACTAGATACGAGAAGTGTCCCTTCCCTAGTTGGAAGGTAGGTTGACAACGACTCTCATGAGATAGCGGCTGCCATGTAATATGGAACTACAGGTCTATAATACATATCCTAGTTCTTGAACTATGTTTCCACCATAGGATACTAGCTAGTGGATCCACCTAGAAAGTTATCCCATGTTTGGTTCTACTTTTGCCGGTGAACCACCTTCTTTAGGTGTGGATTTTTATGATATCAGATTTCATGTTTAGCGCACAGGTCTATGTCGGTTAAGGCGTTCGTTTGATACATGATCTCTCCCTAAATAATAGTCTTAGTTGGGTTGTACGTACTACTTGATGACATGTAAACATTCAGATTGGAACCAAAACTTGAATGAACTATTTAATGACTCGGTGCCTTCTCCTACCTTATGAATTGATCTTGTATATTAAGCAAAGAGTTGGCATTGACTATGCTATAGAATATTTCACTATGTTATTTTTATGATTATTGAATATTGAACATAAGTTCTTTAATAAGGTACTTGGAAGAAAGAGGTAAGTCTTCTAAAGTTTGAATTACTCTATGATGTTTATGTAAATCTATGAATGATGATAATATGCTAATGAAATATATCATGATGTTCTATAATAATAATGTGTTGGTCATGAACATGCTAATTGTGATATCATATAAGAAAACGAAAAAAACTCAAGTTTAGGATATCCTCGTGTATGCTTTATCATGCAAGTGATATGTGATGGTAATCTACACATATGAAGGGTTATGCTGAAAGAAATTCATCTAATCCTAAAGATTTCATGATAATGTTTATAAAAGGATTTAATCTCCTATGAACTATGATAAGTTTATGATAAAAGACAACTTAATAATCCAGATAGGGACTTAGGCTAAGCACCAATGAACTAGATACGAGAGGTGTCCCTTTCCTAGTTGGAAGGTAGGTTCATAATGACTCTCATGAGATAGAGGCATACATTTAATGTTGAACTATGAGTCTCTAATATGTCACCTAGTTCTTAAACTATATTTCCACCACAGGATACTAGATAGTGGATCTACATAGAAAGCTATGTCATGTTTGGTTCTACTTTGCCTGATAAATCACCTTCTTTTGTTGTGGGGTTTTATGGCACCAGATTCCAAGTTTAGCTCACATGGTATATTTCGGTTAAGGTGTATGTTCCCTCATGTAAAATGAAAATTCAAGTGTTAAATGGGATCTTGACTAGGGGAACTCTAAAAGTCTACTTCGTATAGGTAGGATTGGGACTCTATCTAGCATTGCCAAGTGACTATAAAGGGAAGGTCCAAGGAGGCTTGTTCTTATGTAATGATCACATGAAGATTATATGTTTATGATAATGATGTTAATCTTTCTATAATGTTGGTCTTCATGATAAATATGTTAGTGGTATAGATTGTTATATGACGTGAGGGACTACTTATGTTACAAGTATATGAAGAAAAGCCTTTATATGGTCCTATGGTATGACTGGTTTGTAGGGTTATGGGGCTTCACATGGACCAGTGCACTTGACGTTGGCGGATTAGATCATGGGAAGTGTTTTGCTATGTTAGGTTTATATGATCTATTGAATAGAAACGTAAAAGACTCTATGATAAATATGTCTTGAATTATGAAACATTCTTTTTGTTGATGAACACTTAACTCGAACGTTCATTGATATGTACATTCAGATGTCATATGACTTAGCATGTTTTCTAAGAAATGATTCTTTTCATGCATGTCCTTAAACGTTATGTTCATGTACCCATACTTAGTACATGTGGTATACTAACCCCATTACTTTATATGACTACATATGTAAGCTCCGGCCATTGAAGATTAAGAAGGTTTATTGAAGAATCTTGAAACTCTTTCTCCAAGTGTTGGTAGGTCCTCATTTTCAGGAATGCTATCTTTTCATAATCCAGCTTATGAAGACTTAAGTAATTATTAATAAATTCTAATTTCTTTTAAGGTTTTGGATTCTTTTGTATTAAGGATTATATGGCATATTGACTATTTTTTGGCTAACTCCACATTTGCACTCTTGAGATGGTTTTATAAATGTGAGACAGTTTTAGAATGTCGTACGCTATTATTAATGGTAAGTATGAAGTCTTAGTACACCTCACATAAGCATGTAAAAGTTTTTAATTTTCTACAAATTTTAACTAATGACATGTTATGACGAACGCTAAGAGGCTTTTTTGAGTTCTCTGAGAGGACGACGACGCCAGTCGCATCTAGGGTATACTCGTCGGGTGTGACAAGCTTTGTCTCAGAGCATGAGGATAAATATCCTTAGGATCAAGTTCTCACTAAACCACGATACATAGTATCTTATTTATGGTTGTGAAGCGCGCCACAAATATGGATGAGATGCTATATGATAATTAGGAAAATTCTCTTTTCTTGATAATCCTATGTCGTGCCTCTACAGCTTTGACACTATGAGTTATTTAGCATCTAATCCCTTTTCTATGGTTTTAGGCAATGAACACAAGAAGGACTTCCGCAAGGAGAGTAGGGGATAAGATTGTGAATACGAGAGCTACTCCCCTAGGCAATTGAAATGCTCCTCAATTAAAGGTTGTTGCAAATGAACAAGTTCTGGTCAATCCTTTGGCAATGACAGATGGTGAGGTTAGGGAAGCCCTGTGCCAGATGGACCAATCTATTACCACCCAAGATCAGGCCATTACGGTACAAGCTAACAGGGAGGTTGTTCCTTGAAAGAACCAACATGCTAGTACCATGGCTAGCCGTTTGAGAGATTTTATGAGGATGAATCCTCCTTTGTTTTTTGGATCTAAGGTTGATGAAGACCCCCAAGACTTCCTTTAAGAGGTTTAAAAGATTTTGTTTGCTATGTATGTGAGTACTACTGAGAAGGCTGAGCATGCTAGCTATCAACTCAAGGGCGTGGCTGAGACATGGTACAATCATTGGAAGGATTGTAAGGATTTAGGAGGTGGTCCCATTAATTAGTAGATCTTTAAAAAGGCTTTTCTTGACAGATTTTTCCCTAGGGATCAAAGAGAAGCTAAGGTAGAGGAGTTTATCAACCTTCGTCAAGGAGGTATAAGTGTTAAGGAATACTCCTTGAAATTTATTAAGCAGTTCAAATATGCTTCGTCTTTGGTTTCGAATGATAGAGATGAGATGAGCTGTTTTGTAATGAGAGTGTCCGAATAGCTTGAAGAGGAATGTCGTGCATCCATTCATCATGAAAATAAGGTTCTTTATAGGTTGATGGTTCATGCTCGTCTATGGTAGAGGAAAAGAGAAGCCAAGAAGCAAAGGTCTTTGGAAAGTAGTTCTTCTAAGAGTAGGATTGATTTTCAAGACAAGACTAAATTCAAGAAGAGGTTTTCAAATCAGGTTCCTTCTAACTTTCTCCAAGACGCAATGATAGAAGGTTCTAATCCTAAACCTACAGAAGGGGGAGAAATGTTGATCCAAAAAAAGAGACCAACTCGGGGTTAAGTGTGGTATGACACATGTGGGTGGAATGTCTGCTTGGAAACAAGTGCTATGGGTGTGGAAAGGGTAGTGTGGTCATATGAGAAAGTTGTCTAAGCGGAGAAGACCAAGCAAGGAGAATGGACCAAGCGGTCTAGTGTTTGATGAAGCTCCAAAAAGAATCAGTTCTATGCATCAACGGTTCTAATGATGTGTGAACAAGAGAAACTCTCACCGACATTGTGAAGGGTATGTTACAAGTCTCTTGTTAAGTTTTATGCATTGTTGATCCAGGTGCTACTCTTTATTTTGTTACAAATGTGGTTAGCTAGGAAGTTTTAATTACTTCTGATGTTTTGATTGACCCTTTAAGAGTTTGTAGGCAATGTGTGTGACTCTGTGGTTTTGCAAAAAGAGTCTATAGAAAAGTCCATAATGTACCAATAGATGGACTCTTTTTATTGGTATAGAAGTTGACATGTTGATTTGATATAATCTTGGGTATGGATGTGCTATGATGCTTTCTTCTATGATTGTTAGAACAAGGTAGTGACGTTTCAATTCCCTCATGAACCTATTCTAGGTGGAAGGGGGGGGGGGAAATTTTTATGCAAAGGGAAAAGTATTCCGTGCTGAAGGCTTGTAAGATTAAGTTAGGTTTGTTTATCAATGCTTTTTGAGGGTTTTAAAGGAATAGTATTATTTGAAACTCCTTTATTGAGTCAGTCCCAAAAGTGAGGGAATTCCCTGATATTTTTCCTAATGACCTTCCAGGAGTTCCTCCTGAATAGAAAATTGACTTTGACATTGATTTATTACATGGTGTGAATCCCATTTCAGTTCCTCCATATAGAATGCCTCCGGCTGAATTGAAAGAGTTGAAGCTCCAACTCAAAGATTTACTAGACAAGGGTTTCGTTCAACCTAGTATTTCTCATGGGGTAATCCGATATTCTTTGTGAAGAAGAAGGATGGGTCCCTTAGAATGTGCATTAATTATCAATAACTTAAAGGTCACTATAAATAACAAGTTCTCCCTTGAATTTCGTACATATTTGATCAAATCGAAGGTGCTAGATATTTTTTCAAGATTGGCTTGAGGTCGGGATATCACCAACTTAGGGTGAGAGGTGAAGATGATCCTAGAACAACTTTACGGATAGAATGGTAAATTAGTATTTCAATTTATATGTTTGGGTTGTTAACAAAATCCTGAAGGTTTATGTTATGGATCAATGTGAATATAGTTTCATGATTACCTCAACTCATTGGTGATGTGTTCATCGATGAGATTTTGATATAACTCCAACAATGAAATATGGCATGAGCTCACTTGAGGGTTGGCTTCCACCTGCAAGTCGTCAAGAACGCCAGTATTTAAGCAAAATTTAGTAAGTGACAAAAATTTAGTTGGGTCAGTTGCTTTCAGGCAATATTATCTTCGGCGATGGTGTAAAGGTTGATCTGAAGAAGATGAATGCGGTCAGAAATTGACCTGGCCTTTGACTCCCACAAACACAACAATTTACTTGGGTCTAGACGGTTATTATAGAAGGTTTGTTGATTGATTTTCGTCCATTACTTCTCCTTTGACATCTTTGACCCAAAATAATATAATGTTTGAGTGGTCGAAAGCTTGTGAAAGAGGTTTTCAAGAATTGAAAAATAAGTTTAACTTTACTCCGATGTTGACTTTACCGGAGGGTAATGAAGGCTTTCTAGTATGTTGTGATGCTTCCCGAGTGGGCTTGGGTTGTGTCCTCATGCAACATGGAAAGGTGATTGCTTATGTTTCTAGGCAACTCAAAATTCTTGACAAGAATTATTCAACTCATGATCTCGAGTTAGCTGTTGTAGCTTTGCCTTGAAAATATGGATACACTACTTGTATGGTGTGCATGTTGATGTATTTACTGATCATAAAAGTCTTCAACATGTGTTTATACAAAAAAAAAAGCTCAATGAGGACAGGACAGATGGTTAGACTAAATTGTTGAAACAGTGCGACATGGAGTGTCATTTACCGCTGTAGACCAAGTGGTGGCCGTATTAATTTGAGTCATATAACTATGGGTAGTTTGTCTCATATGGAAGAAGAGAAGAAAGAAATTGTGAAAGATGTTCATAGGTTGTCTACATTGGGTGTGAATTTAGAAGATTCTCCATATTGTTGTTTCATAGTCCATCATAAATTCGACTTGTCATTAACGGTAGACATGAAATCTAAGATGAATCATGATCCACTATTGATGTAGTTGAAAGAATTGGTACTTGGTATTCTTAACGAGTCATTCTCCCAAGGGGGGATGGTTTTCTTAAGTACCAAGGGAGATTATGTCTACCGAATGTTTAGGATTTGAGAAATCGAATTCTAGAAGAATCCCATGGTTCTAGCTATTCTAGACATCCAAGTACCACCAAAATGTATCATGATCTTAGAGAGATTTATTGGTGGATGGTTTATAGGGGGACATAGCAGAGCTTGTTGCATGGTGTCCGAATCACCAACAAGTTAAAGTTGAGCATCTCAAATCGGGTGTTTAACCAAAATCATGGATGTTCCTACTTGGAAGTTGGAAGCCATAAATATAGATTTTGTTGTTGGGTTGCCCCGAAACTGGAAGCAAAATGATTCTATATGGGTTATTGTGGATAGGTTGACCAAATCTGCCCATTTTAGTCCTGTTAAGTCTACTTATACTGGTGAAGATTATCCAAGGATCTACGTTAGTGACATTGTGAGTCTTCATGGGAATCCTTTGTCCATCATTTTGAATAAAGGCTCCCAACTCACTTCTCATTTTTGGAATGATTTTCAAAAGGGTTTAGGTACACAAGTGAAACTTAGTACCTCTTTTAATCCTCAGACAGATGGTAAAGCGGAACGTACCATTCAGAATTAAAGACATGTTAAGGCCCGGTGTGATCGATTTTAATGTAATTTGGGCAGATCATTTACCTTTGATTTAGTTCTATTATAACAATAGTTATCATGAAGCTCTTTATGGTAGAAGGTGAACTCCGGTTAGGAGGTGTAGGTTGGTGATCCTAACTGTTGGTATAGAGGATTCATCTATGAGGGCTAGAGAAAATTTGAATCATAAGAGATAGATTCAAGAAAACCTATAAACAGCAAAAGTCTTATGCCGACAATAGAATAAGAGAGCTTGAGTTTGAAATTGGTTATCATGTCTAATTGAAGATTTTACCTATGAAAGGGGTGACGAGCTTTGTTAAGTCCCCAGTATGTTGGATCTTATGAGGTTTTACAATAGCTTGGAAAGGTTGCCTATGAGTTGAAACTACCTAGTGAAATAGCTTCAGTTCATCCTGTGTTTCATGTTACTATGCTCAAGAAATGCATAGGCAACTCGGTGTCTATCCTGCCTATTGGAGGTTTAGGGTTGGATGATAAGAACCTCTTCTATGAAGAGGATCCGGTTGAGATCCTAGGTCTCCAAGTCAAGAAGTTGAGAAACAAGTAGGTTGCCTCTGTGAAATTTTGATGGAGGAACCATCTTGTCGAGGGTGCAACATGGGAGGCTGAAGCCGACATGAAGTCCCGCTACGCTCATCTATTTACTCCTTAAGGTTAAACATTAATCTTAGTAAAGAAATTAATCAATAATAATGAATATTACTTGTTTTCTAAAAAGGTGTATGTTTTGGTAAAAGAAATACCTATTGGAGTTAAGAGAAAGCTTTCATACTCTATTCTTGTACTTATATGAAATATGTATGAATGTGTCTTCTTGAGATTTTTTTTTCTGTTGTTGTCTTGAGAAGAATGATAGCATGGTAACTCGTTGATGCATTTTGATCTCACGATTATGCTGACAAGTAAAATTCCTCACTACGTGTCATGAAATGTTAAGATCTTAGGATTGACCTCTGAATTGAGAGTGTTATGTTATGTGTGATATGGTGCAAAGGAGTTGTGACGTAATCATTTGTTTTTTTCTATGATTTGTTTTGTTGGACTGAGTATGGTCTATTCATACCTCCAAAAGATTTAGTGTCATTCGCGGCAATGTTAGTCCTGGGGATAAGTAACAGGTCGGAAAATGTCATGACTTAGACTATAGATAATTAATTAATTAGTTGTTTAAAATGATGTTTCCAGACCTATAATAACGTAATATAAGTTAATTTGGAAAAGGATAGAGACAAAACTACAAAGAAATACCATGATGTCCTGAAACTAGCTAATTTTAATTATTTCACATCCCTATGTTTGATGACGGTTTCGAAGTTTCAAATGAGGTCTAAAACTTGTAAAAAATACCATGGATTGTTAGTACAAAGGGTCCAAACGTCCGGTAACGACACACCAAGAACTATCCGAAAGTTCCTTGGGGAGGACCCATACATGGGTGAGCAGGAAGAATTGGAGGGATGGTGCGCGACGCACAAGAAGCACGCAGGCCACTTCAAGAATTGAGAGGCAGCCTGGCAACGTGAGTCTAACACGCACCTCATTGTTTAAACCAAAAATCTCAGAAAAATGATGGGGTTTGGCCCCGCTACGCGCAGCCACTTCCCAAAATATAAAGTTGTATTTTTGGTAATTAAACTTCAGTAAAAGACCCATTTAAGTGGAGGGTCTCTTGGGTATTTTTTAGGACGACTATATATGGATATTAGGTCTATTTTAGACAACTTTTTACACGTCCAAATCAGATTAAAACGCAATTACCCATCTCTGTCAAGAAACGCTCAATTTTCAGAACTCCATTGAAGAACAAGAAAAACTAGAGAAGAACGGAGGATTTGAAATTCCAGCAAATTTTCATGTTCTACTATTCGGCTATAAGGTAAGGGTTTTTCACTCTTGGGATTCTTTTCCCAAAGAGGTCTTCCAAAGATAAGTTTTTAAGAAATTCAAATACTAGGGTTTTTACTCTTACAATATGGTTTTTTTTTTCTAAATTTGATTTATGACTTCTACGCAAAAATAACCAACACATGGTTATCATATCGGTTTGATTTCACATGAATGATTGATATGGAATATAAAGGTTTGGATTTCATGTGATACTCTATCCCTCCCTTTTTTAAATAAAAAAGTAGTCTTGATATGTGTTATCTACTACTTGATTACATGTAAAAGTTGGGATTGGAACTAAAACATGAATGACTCACTGAGATAGAGGTTGTGCTTAAATGGAAAACTATGGGTTATGAAGTCTTCGAGTTCTGCTTAATAATATGTGCACCATAGAAACTAGATAGGGATCCACCTTGAAAGGTATGTCATGTTTGATTCTACTTTGGCCGATAGACCACCTTCTTTTGCGGTGGGTTTTATGACACCGGATTACTTGTTTAGCACACATGGTCTATGTCAATTAAGGTTTATGTTCCCTCATGTAAAATGAAAGGTAAGTAAATGGATGTTTACTAGGGATACTTTAAGAGTCTACTTAGTATATGTAGGGGTATGGGGCCTCTCATAGACATTGCAAAAGTTGACTCTGAAGGGAAGTACTAGGTAATTATTTATATTATATGTAAAAATGAAAGATATGATGTTTTGTACATGATGTTACCTCTTATATGATGTTGTCATATGTGAAGATGTTAGTGGGTTATATTGTAGATGAAGTGATGATGGACTATTATGTTACAAGTATATGAAAAAATCAAATCTTTACTTATGGTCTCTTATCGTATCTACTTGGTTGTATGGGGTGGGATTCACATGGCCATTGCAATTTTAGGTTGGGGATGAGTTCATTGGTAAGTGTTTTATATGTTATGTGTAAATGATCTATTGAATATGAAATGTTAACATGACTCTATGATAATATGTCTTGGATGATGATAAAGATTTATGTTGATGAAATTCATAACGTGTATATGTTTATCCGTTTTATGTGTATTGAAGAATTTTATATGACTTAGCATGTTTTCTAAGCAACATAATCTCTTATGCAGGATACTTAAATGTTATCCGTGCATATTACCCATACTTAGTACATGGTCTTAGTAAAACCATATTAATTTATTAAATACTACATACCTGTTGGTCCGTCATTGAAGCTTAAGAAGTCGATGGGACGAGAAGTTGGAACTCTTTTCTCATTGTGTTGGTAGGTCATCATGTTGGGAATGCATCTTTCCATAATTCCAGATTATGAAAGACCTTAGCTAATTACTTAAGGGAAAATTTCTTTCATTTTATTCTGTGGCATTCTTTTGTATTAAGGCATAGATGAATATGACTAATTTATGTCTAAGTACAGAATGCCATTCTTTATATGGTTTTTACTGTGAGACAATGTTTTAGAATTCGTATGATATATGAATGTTCAAGTATGAAGTCTAAGTACACCTACATAAGATATAAAAGCATTTAATCTTCTGCAAATTTTAATTAATAACATGTTATGATTAGAGTTAAGAGTCTTGCATGAGTCCCTGCCAGAGCGAAGACGACGTCAGTCGTATCTGGGTGTACTCGTCAAGTGTGACAGTAATCACGATTTTTTAGAACACTTAACTGTAAGGTTTTTTTTTATGAGATACTTGTAGAACTTCGTTATTAATGGTGGATGGAAATAAGTATTTACAATGATGATTAAAGGGTGAGAAATTTGGTTAGATTGCCTATCTCAGTATTTTCTTCTATGGAACTGATAGTGATGACGCCTTGTATTGGCATTGTGTGTATGGTTTTCTACTTAAGTTTATGGTGGTACTTATTTCCAATATATTGTGATGTGAACATGCCTTGAAGGGGAAGGTGTTATGTTCGATGTGATGGTGATGACACCTATGTTGAAGCCTATGCTCTATCGTTGCCTATTCTATCTATGATATAGGTTGATGTTACGCATGATAAGGGGCAGTAAATGGTTATGATTAAGTTTATGCGATTATGTGCTTGATATGATGGAGGGCTGATACGATAGTATATGGAATTAAAATATTGGTATCTGTGTTATAATGACTAGAGGCTGTATTGTATGATATAGTAAGTCTTTGAATAAATGGTCGTATCCCCTCATGTTATCCATTCTATGGATGTTGTGTGATGTACGATTCATAGGAGGCTTGAATAGTTTACTAGTACTATACCCAAGGGTATGGGACCTTATGTTGGTATGGGCATTTCACATAGGTACCTTGATTAGGATAGTTACCTAGGTGGTCTTCAAGTACATGAATAGGAATGTCTGAAAATGTTAGGAATATGAATATATGACTGTGAGTTAAAGTATATGCTATATGAAAACAGGAAGTGCTATGTGTCTTGAGGGTTTAATGAAAGTATTGGTCATATAGTCTTACACACTATTCATACTTACGCATTGATGTAGAACATGTGTGGGCTTATGTGTTAGTGAAAGGTTTGGCTCATTTTTTTATATAATTATACAAATATATATGATAACCTAGTCAGGGAGGGGCCTTGAAGGTGTGCCATACAAGTGTATACTAACTAGATAGATTCGCTGCATATTGCTATTGTTTTGTGAAATGGTTTCTTCACCATGATTAGGTGATAAAATCTCCTTCTATGACCCTATTCATCTAAGACATATGAAGGAGTCATCCCCCTAAGACTAATTTTATAAAGTAAAGTTAATAAAGGTTTTTTAATAAAAGGAAACATAGATTAGAACAGAGTGAAATGAGTTAGTTGAGGCGCGTGTCCATTCCCATTAGAGGAAAGGAGGTAGGTCACCATACTTCTCAACGAGGTGGTTAGGCTTCTTTTTTTTATTATAGCCATACGGGAATAGCGTATATGTTTCCATAGTGGATACATAAGCCCCCATTTTGCATAAAGAGGGTTTCACATACTTAACTCAAGTTCCATAAACTATTGCTTTTCACATAGAAATCTCAGCAAGATTTCACTTCAGTATGCTAGCATGCATGCGGATGTTAATGTTCTACTTGGGCTATTGTAGCTGAAAGGTTCCGTGGCTGGAAGGCTCTAAATACCAAAAGCATTGTCTTGAGTGGCGGGTTAACGGAATAGTGGTTTCCTAAGAAAAATGGGACACAATGGAAGTACAAGAACAGACCATAAACTAGCGGAACCTAAGCGATAGTTGTTTAGTGTAGGATCAGGGTATGCGGATTCACATCCATGGCCATTGAACAAGTGGATCTTGAGGAATTCAGGAAGGTGTTTTGCAGGTCATGTTACTATGTATGTCTTATGCCATGACATTGTAGTCGGTCTACTGGCCTTTGTGAGTAAATGCATGGTATGAGTCTATATGATGTGGCTTTACCCTTATGTACATATTATTGGTCTTAATAACTATATGATGAAATTCTTCCTTGGCATGAATGAAAGTGTCTATGTTTGTCTTGTAAATGTATAAAGAGAATGTAATGATGCTTATGGTCTTATTATAGGTTGACAAATATGTTTGAGGCTATGGGGCTTCACATTTACATTGCACTAGTAGATTTAGATTAGCATTATGAGTGAATACGTATGATAAGTGTAACGTGAAGTATGTGCCTTGTTTTATGAAGTGGTTCTATGGTTGTTATCGTGTTGTGTTTTGGGACACAGTCGGTATGTATGTGTTCCATTTTGGTTCAAAGGGGGTTATGTAGGAGTATATATACTGTTGTAATGGAATTTTATCCACACATTACACCAAGTATCTCTTGAGTATTACTTGGGAAAGTCAAAGAGTTAGAATAAAAGGAGTTCACTGTAGAGGGAACAAGAGTTCACTGTGTGCTTATAGTAAAATGATTCAAAAATTTATTAAATACAATTTATGATTTTATATTATGTTTGACCATGAAATATGCCTATATGAAGTATGTAAATTAAATAATGCTTATTGTATAAAGGTTTTATGAAGTTTTCACAAAATGGCCTGAGTGATGATTTCAAATCAAAATGCTTTTTGAAATTGCATGGTTTCCATTATCTTAGTGATTCTTGTACTACCAGCCATTATCTCTAACTTTTACACAAACATAGGTTATGGATACGTAACCCAAGGGTGTGTAAAATTATGGGAGCTTTAGATGTGATTCCAACGCGCAAGGAAAGGACTCCTAAGTCCTAGATTCCTACTTATGGTTTACAGATTTAAATTGTGAAAGTCTGGTAATTTAATGTTTATGATTATTGTTATATGGGTCATATCCATAATGTAGTCTTAACATGATGTTGAGTCTAGGAAGGAAAAAAAAGATTTCTAGAGTCTCTTAAATATGGCAATTATGATAGCTTTTTATCTAATGCGAAGTGAGTTCTAGCATATGATGTGATAAGAAAGTTTTAAAAAAATATTCGCCAAATATACCTATGACAATGCGTAGAATGATAACTATTGTTGTATTAAGACAGTCGAGAGGTCACGAACTCCATTGTTATCTATGGGGTGCTTCAACCGGTCCGTGACACCTATAGGTGACTAGTCCATCGAACTATAGGTCATCCATTTGACGTTTGAACTTCCATAATTCCCAAATCTTTGTAGGACACAGCCTCATTACAAACATTATAACCATTCTATGGAATACACCCTCATGCCAACATGTCACGCTCTTGCTTCATCTAAGTCGTTTTAGATGTATTACAAACATCAATTCAATCATAATACAATGATTCAAAACATTTTATGAAAGAACAAATGGCAAGATTACAATTTGAAGTTCATCTCTTTGAAAACCACTTTGAAGCTTGGCTCCTTGAAGAAAATAGATTCAAGGATTAAAGTCATACCTCAATATAGAAGATTAGCCGACGAAATTGATAAAGAAAAAGCTTGGACAATCAATCTTTTTCTTGGGGGGAATTCAAGCTTCATTCAATGGAGGTTGTGGAGAAAGAATGGAGAGGTTTTGTTGAGTTGCGGGTTTTTATCTTTATGGTGAGTTTAGTGGTTTTATAAAAAGATTCAATAACCCGACAATAATTATCTCCCCAAATTACCAAAAACCCAGTCACTTAATGCACATTGTAACCAATTAAAATGACTTTTTTCGGATGATCCGACCGAATCTTGCAGGTTACTGCGTATCGCGGAGGCATTTTTAACTCTTAGTTCTTTAAAATATGGGATAGAATGGTTCATCACGTCCCCGCATCAAAGGGAAAAATTTTCCCATCTTAATGTAGTCGTGCAACCACTTCCCATTCTTGGCTTGCACGGCATCTTGCTTGAACCATGTTTGGGTCCTCCTTAGAGACCCTTAAGCTGGTCCCCGGGGCTTTGTTCTTGGATGTTTCGACCCTTAACATATATCTCTATGTATACTAAATTTAACCCTCAAACTATCCTTCAAAACTCCTCTACAACACACCACGACATACTAGTTCAACTTCGACTAATTTTTGGACTTCTTTGACGTTTGACCACCAAAAACTTGCAAACATTATATACTGCCAATAAAAACTATTACTAGCCACTTTAGGACTATAAAACATCATGAAACACATGATATGATCTAGTTTAATTTAGTTAATTTTTAGGGGCATTACACAAACAATACTGGAGCACAACATGGAGAATTTTAGGTTGAATGAAACCTTTGTTTAGTAAATCTTTGAGTTGAGCCTTCAAATCTTTCAATTCATCAAGAGCCATACGATAAGGGGGAATTGAAATGGGATTTGTATTTAGTAATAAGTCAATACAAAAATAAACTTCCCATTTGGGAGGAATTCTGGGCAAGTCATGGCGGACCGACTCTATAGGAGGGATTCGTACTAAGATTTGTAACCCACAATAAGGTAAAGAAACCCACCTATAGAAAAACATTTTACAAAGCCTTTTTTACAACAACATGATACGACCTCTAAGAATGGATGTTACCCCGTCTACTGAGGAATGGATCATTATGAAAATTGTGAACTTGAATACCCTTGTTCGACAATTAATGGAAGAAACACAAGCATAAAACCAATCCATTCTTAAGATAATATCGAAATCGACCATATCAAGTTCTATAAAATCCACCCATGTGAATCAATTGAGCATATGTATAGGAAAACTACTAAAGACTTCTCTAGTAACAACGGAGTCACCTAAAGGAGTTGTAACCGAAAAAGGTTCAATCAACACAACGGGTAAAACATCAAACTTTCTAGATAATAGGGAAGTCACAAATGAGAATGCAGCACCGGAATCTAGTAAAGCATAAACATCAATAGATAACACTTGTAACATACTGTTACCATATTAGGAGACTCCTCTTTCTCACCTCTAGAGTGGTGAGCATAGAAGCGGTCTGGCTTTGGCGCCTCAGAACTAGTACCGCTAGCTTGAGATAGACCACTCCCCTTCTTTTGACTTCTTAAATTAAGGCAATGCCTAACCTTATGGACACTCTTGCCAAACCCAAATAAATTCTCCGTTCCAACTAGACAATCACCCCCAATGTTTCTTACCACACTTGGAACAAGTTTATTTCTTTCTAGGTGAACTCCCGCTTCTTGACTTTTGGGTCTTAGGGTTAGACACCCTATCCTTTTTAGCCTTGGTCAAGTTGGAAGGAACTTTATTAGATACCCTCCTCTTGAACATATGCTTGTCTTGAATTTCAAGCCTACCCTTGGAAGTACCTCCCTCATAAGACTTGGCCCTATTAAACTCTCTATTATTCCTCTTTAGTCGAGTCTCCTCAAATTGTTGAGCATGAACCATTAACCTAGAGATATCAACGTAGTCATGGAGCATTCCCAAACGACACTCTTCAAAAAAATCCTAAGATACTCTCGTGACAAAGTTACTCATCTCAGTCGTTAGTATAGACATCAAGGAAGGTGCATATTTGGACAATTTGGTGAACTTCAAGGAGTAATCTTGTACACTCATACCCCCTTGACGAAGTTTGATGAATTCCTCCACTTTTCCCTCCCTTTTCTCCCTAGGGAAAAAACTATCATGGAAGGCTCTTCTAAACACCTTCCAAGTGATAGGACCTACTCTCAAGGCCATATTGTCTCTCCATTGGGTTTATAATGTTAGACCTATATCCTTGAATTTATAGGAATGTAGCTCCGACATTTCATTTGAATTCAACCCCATGTCATAAAGAATCTTGTAGACCTTATATATGAAGTCCTAGGGGTCTTCATTCACCTTCAACACAAAGAACATTGGAGGGTGCATCCTAGTAAAGTCCCTCAAGCGGGAAGTCGTGGTACTAGAATTTCGTTGAATACGGGGTCAGACATCCCTATTTGCTTGAGCCTCCATGACTTGAGTTTGAGAAGCTAGAGCTAGAGATTGGGTAGACATGACGAGACAAAGTTACAAAAGTTGCCCTTATCTCTCCATCTGTCATAGGTGAAAGAATGGTCGGAACTTGGTCACCTTGAGGAGCTTGATGTCTTGTGGAGGAGCTTGGTTTCCTTGGGGAGTGACTCCCGCATTAGCTAAACCTTCCTCTAATATCCTTGCAGCTGCGCGTCTTGTAGTCATACACTAAATCCACAAGAAAAAGGATTATAAGAAAGAGGACACGGCACAACTTTCAAGATCACCAATTAGTGAGAATCCCTAAGCGTCACATAGCCTCTCATTCATAAGTGTGGCGCTCTTCATACCCATGAAAAACACACTATGTAAACGTGGTTCAATGAGACATCGACCCTAAGATTTATTTCACCTCAAACACTGATACCAGTTTGCACGATCGGGGATCATTCCCTAGACGTAACCTATGACGTCTTCCTCAGAGAGGACTAAGGCTAGACTCTAATTAGCATTCTTTGTTACATTTCATAGGTTGAAAATGCGGAAGAATTAAAAAATTTAATAGATATATATATAGTGAGGCTTACATAGACCTATCGCATTCTAGATAGAGAGTTTAATTAGACTCCTTGCATATGAAGATTACATAGGTGTATCTCTTAGATAACATAAAAGATATATAATAATTAGTCTAATATTGTGTCATATTGAACTATCTAAAACGAGTACAAATGATGGACATAGCCAATACAAAACCAATATGTCATTATAGGCTTACATGAACATTCGAATGATAAAGGAACGAACAATGTCATTTTGACAATTATACCTCCAAGTCTAGAACATAGACAAGGTAACATCCCCGAACATGAGGACCTGCAATACTTGGAGAAAAAAGTCCAAGTCTTCTTCAATCAACATCCTAGGAACTCAATGGTCAGAACCTACATATTTTTAGAAAATATAAAGATATGGGTTAGTACACCATTTATTTTAAGTATGGAAACATATACACATAAGACATCGAAATCATGCTAAAAGGGACGTTTGTTCAAAACAAGGCTAATTTACTTTGCAAAGACTTTATGCACAATCAAGAGCTTATATGAAACAATGATCACATATTCATAAAGACAAGACCACATACAATACAAGACCATTATTATCATGTAAAGTCAAGTCAACATGTGTAGTAACATATTAAAGCACCTATCAAAGCAACTATATTATAATGTCATAACAACAAAGCATGCATAAGAGTTCATAACATTACATCATATGCAAGACCCTTACTGATAACCTATAACCAAGCATACAAGTGCAATGATCAAGTGAAGTCCCATTACCCCACATAACAAAGTAAACCCAACGAAGGATCACAAGCAATTTCTAACTTCATACAACATAGCATTATGAGTAGCCATCATCATATTTAGCAATATAGACCAATAACATGTTCCTACGTAAAACTAACATCATATAGGACCACCAACAGGTAAATTCAACATATGCATATCATTTACTTTATATGTACATAAGAACAACCTCCTAGGACTTCCCTCAAGGACAACTAGTTCAATATATAGGTAGAGTCCCATATTTCTACCTATACTATGTACAAACCCTTAAGTCACCCTAGTTAGTGTTCACTTTATTACTTCATTTTACTTTTGTGAATAATTGTCTTAACAGATATAGACCACATGAGCTAAATGTGGAATCCAGTTTCATGAAACCCTATATCAAAAGAAAGTGGTATACTTGACATGTTTTTACCATAGCATGAACATAGCATTGTAGGTGGATCCACTAGCTAGTATTATTATGGGGGCAACATAGTTCAAGAACTAGGATACATACTTGAGAACCTATTTATGCACCATTGCATTGTAATCTCTATCTCATGAGAACCATCATAAACTTACCTTCCCATATTGAGAACACACACCTCTCATAACTAGTTCACTCAATGCTAAGCTAAAGTCCCTTTCTGAAATGTCTTTAAGCCTTTGTTAATAATAATAGCTTAGGTCATTGGAGACTAACCCATTTTATATCATAATCATAATCTCATTTGGAATTGCATGAGAACTTCCTTTCAATACAACCCTCATATGTGAGATTAAGAAATTATCATCATCATGTCATAGTAAGGCACATAAATGATCAACAATCAACCTCATATCATCACACCTTAATGATAATCTCAAAAATCCATATATTGAAGATATTTCAATTACATTCATCACACCATCAGCTATCTAATATAGTCACAATTAATAATTCAATTGAACATCATCATCACATACAAGCCATCATAATTGAAGTAAAGATTCAAGATTATAAGTCTTACAAATTTACCTTCAAAATCCTTCTACCATGGTATTACAATTAACCAACCATAATCATACATAAATATACTTAAAAACATCATACAATAGTAATAAACACAATAACTAAGTCAATTGCATCATAACAAACCAATTCAACATCAATTCATAACCTAGGATTAGGGAAATAGGGTCAATTCATGATCTCTTTCATAGAACTGGGTCTAAAATGAAAAGCTACCATAATTAACCAATGATTAGGAGTAATTCATCAATAATAATCAAAATATATGAAGAACAATACTATTTGAAAGATCAATTTCAGATAAATAATGAAACCCATGTTTTTATCAACTTTTAGAAATCAAATTTGAAGAACACATTGGTTAAAGGATTCCCAAAGTTGAAGAGCTTCCATACCTTAAAAAATCTTGAAGATTGATGGAGAGAAAAGTGATTCTTGCAACCCTAGTTCCCTTTGACCTTGGTCTTCAATGGTGTTCTTTCGATAGATAAAACGTAGAGAGAAGGAAGAAGATTTTGGGTTTGAGAATTTAAGTGTGTTGGGTTAGTTTAATAAGTATTAGACCATTTATAGTCCCTTTACTAACTTATTTAAACACCCCCTAACCCTTAAATCACCAACAAAACAACTAAATAATTGAAGTACTTAACTAAAAACTTAAAAGTGAAAACACAGACTCTGACCTACGAGACAGCATCCTTTGGTACGTAAGTCAGTCGACGCCTCCGTACTGCACAACCATCATTGATGATAGAGAGTGGTCTTTTGGTACCTTTTAGAGATTTTACAAAGTGTTGAAAACCATGAAGAAATCAATGCCTCATCGATTATAGGACAGTTCGTCGATTGGATTCTTAGGTAGCCACTGTCAAGCACAGCTTTTGGGTCAATCTTGAAGGGTCCTCAAAGAACCTTCAGGGATATCCTTGGGGAGTCTTACCTAGACATTACCATCCTAAGCCCACTATAATACATCTTTAACACATTTGTACCAATTTCATTAACTTCAGACTCATAAATTCCCATGAAACATGCAAAGGCACACTAACCTCTATTTCATTAGTCTTCGACGTCATGGACGTTTCTTGACGTTTTGAACCTAACACTTCCTAAATATTTTACATGCATAATTTTAAGTCTTAGATAGTGTTACAAAAACTATTTCATTGTAGGAGGCTCTAGATTGTGTCACAGATTTTTGGAGTGTTACAAATAACTAAAGTGTACATCCCCTATTATAATATTAGGAATTAACCGACATAGAACATACTAGCAAGATATGGAATCCGGCGTATTAAGGACCCCACATTGTGGAAGGTTTTATACTTGCCAAAGGTATAACTAAAACTCATCCCATAGTGGAACATAGTTCAAGGATATCACGGGCTTCTTTGTGCTCTAGTCTCATCCTCAAGTAGAGCTACTACCACAAGCATATTCGCTCGATACTTTTCCTTCTTTCTCATAGAGTAATCATTCCCTAGGTGTGTTAGAGAAGGTGACATTTCTTAACACTAATAATTCATAATACTTTTCATGGATAACTCAATCTTTAATCTTCTTTTAATCTTCAAGGTTCCACACATATAACCTTCTTTTCGTATTCAATGTGCTACATATAAGTCTTTCATGGAATGGCACCTACTTTAGGTCTACTGATCCTAGACTTTCATTTTTCTTTAATACATACACGTACATGAATCAGGTGCCTAAGCCTACCAATTCAAGATACCACATTCAAAAAACATTCATGTATCAAGAAGCGGGACCTACGTCTTCTAATCAAGATACAACATCTAATACCCCCAAAATGATTTAAGATGTCTAGAGTCGCACTTATACCTATAAGCTTGTTAACATTTTAATTATGTTTTTGAAAGTATGCATAGGTGATTTGAATTTGTTTGAAAGTGAAATATTAAGGGACTACCAAGAAGTTCGCTGACTAGTAACCTAAGGGGTCTTATGTGTTTTGATGTTCTTATGTGTATGTCATGATCTTATGAGGTACTTATATGAGTTATAATTGAGGCAGTATGCTGAGCTTCATGAAGTTTAGAGGTCAAACATCCAAGAACGTCCAAGACGTTCAAAAGTTAGCCCTTGAGACGTGCATGTGTGTGTCTTGAGTATGCCTAGCATGTTTGGACGTGTTCCATGTAATTCATTTTTGTAAAAATGAAGGACGCAAAGTTTGTTGAGACACTGCCTTGGACGTGTCAATCGACTCAGCCAAATGATGCCTCATCAGTTAACCAACAACCCGTTGATTGTAAGGGATCGATGGACACTTAGCCTGGTGAAGGCTTAAGGCTGATGTCAAGCCTCAAATCAAAAAAATGTCCTGCAGTACGATCCATCGAATGTACCTACTGGGCGTCGATAGTTACCTGCAATTACATGTTTGTGCACTGTTTCATTAAGGGGTGAATGAGAAATTCACCCCACGTGCTGACCCCACTTCTATGGACCACAAGTGGAGCATACCAATCAATACAATCCAATATCAATTCTAAATTAAATAGAGGAATTAGATCAACTCACCACCTTCCAATCAAAATCATCACAATTATTTAGCCTTTTCATCCAATTTATACTACAAGATCTCCTACCAACAATCATATACACAATACTAAGCAAACAATAATTCCGTATCAATGATCCAACAATATAAAATATAAATATCATCATTATAAGGCAGGTAATTAACAATAATATGATGATCTATACATAATCCAATAGCCCAATACAATCTACATATGGATTCGATAATATCAAGAAATGATCAACTCACCCACTTTAGAGCCAAAAATAGAAATTTGAGGGTTCATGGAAGTTTTGATATTAGAACCACTAATTTACATCAATTACATCATAAAACATTGATTTAAACATTTTCATGCAAGAACCGATGCTTAGAATTCAAAATAGGAATTTCAACATCTTTGAAAAGACTTTTTTGGGACCTTGAATGAGAGAAGAATCATGGATGAAATCACCATACCTTATTTGTATAAATCCCACGAAATTAGGGTTGAAACTTGGAGAATTTGACCTTCTTTGTTGAGGCATCAAAACTTATACAATGGAGGTTTTTGAGAGAAGGAATTCGAGAGATTTATTTTTTGTTAAGGGTTTTGATTTTTTTGGTGAATTTGAGGTACAAGTGACTCTATAATCATTTTAAATAATCCCCAAAGCAGTCAAAAGACCCCTCCACCTATTCTCTATGCATTGCACATGTGTACCTTAATACAATAGTTCCTAGGTTGGTCTTATAAGTACATGAATAGTAATGTATTAACATGTTATGAATATGAATTATAGATATGATGCTAAATATATGATAAATGAAATATGAATGTGCAATGTGTCTGATGTATTTTATGAAATATTGCTCATATATTTACCAGCCTATTACTTGTGCATTGATGTATGAACCTGATTTTCCTTAAGGTGGGTTGTGGGTGCTGTGTTGAAGGTTTTGCTCACATATAATTATCACACACATTATGATAATCTATTCAAATGGAGAGCCTTGAAGGTGTCCCTCAAGTTGTGGCTAACTATATAGGTGTTTTTAATATGTTTCGTGACGGCGTGGTGGGGGTGAAATGGTTTTCTCACATATTAGGTTGATGAACTTCTCATCTATGACTTATCACTAGCATATGAGGAGTCATCTTCCAGTCTACTTTTATACATAAAAGTTTAAAAAGTTTTTTAATAAACGGGACATTTAGATTAGCACGAGTGAAACTTGAAGTTGGGTGGTGGGAGGGGTGGTCTTCGCATTGGAGGAAGGTAGGTCACCATACTTCTCACGAGGTGGTTAGGCTCATAGCCTAAGGTCATATAGTGATGTTTCCATAGTATATAACGACAATTCCCATTTGGCATAAAGAGAGTTTCCATATATACCACCTAGTTCCATAACTATGGTTGCCACATAGGATCTAGCAAGTGATTTCACTTAGTATGCTAGCATGATGTGTTAATGTTCTACTTTGGCTAACTATATCACTTTACCTTGGTTTAAGTCTCTAAAACACCAAATTCCATCTAGCACCTATTGTCTTAGTGACGGTTGAGGCTATAGTTTTCCTAATGTAAAATGGACAAGGAAGTAAAGAACTAAACCCTAACTAAGATAACCTAAGGGAAGTTGCTTAGTGTAGGTTGGGGTATGTGACTTCAGCTATGCATTTGCAGATGTGGCTATTTAAGGAATTGCTAGGAAGGTGTTCTAATGTATATGACTGCGGTTATGTTCCTTATGCATGACATTGTAGTGTTGTCTACTTGTTGTGATGAAATGCATGGTATGAGTCTATATGATGTGGCCTTACCCTTATGTGCATAATGTTGGTCTTAATGAGTATATAATGAAAGTCCTCCTTGGCATGAATGAAAGTATCTATGTTTTCATGTAAATGTATGAAGTGAATGTTATATTGCTTATGGTCTTATGATAGCTTTACAAATATGTGTGAGGTTATGGGGCTTCACATTTGTATTGCTCTAGTAGACTTAGATTATCATTATGAGTGAAGAATTATCATAAGTGTAATGTGAAGTATGTGCCTTGTTATATGAAGTGTTCATATGGTTGTATGTGTTGAGTTGAAAGATGGTATGTATGTGTTCATTTATCGTTCAGAGGTGATGCTTGAGTATAGATTGTGTAATGGGTAATTATTCATGCATTGCATCAAGTATCACTTGAGGATTACTTGGGAAAGTCAAAGAGTTAGAATAAAAGAAGTTCACTTTAAAGGGAACAAGAGTTCACTATGTGCTTATAGTAAAATGATTTTAAAATGTCTTAAATGCAATTTATGATTTATTATTGTGTTTGGCCATGAAATATTCGTATATGAAGTTTGTAAATGAAATAATGCTCATTGTATAAAGTTTTTATGAAGTTTTCACAAAATGGCATGATGCATGATTCCAAGTAAAATGTCTTTTTAAATGTATGTTCTTGCATGGTTGCCATACTTTGTGCATTCTTGTACTAACTCCATTCTTCTCTAAATTTTTACACAAAGTTTAGGTTATGGATGCTTAAAGGGTGTTTTTAAATGATGAGGATCTTTATATGTGATTCCCAAGCTCAATGAAAGGAATCCTTAAGTTCAAGGATTTCCTACTTATAGTTTCTGTAGGTCTTTTTAATTTTCAGTGGGTTGGTTGGTGTGTCATTAGGTTATATGGGGGTCGTGCTGTAATGTACCTAAATAATGTTGAGTCTAGCATGTGATTTCCCCATTAGGTTTCACACGGTACTTCAATGCCTTTTTCTTTAAAGTTCGTCTGTGTATAAAGACTTTTTTGTATTGTTTTATAGTGATGGTTCAGGGTTTGTGGGGAGTGTGCTGTGTTGGGGGGGGGTTGAGTTTGAAGGAAACTATCCGGATGAAAATGTATGGAAGATTGTGTGGAAACTGAAGGAGTGATTACCTACGGAAGATCAAGGAATTCTGACTAAAAATGTGGGGCTACGGCGGTTTTTGATGGACCATCATATCCACGATGGACCGTCCTGCGCATCGGTCATCGTTATCAAAAAGTAGCTCCATTACCCGATATTAAAAGATTCTATGTTAGGAGAAACAGAAGCCATCGACGAACCATTGTGCTCTCAATGGACCGTCATCCTTGTCCGTCGATGGTAACATTGAGTTGGAGAAGAAAGCAATTGAAAAAGACGCTAAGTGTAGAATGACAGGGTGGCCTCGACGATCCATCATGGCCTCGACGGTCCATCGGTTTGATCGTCGACTCAGACGCATTTTTTGGGCAGATTTTCCTTAAATAGATTTCCTTTTTATGTTAGTACTTATTTATTCTAAATATTTGTAAAAAACTCGTTTTTGAGGTTAGACTCTTGGGGTTTTTTTTAGATTTTTTATTTTTTCTAGTTGTGAACTTGTGATTTTTGGGGGGGAAATTATTTCCTATTTTTAAGAAGTCTTTATTTCAAGCTTATTGATTAATTCAAGTAATCTTTGGTTTTCTTTCAGGCTCATCAAGTAAGTGCAACTGATTTTCTTAATCAAACTAATAAATTGTGTGATTATAACATGGTACTAAATCCATATCTAAGTTGTGGGAACATAAGTAATTCACAAGGTAAAAACTAGCTAAATAATAATGCCTAGAATAATGTTCTTGGCATGTTAATGATAATTCTTTCATTAGAAGTCCTTTTTAAAAGAGTGCAATGCATTAACAAACTGGCCTTGTTTCTACTTTCCGTACCAAGGAGGTAGATAATAAGAAAAGAAATTATCAACGTAGATTTATATATAATATCTAATAGGCTAGTGTCCCGATTGGTGCAAATTAACAAACTAAGCCATACATCGATTATGATGCTTAATATTAGGTAAAGGTAAGTTTAGTAAGCACACACACGTAGCCGTACCAAGGTGCTAGAAGGGGGGGGTGTCTGTGGATGTCCGTATTTGTCGGACCAAGAGATTAGGGATCCATAACCTCTACCTTTGCTTTGAGATTAGCAAGGATTGTTATAACTAGAATTATCGGTGTTATGAACCTGTGGGAACACTTGAAGCCCCTTCTTACTCTCCTTCACTTGATAAAAATCAATCTTTTAAACATGTTACTTGTTTATTTAGAAATAGCTAGTGGAATTAACTTTTATTTGCTTAAAGACCCTTGTTTTGTACTTTTTTTTTGTAAAGGAACTTGGACTTGAAAAAAAAAAAATAGAAATAATTATATTTTAAAAATCATTATAGGTTAAAGTTAGGTCTAAATCATTTTCCTCGTCGGTGTGGGCATCGGACCGCAACCTCGTATTGGATTCTTACTTGATACAACCAATTATCTTCCTTTTCGAGCGGAAATTGGGTGTATCAATTTTGGCGCCACTGCACATCCGTCAATGGTGTTAGATACTTTGTTTCTGAAGTATTTATAATTGTTTCTAAGTGTCCCTCGATGGACCACTTTGACGCACCGTCGTCCCTTCGATGGTCCGTCCTGCATAACCATTGACAGTGTCAAAACCTTTGCTTCTTATTTTATCTAAAAATAATCTAAGTGTTCGTCGATGGACCCTTATGACAGACCGTCTTGCTCAACCATCGACACTGCCAAAATCTTTATTTCTAATGTTTTTATAATTTATTCAAAGTATCCCTCGACAGACCCTTATGACGGACCGTCGTTTCTTCGTTCAGTCTTGTCCCTACATACCGTCGACAAACTGTCAAAACCTATGTTTGTTATGACATTTTTAAAATTTTTCTAAGTAGCCCTCGACGCCCTTATAAACGGACCGTCCGCCCTTTGACTGTCCGTCCCCTGCAATACCGTCGACACTATCAAAAAACCATTTGTTTCTGACGTTTTTTAAAATTTTTTCTAAGTATCCCCTCGACGTCCCCCCCATGACAGGAATGTCGTGCTTTGAATGAATCCTTCATGCATAACCAACCGGTCGCCATTGTCCAGAACCTTTGTTTCTGATGTTTTTAAAAAAAGTTATTTCTAAGTGTCACTCGATGGACCCCCATGACATATCTTCGTTCCTTCGATGGACCGTCGATGGGTCCGTCCTGCACCCTGTACTTCTTCACTGCCATTCCTTTTCTGTGTTCTACTCTTGTGTTTTCTGCTTTTGCATGTGTTACAAGCTTTCAATGGTACTAAATACTTCTCTTTGTAGGCATAAATCGCACCTAAACATGACCCTGTCTACTCACGGGGGCGTTCCAAGTCAGTCGCCCCATCGAACCAGCTTATCATAGGCTCAGATGATGAGTGTGACCCAAATTACGTGCCACTAGGCATCCTCACTCCTACCTATGTTGTCCGCCTCACTAGAGCCATGCCCACGAGGGTGGCGCCCGGCGTAGTCACTACCTTCAATTTTGACGAGGAGCATATATTGACTGGCACACCTTCTAGGTAGGCTGCACAGTTCGAGGGAGCGTCTAGCTTCGTGGAGGCATTCGGTTCTGAGGATGCTTCCGGCTCTGTGGAGTCTTCCGGATCGGAGGAGGCTTCTGCTTCTACTTCTGCTTCTGCCTTGTCTGATGAGGCTATTAGTGCTGACTCTACTCCAGCACCCCAAACTTGTGTCCCCGCTCCTGTTACTGATCATCCCAACCTGTAGTGTGTTGAGGGGTAGTACCAAATCAACACTGATGCCAAGATGATTAATGACAAAGGGGTCATGACCAGGACTGTGACACTTGAGCGGCGGGTTCTCACGGGGAGTCTTCCCACCATGCCGGTCATTCATGAGTTATTCACCCAATCATCAGCTGGAGTGGACGGCTCGATATATAGGATGCTATAGCGAGGATATGGTCCGAGAGTTATACGCCTCCTATGCGGCGACTCTTCGATCTCGGCTGGACAGGCGGGCAGCCCCGCCAAGCATGCACAGTTAGACTACGTTTGAGTCCGCGGCAAGCGCATTGACATTTCCTTGCAAACCATTCGAATATTTTCTTTTATGGTGGCAATTTTGAAATGCCAACCTAAACTCCTCTCATCATTGAGTTTTGAATATCGGTGAAATTATAATAAAAATGGCCGGTTCGCGTTGATCCATAGGTAAGAGAGACCGGTACCAATTTGGTGGATTGCGCATACCCGTCTCTGTGATGGTTGAATGTTGCCGATTGGTGCGGGAGTCCAATGGGGAATATCAAGAAGGGCCAACCTCACCTTCAACAAGGCCAAGTTTCCAATGGCTATTAGTCCGGCAACTGCCTTTCCCCCATGTTTTACTAAATGATACATTCCTCAACGTGGATGTAGGTAGTGCTGATGGCTTCCATGATTGAGGGGTTTTTGAGGGGACCTTTGCATAGCTATGTACAGGGAGTGTGAATTCACTAGAGTGCTTTAAGGCCACTAACTTACTTACCTTCCTGTGTATGGTTTGTTGTCATTGTGCAGGTCTGCACGACTGCCCGTGTGGAACATTGATGTAATCAAGACCCCCCTTGCTAGGTTCATATTGGACTCATCCGGGATAATGCCAATGAGTTGGCTCCCAACAGAGGTCCCCATATAGAGGTGAAGCCTCTAGGTGAGAACCTGGCAGCCACGGTAGAGAGGCCCAAGGGGATAATCTAGCTACATCTTAACCTACCAACACCACTCCGATTGAGCCTATCTCGGGTGGTAGCACCGCTATGAGTTCCTCCCCGCTCTATCCATATGCTCATTATTCCCGGCTTGCTAGGTCCCGGAAGCTAACGCCAAATGCCACATTTCCGCATCACATCAGCCTTGGATGTCCGGGTCCATTGTTAGGCATAAGAGCCGATAAATAGGAAGATGGCCCAGCACCTTGAGCAGAAGATCTGGAGGTCCCAAGCGTTGGACGCATTTGCTGCTGGTTCTCCTTTTGTCAAACCCCTACAAGTTGATTTTGAAATGTACTCTCCAGGCCTGGTGTGAGATCTAGAGACAATTTGTGGACACTATATTGGAGGCCTGGGTGGCCTGGTAATGAAGGCCCCTTATGCACGCATGCCTAGGACATGGCCTGAACCTATTCCAGCACTAGGGATGGCCACCCACCATCCCACCCAAGGAGTGTGCCAAGAGGCACCAGACTAGAGATGAGGATGAGTTCCGGGCTCGGAAGAAGGAGCGCCATGAGTTGGAGGCTGCGAGGAGGTCCTTGATTATTGATGAGGAGGCCTGCCAGTTGAGGGTTATCGAGGTGGCTATTGGGGAGTCTAGTTCTAGAGATACAGAGGCTGAGAAGAGCATTACAGATGATGTTGTCATTTCTGAGGACTCTACTAATGGTGTCCCTACTTCAGAGGGAGAGAGTTTCGGGAAACTGGACCCGCCAGCTTGTTGACCACTGGCGCTTTGCGCCTCAGGTTTGCTTCACCTACCACTCTATCTTATATACTTTTATACATTGGGTAAAATTGCATGTTTTTTTGTTGGGGGTGGGGTAAATGTAAAGTGAGTGCTAGGTAAAGTCGGAAAAGCCCAACTCAATATCCATTCTTATGGTTTCCCCCTTTTTCCTTTGCCTGTGTTTCTTTTTCCCCCAAGAGACTGGTCACTTTATTTATTCTTGAACCGGCATATTTGTATCTTTAGTACAAATATGAGAATGGACTTCCGACAGCATGATGGATATAAAAAATGATATCCTGGTTTAAAGAAAATGTTTGGTATAACTAAGAGCCCAGTACTGATAATGTTGTGGCCTGTAAGCTGACATAAGAGATACAACCAATAGTATGGACCCTAATCTTAAAACTCGAACTAGAATTACGATAATTTGGTAGAGTAATGGTGTCATTGAGTGTGAGGAAAATTTGAATATTCCACCATTAATAATACTTTAAACTCAGCTAAACTTGCCTAGTTTAGTCCTGCTAAAAGTAGTCTTACTAGACAATTAGGAAAGGATCATGGCCCTTTTTCAACTCTAGCTTATATTTAGGCCTAAATAAAGAAAACCGAATGAAATTATCCTTTCTTTTGTCCACAATATTTGACCTTAAATAGACCTAATCTTTTTCAACCCAACTGATCTTTTCTGGTAACACTATGTTTGCCCTGGTCCCTCCTTTGGACGTTAAAAAATGGAAACTCGCTTATCTTATGCAAAAGCATAAAGTTTTGAGGGTGGCTAATGTAGAAACAATCTGTCCGTGGCCTTGACCCAACTTTGGGTATTGTGTACCTTGCACCCTCGAATAGGCAAGCCACGAGTTGAGGGTGTCTATATTAGGATGGATCCGAAAGTGGGTTGAATTAACACAGAGAGAGAAGAACAAAAAACAAAGTTGACTCAAGAAAAGTTTGAAAGAAAAGTGAAAAAATTTGAAAATGTGAAAAATACAAGCAAGAAAATAACAGGATCCTTTTACAAAAAAAATAAGAAGGGAGAATACGCAAGGTGAATGAATACAAGAAATTAAAAAATAGGGGCTGAATAAATGATGAACATGTAAGACACTTAGTCATTATGTCAAGGAGGGAAATAGTCCCACTAATACATTAATGTTACCTATCTAACCCCGATCCTAAGTTACACTCTAAAAAAAGTACTATGATCTAAGTGTCTATTATGGTGAACTTAAAGTAGTGAAAATAAGGCAAGCCTATGGAAATAAGTATAAATGAAGGTGTGGAGTTGTTTTGAGAGTGAGGTTTGAAAAATAACCTTATTCTCAAACTGAAATCACTTTGTGAAAAATGAGATCCTTGTTTTTAAATGAGGCCACTAGTTTGCATACCGGAAAATTGGTACCCATTGGTGGAGGTCAAAGAAGAAATAGGTGTCCCCTTGTGTGGGATCTGTCCATGGTCTAACCCATATGAGCAAGACTAATAGTGATATCATGAAATAAACGTAATGAAAATACTCGGTATTGATAGCCAGATGATTGCGAAAGCTAAAATAAGGATACTATTGTACTAAGATTTTGTGGTGAGTCATAGTGCATCACTTGAGGACAAACAACGAATTTAAGTTGAGGGTGTCGATTTAACGTGGTTTAACGGTACTTTCAATGCTTTTTCCTTAAGTTTCATGTGCGTATAAAGTCTTTTTGTATTGGTTTTGATGTATTTCTCTAACTGATTGCACGAAATCTGTCAAGAATGAAAAAGCGGAATAATTATGCTTAAACTGCAGAAGTGACTATCTACAGAGCCATCGATGGTACGTTGACCCCTCGATGGTCCATAGGTGGCCACCGTCGCATGAAAGAAATGTTGTTGATGGAAGATCAGGTAATTTTGAATAAAATTATTAGGCTACGGAGTCTCTCGACGGATCCTCAAATCCACGATGGACCGTTCTGTATATCCATCATCGTTAACAAAAAGTAGCTCCAGTACCTGACTTGAAAAGATTCTAAGCGTGGAGAAAAGAAAGCCAATTAACAAACCATCGTGCTCTCAACGGACCGTCATCCTTCTCTGTCGATGGTGACAGTAAGTTGGAGAAGAAAGCAGTTGAAAACAACATAATTGTGGAACGACGGGGAGCCTCGATGGTCCATTGGTCTGGTCGTCAACTCAGACCATTTTTCAGGAAGATTGTTCGCTTAAATTGATTTCCTTTTGATGTTTTATGCTTCTTTTATTATAAAATTGGTACAAATCATTTTTTTGAGGTTAGACTCTTAGGTAATTTTTTCAATTCTATTGTTTCTAGTCCGTGGAAACTTGTGATTTGGGGAAACGATCTTTAATT
The DNA here is from genome assembly GCA_027704765.1 of Solanum habrochaites. Classification (NCBI taxonomy): domain Eukaryota; kingdom Viridiplantae; phylum Streptophyta; class Magnoliopsida; order Solanales; family Solanaceae; genus Solanum; species Solanum habrochaites. The sequence goes on from JAKWJA010001219.1 coordinate 314,821, forward strand.
TTTCAGAAATCCGTTATTTTAAGCTTTTGATTAATTCAAGTAATTTTTTATTTTATGGGTTTTCTTTCATCTCATCAAAGTATTGCATGAGTTCTTATCAACCTAATATGAAATTGTGTGATGATAACATGGTAACTAAATCCATAGCTAGGGTTGGTGGAAACCATGAGTAAAATTACTAAGGTAAAACAGTTAAAATAATAATCCCTAGAATTAGTGGTCCTTGCATGTATTGACAATTCTTTTTTCATTTAGAAGTCTTTTTAAAGAGTGCCACACGTTAAAACTTCGCCTTGTTTGTCTATTGTATACCAATGTATATATAAGAAAATAATATCAACACAGATTATATATACAATGTTAATAAGGCTAGTGGTCTCTTTGTGGCGAAGTAACACTAAGCCATACATCGATTAGGAGGTCTAATATGAGTAAAGATAAGGTTTTAATAAGCACCACACACGTAAGCCGGACCCAGGTGCGAGTGAAATTTCCTAGTTGGCCGGACCAAGGACTTAAGGGCTACATAACTTACCACTTTTCAGGTAGATACTGAAAGAATTCTTATAAGCTAGAATTACCGTGTTATGCCCTATAGAGGAACACTTAGCCTTGTTACTCTCATTACTTGTAGAAAAATCAATCTTTAGCACTTGTGCACGTGTTTGCTAAGAAAAGGAGACGAAGATAGCTAATTACATTTAATGCTTAAATTCCCCCTTTTGTTACTTGTTTTGGAAGGCACTTGACCTAAGAGAAGTAAATAATCGGTTTAAACCGCTAGGTCTAAATCAATTTTCCACATAGGATGACCCCAACAACATAGTTGGATCTTTTACTTGATACGAAAAACCGCTTATACTTCTTTTCGATAAATAAATTTGAGCGTATCAGAATGGCAAAAAGATACTAGTGTCTTTAAATATGCATTATGAGATTTTACATATAATGGAAGTTATGTTCTAGCATATGATGCACTTAGAAAGCTTAAATATTCCTCTAAATTTTCCCATGAGAATGCAATGAATGATAACTATGGGCTTGTATAATACTTTCGAGAGGTTAAGTACTCCATGTTAATTATAGGGGGTGCTCCCCGGTCGTGACACTTGTAGGTGACTAGTCGTTGAACTCTAGATTAACCTAAGTTGTTTTAGAGGTATTCCAAACATCAATTCAATCATAATATAATGATTCAAATAATTTTATGAAAGAACACATTTGTAGATTACAATTTAGAATTTCAACTTTTTTAGAAGTCTTTTAAAACCACTTTGAAGCTAGGCTACTTGTAGAAAATATATTCATGGATTAAAGTGATACCTCAATATAGAATATTAGCCCTAAAATTGATAAAGAAAAAGCTTGGAAATCAGTCTCTTCAATTGGAACCTTCAAACTTCATCATGGGGTTTTTTGGAGAAAAGAATGGAAGTTTTTTTGTTTTGAGATGAGGGTTTTGCCTTTGAATTTGAATGAGTTTTAGTGTTCTTAAAAGACTCAATAACCATCAATAATTCATCCCCAAATTACCCAAAAGACCCTTGCACTTAATGGACATTGTAACCAATTAAAATGTCACTTAAGTACGTTGCGACTAAATCTGGCAGGTTACTACGCATCGCGGAGGCATTTTCAATTCTTAGTTCTGGAAAATTTGGTACAGAATGGTTCATCACGTCCCCGCATCAAAGGGAAAAATTTTCCCTTCTCAGTGCAGTCGTGCAACCACTTCCCATTCTTGTCTTGCACAACAGCTTCCTTGGACCATGTTTGGGTCCTCCTTAAGAACCCTTAGGCTTAACCCCGGGACTTCATTCTAGGACCTTTCGATTCTTTGCATATTACTCTATGTATAGGAACCATCTATACTAAATTTAAACCTCAAACCTTCCTTAGAAACTCCTCTATAAAACACTACGACACACTAGTTCAACTTCGACTAGTTTCAGGACTTCGTGGACGCTTTTGAACGTTTGACGTCCAAAAACTTGCAAACGTTATATACTGACTGTAAAAACTATTATTAACAAATTTAGGACATTAAAACATCATGACACACATGTTAGGATCTAGTTTTACCTAGTTAGTGTTTAGGGGTGTTACATAAACAAAACTGGAGCACCCCACGGACAAATACTAGGTTGAATGAAACCTTTGTTTAGTAAATCTTTGAGTTGACCCTTCAACTCATTCAATTCGTCAGGATCCATCTGATATAGGGGAATTGAACTGGGATTTGTATCCGATAATAAGTCAATACCAAAATAAATTTCCCGTTTGGCAGGAATTCCGGGAAAGTCATCGGGACTGACTCAATAAGAGGGATGTCGTACTCAAGATTTTTAACTTTTACAATAGAGTAAAGAAGCCCATTAGAGAACATTTTACAAGCCTTTAAACAACAAATGATACGACCTCTAAGAATTGAGTTACCCCTTTCTACATTAATACAGGTTCATTACGAAAATTGATCTTGACTACCTTGTTCAACAATTAATGGAAGAAACACAAGCATGAAGCCAATCCATTCCCAAGATAATATTCAAAAATAAAATATAAAGTAATCAAATAAAAAATATACATGTGTGTGAATAAATGACGCAAAGGATATAGGACAACTACTAAAGACTCTTCTATCCGAAATTGAGTCACCTACAGGGGTTATAACTGAAAAAAGGTTCAATCAACACAATGGGTAGATTATCAAACTTTTTAGCTAATAGGGGAGTCATAAAGAAAAAGAAGCACAAAAATACAGTATATAATAAACATCAATAGAGAATACTTGTAAGATACCGGTTACCACATCATGAGACTCTCTCTTATACTCCCAGTGTGAGCGTAGAGCGTTCGGCTTGGAGCCTCAAAACTATAGCGTACTCTGTGATAGACCACTCCCCTTCTTTAATAATCACATTAGGGAATCCATAACCTTATGGACAATCTTTCCACACCAAATAAATTTCTCTGTACCAACTAGACACTCACCCTGACTGTTTCCATACCACACTTGGAACCAAAGTTTATTTCTTTTAGGTTGAACTCCGCTCTTGACTTTTGGAGCTTTAGGGTTAGACCACCCCCCCCACCCCCCTTTATACTTATTTAGCCTGGGAAGTTGGACATGAACTGGATAGTGGAGACCCCCCTACTCCCCACTCCCCCCCTAGCCCACCCACACACTACGCTCCCACCCCCTGTCTTGGAATTTCAATCCTACCCTTGGAAGTACCTCCTCCATTTAGACTTGGCTTCTTAAAACTCTCTATTATTCCTCTTTAGTTTAGTTGAGTTCATTAAATTGTTGAGTGCAACATCAAACAGAATGTCAAGTGTTGTCATGGAGATCGTTCGAACGACACACTTCAAAACACCCCAAAATCCTCCAGCCGAACCCACACCACTGTCGTGACAAAGCGACTTATCTCATCCCTTAAAGTAGACACCAACGAAGGTGTATATTTTGACAATTTTTGTGAACTTTAAAGAGTAATCTTGCACACTCATACCCCCTTGGCGAAGTTTGATGAATTCCTCATATTTCCCTCCCTTTTCTCCCTAGGGAAGAAACTATCAATGAAGGCTCTTCTAAACAATTCTCAAGTGATAGGACCCGCTCTCAAGGCCCTATTGTCTCTCCATTGGGTTTACCATGTTTTAGATATATCCTTGAGTTTATAGGAAGCGAGCTCGGACATTTCATTTGAAGTCAACCCCATGGCAAAAATAATATTGTAGACATCATCTATGAAGTCTTAGGGGTGTTCATACACCTTCAAACCAAAGAACATAGGAGGGTTCATCCTAGTGAAGTCCCTCAAAAGGGAAAGCCATGGTACTAGCATTTTGTTGAACATGGGGTCCAACCTCCCTATTTGCTTGAGCTTCCATGACTTGAGCTTGAGTAGTTACTGCTTGTGCTTGGGTAGTCATGACTTGATACAAAGTCACAAAAGCCTCCCTTATCTCTCCTTCAGTCATAGGTGGAGGAATGACCGGAACTTGGTTAACTAGAGGAGCTTGCTGGTCTTGCGGAGGAGCTTGGTTGTCTTAGGGAGGAACTCCTGTATTAGCGAAATCTTCCTCCAATCTCCTTGCGTCTACACGTCTTGTATTCATATACTAAATCCACAAAAAAAGGATTAGATGAAAGAGGACGCGGCAGAAATTTCAAAGTACTAAAAAGTGAGAATCCCTAAGCACAAAGCCTCTCTTCATAACGTGTGGCCACGCCTTTCAACACCATGAAACAAGAACTCAATTTGTAAACGTGGTTCAATGAGACAGCGAACCTAAGATCTTTTTCTCTAAGGCTTTGATACCATGTTTTTCACGGACCCGGGGACATCTCCTACACGTAACCTATGTCGTCTTCCTAAGAGGACTAAGGCTAGCCTCTAATTGTATTCGTATGTAACATTGATTGTTAAATGTGGAAGAATTAACAAAAATGCATAGTAATCTATATAGTGAGTGTTTCCATAGACACTTGTCCCATACTAATAGGGAATGTTAATTAGACTCTCGCATGTGAAATACATAGCTTCTCGACACTTAGGATAACATAATAGATATATAATATTAGTCTACTACTTTGTTCATATTGAATATCTAAAACGAGACAAGATTGATAGACAATACCAATAACCACATATGGTCATTATAGGCTACTCAACATTGAATGAAAATTGAACGAAACTAATGTCATATGAAGAATGATAACTTCAAGGGCTAGCAATAGACAAGGGTTACCATCCCCGAACATGACTACAAATACTTGGGAAAAAAAGTCCAAGTCTTCTTCAATCGGCATCCTAGGACTCAATGGTCAGAACCTAATATTTTAGAAATCATAAAGATAGGGGTTAGTTTCACCACGCCTTTAAAGTATGGAAACATATCACTCTAAGACATCGAAATCATGCTAAAGGGACAGTTTGTTCAAAACTATGCTAATTTTACTTTGGAAATACTTATGAAAAATCAAGGCTCAATGAGACAATGATCACATATTCATTGAAGACAAAACCACTACAAATAAAAGGACCATCATAATTCAAGTAAAGTCAGTCAACATGGGTATAATATTATTAGAGCACCTACTGAACCAAAGCACTCCAATATAATGTCAAACAACAAGCATGTATAAGAGTTCCATAACATTACAACATATGCACGCCATCATCTATTTAGCAATTATATAGACCAATAACCGGTTCTGAGGTAAAACTAACATCATATAGAACACTACATGTAACATCACTCATATGCAGATCAGTTACTTTATAAGTACATAAGAAGAAAAACCTCCTAGACTTCCCTCAAGGCCAACTAGTTCCAATATATAGGTAGAGTCCCATATTCTACCTATACTACGTCAAAGACTCCATTATTTCTACCTATACATGTCCAAACCCTTAAGTCACCCCATAGTTAGTTTTTCACTTATTACTTCATTAGTACTTTGGGGACACTTGTATTAACGGATATATAGCCACATGAGCAAATGTGGAATCTAGTTTCATGAAACCCTACATCAAAAGAAGGTGGTCTTTATTACTTGCAAGTTCGAACCATAACATTACATAGCATTGAGGTGGATCCATAGCTAGTATATTATGGGGGCAACAGGTTCAAGAACTAGGAGACATACTTGAGCCCTGTTTATGAACATTGCATTTAATCCTTCTATTTCTCATGAAGAACCCATCGTAAACGACCTTCCCATATTAAGAACGGACCACCTTCCATAATAGTTCACCGCATGCTAAGCTTAAAGTCCCTTTCTGAAATGTCTTTAAGCCTTTATAATAATAATAGCTTAGGTCATAGTAGACTAACCATTTAGATCTAATCTAAAGCTCATTTGGAATGCATGAGAACTTCCTGCAATACAACCCTCATATGTGAGGGATTAAGCAATTTTCATCATCATGTCATATTAGGGCATATAAATGATCCATAATCAACCTCATATCATCAAAACTTTAATGATAATCTTCCAATCCATATATTGAAGATATTTCAATACATTTAATCACACCATCAGCTATCCTATCTTAGTCACAACTAATAATTCAATTGAGCATCATATCACATATAAGCCATCGTAATTGAAGGAAATGATTCAAGATCATCGTCCCTACCAATGTTACGTTCAAAAGCCTTTCTACCCATGCGTATTACAATTAACCAAACCATAATCATGCATTAATAACAATTAAAAACTTCATATAATAGTAAGCAAACAAGAATAATCAATTCAAATTACCAAACCAATCAAATCAATTCATAACCTGGGTTAGGGAAATAGGGTGTCAATTCATGATTTTTCTTAGAATGGGTCTAAACATGAAAAAGCTACCCTAATTACCCATGAATAGGCGCTAATCATCAATAATAATCCAAAAAGATATGAAGAACAGTATATTTGAAAGATCAATTTCGGATTAAAAGAATGAACCCAATGTTTTTTATCTACTTTTGGAAATCAAGTTTTGCAAGAACACCTGGTGTGAAAGGAGTCCCAAAGTTAAAGAGATTACATACATAAAAAACTGAAGATGATGGAGAGGCAAAATTGATTCTTGCAACCCCTAATCCCTTGACCTTGGTCTTCAATGTTGTTCTTTGGGGGAGAGATAAAAAGGGAGTAAAGAGCAAGGATCACAAAAAGAAGATTTTAGTTTGGGATTAAGTGGGTGGGGTTAGTTGGGGTATAATAAGTATGAGACCCCTTTATTAGTCCGTTAATAAAACTTATTTTATTTAAAAACCCCCGAACCCTTAAATCCACCAACAAAACAACTAAAAATTTTAAAATTAAAGTAGATACTTAACTAAAAACTTTAAGTTAAAACACAGGACTCTAACCTACGAACATATGCCCTAAGCGCCGTTAGGTCAGTCGACGCCTCCAAACTGCAAACCATCATTGGTGAGATTAGGAGTTCCAAATACTAAAAACCTCCCAGATGATGAGATTAGGAAATAACCGACTAGACCATACTAAGTCGGGTATGAAATTTCCGAGGTCACATAAGGACCCACATGGGAAGGTTTTATATCGTTGAATAAGGTATAATTAAGACTCATCCATAGTTGGAACATAGTTAAAGAGATATTCACGGGGTTCCTTGTGCTCTAGTCTCATCCTCAAGTGAGTACTACCACACGCATATTCGACTCGATAATTTCCTGTTTATCCATAGTTGTAACCCATTCCTATATGTGTGTTAGATAACGGTGACAATGAAAATTCTTACTCCTAATAACTATTAATACTTTTATGGGAACCATTCTTTAATCTTCTTTTCATTTTCAAGGTTCCAGGTATATAACCTTCTTTTCTTATTCAAGGTTCTAAATATACGTCTTTCATGGAAGGGCACCTACTTTAGGTCTATCGATCCTAGACTTTCATTCTTCATTCATTCATAAACGTACATGAATTGGGTGCCTAATCACTAGGTCAAGATACCACATTCACAAAACTTTCATGTATCAAGAAGCGGGACCTACGTCTACCAATCAAGACACAACATATAAGACCCCCAAAATTATTTAAGTTGTTTAGAGCTTCATTTATCCCTATAAGATTGTTAAAATTTTAATTAAGTTTTTTAAAGTATGTATAGGTGATTTGAATTTGTTTGGAAGTCAAACGTTAAGGGACGACCAAGAAGTTCAATGACTAGTCACCTAAAGGGGATTGTGTATTTTTATGTGCTTATGTGTGTGTCATGAGCTTATCAGGTCCTTATACAAGTTATAATGATGTTTTAAGGCAGTACGGTGAGTTTCATGAAGTTTAGACATCAAATATCCAAGAACGTCCAAGACGTTCGAAAGTTAGCCCTTGAGACGTGCATGTGTGTATGTTGAGTGTGCCTAGCATGTTTGGACGTATTGCGTGTAATTGTTTTGGGTGAAACTGAAGGACGCAAATTCTGTCGAGACACTGCTTTGGCAGTGTCAATTGATTGAACAACGTCCTGTTGTTGGTGAAGTGTCGATGGACACTTAGCCTGGTGAAGGCTTAAGGCTGATGTCAAGCCTTAAACCCAAAAAACGGCCTGTAGTATGATCCGTTGATGGACCTACTGGGTGTCATTTGTGCCAGTCGATGGTTGCCAGCAACTGCATGTCTGCACACTGTTTCATTGAAGGGGTGAATGGGAAATCCACTCCACGTGTTGACCCCACGTCGATGGACCATAAGTGAAGCATACCAATCAATACAATCCAATATCAATTCTATATTAAATAGAGGAATTAGATCAACTCACCACCTTCCAATCAAAATCATCACCATTCCTTAGCCTTTTCAACCAATTCATACTACAAAAGCTCTTACCAATAACCATATACACAATGTTAAGCCAACAATCATTCTGTATTAATGATCCAATAGTATACAATATAGATATCATCATTATAAATCAGTTCATTAACAATAATATGATGATCTATACATAATTCAATTGCCCAATACAATCTACATATGGATTCGATATATCAAGCCATGATCTACTCAACCACTTTATTGACAAAAAATAGAAATTCAAGGGTTCATGGAAGTTTTGATCTTAGAACCACCAATTAACATCAATTACTTCATAAAACATTGATTTAAACATTTTCATGCAAGAACTCATGCTTAGAATTCAAAATAGGAATTTCAACATCTTTGAAAGCCTTTGAATTGACTCCTGAATGAGAGAAGAATCAAGGATAAAATCACCATACCTTATTGGTAGAAAGCCCACGAAATTAGGGTTGAAACATCGAGAATTTGACCTTCTTTATTGAAGCTTCAAAGCTTCTACAATTGAGGTTTTGGAGAGAAGGAATTCAAGAGCTTTTGTTTTGAGTTGAGGTAAAATCTTTATAACAGTTTTAAATAATCCCCAAAGCAGTCAAAAGAACTACACTTATTGGACCTTTTAATCAAGTCTAATTTTACTTTAAAACGACGCGACCGATTCAGGGACATGGTTCCGCGTCGCGGGGACACTTACGAATATTGGTTCTGGAATTTATTTCTTGGCCAACCTTTTTGTCCTCCTTGGGGACCATTAGGTTGGTCCTCGGGGATTTGTACTCGGACGTTTGACCATTTACATGTCATTTTATGTGTAGGAACCAACGATACTGAGTTTTACCATCATATCATACCCAAAAAATTCACTAATAAACCCTACTACACACTAGTTCAACTAGACTTGTTTCGAAACGTCTTGGTCTTTCTGGGATGTTTGACTTCCAAACTCTTCAAACTTACTTCTAAACTTATTAATCATGTTTTTAACACCTTATTAACTCGATACACATATAATAGGTTCTAATTTAATCTAGTTCATTTTGAGAGTTGTGACACATAATCACAAAATCAATATAGATATTTTGGCACAAAAAATATTGTTGATGGAACCGAAATGAATAAAAAATGGGAATATGGGACATACATTACTAAAAAACCCTATCGTTGGCTAATATCAAAAGGTCTAATTGAACTTCCTGAATTTGGGTCCCAAAATGGAAAATAATTCAAGGTTGAGAATATTATCTATCCTAAAACAAATAAAACTGAATTTGGGTCCCAAAATGCAAAATAATTCAAGGTTGAGAATATTATCTATCCTAAAACAAATAAAACTGAAAAAAACAACACCATTTTAGAAGTTTTGATAGGCTTCTCGGGTATAGAATTACCTAAAAAATTAATAACTTGAGTATTTTAACGAACTTAGCTTCTCTTAAAGTTTACATTATTGCTTGTTTGGGTGAGAAATAGGTTGCTTTCTGTGGTTTTATTTATGTTTTTGCAAAAACTAAAAAATTGAGTCTATTAAGAATATGACTAAAGAAATCAAGTGAGATCAAGGCAAAAAAGAGGACTAAAACATAAAATTAGAATTGTCAGAAAGTTGTTCATTACAATCACATGGTCAAAGCATTACGATTGTGGTCCACCAAATACTAAATCATCATGATCTTGTGGTCAATGGTCACAATCGCGATCAACAAAACCATACTTGATAACGATTGCATGGATTAATGTTGCAAACATAGAGAGTTAATTTTCATGCAATTGGATACATATTGAAATTCACCCTTTTGATATCAATTTCCATTTTTACACTGAAGCATATCCATATTTTGATTATTCCACACTAGATTAATGTTTTTCATATAGTTGGAGGTTGTGCTTACGTTCTTGGGCAGCAAATTTCTTTAAAATGCACTAATTGGAGTGAATATTGAGTACTATATTGTAAACATTTTTATACTTTCTTAACTCCATGTTTTGTAGTTGTTGAATTGTTTGTGTAATTTATGAAATATGATTTGAGTTTTTTTTTGTCGATTTGCATGTCTAGCTTTTGGAATAAATTGAATGCTTTCAATTTATGAAATGGGTATTTGTGAATATAATTTCGAATTTACATTGATGAGTAAATTGAGGTTCAAGAAGGAGGCATAGTGTTCATTTTGAGGTGTAACTACTCATAATTAGATTATATCTAGAACTATACTAATCCTAGAAATTCCTATAATTGGAATAATTGTGTTGCCACTTAACTAGGTCAGATAGACCACACTGAGAAATAATTGACTACAATCGTAAGGAGTAGGTTTGGAAATTACAATTCCAAGGCATATATGCTTTTACCCCTGGTTAATTGAGTTCATATTAGATTAATGTATAAAGGATCATGTGGATGTTAATTGATTTCTCATTCCCTAATTTTCGTTCCTTGCCTGTAAAGTCTTTTGCCCGTGTTTTCCTCTATTCACTCTCTTATTTGGATTCAAATAAACTAGTAGCTTGTACTTTTTTATCTATTCAAATGCCTATACATTGTTCCTTTTGGAATTCAACCCCAATCTTATATGTTGGGTCATATATTGCTAGTGACCCCCTACATATTGACTTTTAGTTGAGCGTTGTCAAATATGTATCAAACTAAAATGGAGGTACACATATTTATCTGCAAAAATATGTCAAGGAATTATTTAAAAGGTTCGAGATGGAAGATACGAAACCAATTGATACTCGAATTGCCACAGCCACTAAGTTAGACATTGAAGGAACATGTTCTGCTGTAGAGCAAAAATTGTATAGAGGCATAAATGGTTCACTTTTGTATTTTACTGCTAGACCTGATATCGTGTTTAGTGTGAGACTATGTGCTCGTTTTCAAACTAATCCTAACGAATCTCATCTCCAAGCAGTCAAAAGGATTCTTAGATACTTGAAAAGGACTACAGATCTAGGACTATGGTATCCAAAAGGGAGTAACTTTTAATTGATAAGATATGCTAATGCAGATTATGCAGGGTAGTTAGCGGATCGAAAAAGCACAATAGGCATTGCTCACTTCTTAGGTTCATGTTTAATCTCGTGGGGATTAGAGAAACAAAACTCAGTTGCACTATTCACTGTCGAAGCTGAGTACGTAGCAGCAGCATCATGTTGTGCTCAACTTTTATGGAAAAAACAACAGCTCAGTGATTTTTGTGTAAATATGGTAAGGGTTCCTATTTTTTTGTGATAACACAAGCGCAATTAACATTGCAAAGAATCTTGTACAACAAAAGAGGACAAAACATATTTATATACATCACCACTTTCTAAGGGATACTGTTGAGAAAGGACTGATTTCGATGAATTTTTGTAACATTGATCAACAAATTGCTGACATCTTTAATAAGGCACTAGCTAGAGAAAACTTTGAGAGGAACATGTTGGAATAAGGGATGGTAAAACTACAATAACCATAAAGAAAAAGAGAACCCTTTTTTTTAGTATATGATTCAACATAATAAATTGAAGCTCGTGATTACACTATAAACTATGACTACTTCTGCTTACATTCAGGAATAATGGTGAAATCTGGATCTGAAACTACCAAGACTACATAGGAAGGTCTGTTAGTATCTATCTGTTATTTGTTTAATCTTAATGTAACTCATTAAAAATTAAAACACACTTGCTTCTCTTCCACGTGCCTAACCCATGTCATCATGCCTAGTCTATGGAAATGCCGGAAAAACATCAATTCATTCCTTTTCAACCAAGAAACTCTTCAAGTTCTCTAAACATAAAACCAAAAATTGTCTTACCCTTCTACCATCTTCAATCAAAAGAAAACCCTCTCTTTTTCACTGAGAAAAAAAATGGAGTCCTCTTCCTCATCTTGCCTTACACTAGCCATCATCCCTTACCCAGTTATTCGCAACTTTATCACTCATCTGATGTACTCTATATGGACAATCTGGGAATTTCTCACTTAGGATACCCACTATCTAAAAGTGAATCTATTCAATGGGAACTGATGTTGAAAAATCTCTTACAAAAGTAAGGGGGAACACTAAAGCATCTTTTTAGATGATGACATTCTTCTCACTCGCTTAGTTCCTAAACAAATTCAGTCTCGACTTCTCCAAAGGTTTGGAAAACTAGGGTCCATTGCGGCGGAAAATTTTGAAACTGTTGAGACATCGACTCTCCCCATTCCCGTTCCGGTAAAGGTCACTTGGTCGGTGAAGCGATCTTTAGAAGAGGGACTTCTTCTCATGCGTTCCAAGAAGCGTCGTGGCTCTACTAGTAAGTCTCCTTACACTACTACACTTGTTCATGTTCTAGATGATTCTTCTGAGAGTGACAAACCTAGATACAACACAAAGAAAAGGGTCTCAAAAGGTTCTAAGAAACAAGTTTCCCAAGCTAGATCTAAGGTCAAACCTAAAAAGAAAAGGGAAAAACGAAAAAGAGAGGTTTCGTCCACTTTTGAATGGGAAGAGGAGTCTGAGAATGAGGAGGAAGATGAAATTATTAATGATTTGAAAGCATAACCTGGTATTAGTGTTGACAGAATTTTTATTTTCACACAGAGAGAAGTCATTAGGGAAAGGGTGATTACACGGTTTGGTGGACCTGAAATGGGTGAATTAACTTAGGGCCCGTTTGGATGGGTCTTAATAAAAGTCAGCTTAAACAAGTACTTTTACAAGTGCTGAAACTTATTTTTTTAAACCTATGCAGTTATGTGTTTGGATAAAAGTGCTGAAGTGCTATACCAAACGTGAAAAGGGAAAATTGAAGAAAAGAGATGTGAGGGTTGTTGTTTGTAAATTTGCTCGCGCTGTTCAAAATGATTAGTATCAAAATATTAGGGCAAAAAGATAAAAGTGGTCAACTTAAACCGCTTCATAAGCTAAAAAAAACAAGCACCTCACCCAAGCTTTGTACCTTTTTGCGCTTAAAATAAGTTTTTCTTAACTTAAACTCAAGCCTATTTGAGTGTTGCCAAACAAGTTATAAGTCCCAAAATCAGCTTTAAGTCATTTTGGACCACCTTTTAACTGAGCCTAACACTCTTTCGGTTACATGCACAAGTTGACAGACCTGTTTCCTTCAAGGTTCTAAAAGAAACAAGATGGTGGACGAAGTTCTTCAACTTGACAGTTTTATATTAATGCAAGTGTGTCATCAATGACCATTTCTAGTGTTGTTAGGGGGAAGCGCATTAGTGTTACACCTGATAGTATTGCCATGATTTTAGGGATCCCAAACAATGGGTGGTGTCACTATGTTAAACGAAACTGGCCGCTTCTAGATGGTATACCAAGTGCTCTTGAGATTGTTAGAATGTTTTCGCATAATCCTACTGCAAAAGAATGTGCAAGAGTGTATTAAGGGGCTATGATACCTTTGCATAAATTGTTGTTTGATGTTGTGCATAAAATTATCTTACCTCGAGGACAGAAAAGGACAAAGGCAAACTACTTGGATCTTATACCCCTGGAACTTTTAGTAGCTAAACAACCTATCAATTTGCCAAAATTGATAATGCATCACATCGAGTGCATTTGTATAGAGGATAACAAACGTCATTCTTTAAGTTATGGGTTCTGGTTGGGAGAAATATTTGAACACTTTGGGTACATTGCACAGTGGTCAGAACAGAACCCAAGAAGATGACTGGTTGGGTTACTGTAACCCAAGTTGGTTATGCCAACCCTTAAAGTGGGATACCTCCATCTATCAGAGGTTGCGAGCTCAGCTTGCTACTAAGGAAGAGGAGATTGCTGGCTTCTATTTCTGCAGCCATGGATCAACTTCAAATGTCCTATGTGCTTAAATATGACAGTCTTGAGGATGAAGTTTCCATATTGAAAGGTGAATTAGCTAAGTTGTAGCTAAACTCGAGACTGAGAAGTCCACAAACTCTACAAATCTTAAAGGCCCTTTTGAGATTCAAAGCCAATACTCCTGCAAATTTATCCATGATCTTTCCCTCTCAGCCTTCTTATGGATGTCCAGTTCTTTTATGTGTGTTTTTGGTACTTTAATGGTTCTTTATTGATTTGAACTTATAATGTACGTATTAACTATGTTCTTTGTGGCAGCGTGGATATTTTTACTGTAGTTCTTCCAACATTTTGAATGTTTGTGATTGAGATTAGTTTTAGAATGTTATGCTTTTTTTATGGTTTTATCTATCTTCGAAAGGGTTGTTTCTTTTTGCAGGGACTTTTATTTTATTTTTTTTGTAATGTCTAAAGGGGAAGGAATAATAAAAATTTGTCATTATCGAAAAGGGGAAATTAGTTAATATCACATTGTTTTGATATATATGGCAAAGCGTGTAGAAGTGTCAGTATCAACATGGTACAAATGGAAAAGCGTGTAGAAGTTTTAGTATTAACATGGTACAAGGTTCAACTTGTTTTCCTATTTAATTAAGGAGATTGTGCTGCTTATTTATTTAAGGAAAATTTGTTGAGAAAAAAATCGTGTTAAAATTGTTGTCATTCGAGTTGAAGTACAGCATGGATTGCGAGATTAACAAGGTTTGTTAAACACTAGTTTGAAGAGGTTTAGTTAAAAGTGTTGAAGTTGAACATGTTGATAAGGGTAGAAACAAAGTCCACTAGAGTCCAAAGGATTTGGCAAAATGCAATAAAAGTTTGAAATCGACCAGGACTGTTGAAGTTCTGTCTATAACTAGGGAGTTGTATTGCATAGAAAAAATTGTTACTAAATCGGAGAATAATCAAACCCATCAACCTTGCTTTGTGAGAGTTGTTTGATAATCTACTTTTTCAGTGTTTGGCGAGTTGAGAAAAATTGTAAGATTGTATGTTCAGTACTGCGATTGAGAAAATTGTAAGGTTTGTATGCAAGATTCCTTCGTTTTACAAGGCGATTGTGAGAGAGAGGTGCCTTGACAAGTGTTAAACTTGAGAGCATTAGTAAATACAAAACTAGAGAGTAGTTTTGTGTCTTGACCCGATAGACGAAATTAGAGTCCTTATATTTTTGGGTTTACGTGAGCTTCATGTTAATTGTGTATTGTTCAAAGTATATAAATATTATAACGTGTTGCTTGAAGTATTTATTAATAAAGTTTCAAACTAACAGAAATACGTTGTATGTACGTGTTCCTTTGAAGAATTCAGGAGGGTAGAATTTCAACAGTTACCTTATGAAATTTGGTATTCTAGACTCAACGAAGATGTCAAAACTTCTAACCTGGGATGAACCCTGAAGCCTCGGGATTAGCACGGAGTTCCTTGTGGATCAAACTGAGAAATCTAAAGCCGACGGAACCATCAACAATACATTCTAAGGCTGTCTTTCTAGATTTTTTTTTTATCAAAGTTGACTGATCGAATTCCAGGAGCTCTAAAATACAAAAATTTGCACATAATCAAAATGAACGACAAGTGGATTAACCTATTAGACCTAGCAAGTCATAAATAACTTGGTGTTGCTATAGCAACATTTGAGCAAAGAAATGAAGTCATTAAGAAGGAAATGACTTGTTGGGTCATTACACTACAAATATTGTTGTGTCAATGAATTCTATTGTATCAATGAATATAGTTTTATCAAGGAATATCAAGTTCATTTTGTCCCTGATTTATTTCCTTTATGTTAAGTTGCTCAACAAATTCAATTGTATATGGTTACAATTGGTATCAACAAATAAAATTATGTCAAGTTATATTAACAAATAAATTGAATCAAGTGTACTTGTTCATGTTATATTCACTTAGTATCAAGTTTATTGACTTATATAACCACAGAAAGAGTATGTGTTTTTTGTGTTTTCTCTCTATATCAATGTATTTGAATTGATCACTTCTATTCATACATACATTTTATGTTTTATCAAAAACCATCCTATAAATTATAATCATCTATGCATTTAGATTGTATATATCAAGGACCACTGTATAACTTGTATATATTTATATTAGCATTTAGGCTATATCAACAATTATTGAAGTCTTACATTTGTATTTTTGGTTCCAATTCACCGAAGGAAGATCAACACAAAGTTACAAACTCCCGGAGATTCCCGCAACACTAACTGTTATTGCAACCTATAGAATGTGTTAAGATGGAGCAGCACAATTTTTTCAACGGAGAGGAATTTTGTAGTACTTTTTTCGACAGACCCGAAAGTCGGAGGGAACGGAGCGGTCCGGTGGCTTTTCTCTGTCTTCTCCTCCTCTTCAATCATAATGCCCACAAAATTGGAACTTAAATAACAATGTTTATATTCTTGAGTACTTCATAACAAGAATATATGAAATCGTCTATTGCAGAACAAAATTTTATATTGTACCGTTAGATTCCAAAATAGCTACAGAGTGGCAGGGGACGATAGGGAGATGAGACAAGGAGAAAGAGGAGCAAGTGAGTTGGCGATGGCACCAGAAGGTAGAGAGGAAGCGAGGGAGGAATATAGGTCAGACTATCTAATGTAATTTGTTAACTGTTTTTATGTATGTTGTTTCATCCTATATTCCAAACAAACTTAGAACAAACTTTTGAACCACTTTGTAACGAACAACAACGTTACGAATCATTTTCACAACGATGAACATTAAACTAATCCGAAACTAGAAATCAGAAAAAAATACGAAATATTTCTTCCTAAATAAGAATTGTTGTTATTATTTCTAAAGAATCTGAGCTCGATTGCCAACCACTTGCAGAAACACGAAGTAGCCAAGTTATGACCAGTTAAGAAACAAAAGAATCGAAGAACTGAAATTAATTCACAAATCTAAAGTTCGTGTAAAAACACGTACCCAGACTCTAGAAAAATTTTAATAGGAGAAAGACAGTCCACTAATCACAGTTTCCCCTTAAGGAAATTATCCCCCTAGTAATCCCCCCCCCGAGGTTTTTGATTTGGATATGACGCTCCCAAGTAAAAATGAGCCAATCACCAGGAGTATAAGGATACCAAAAACTCCGTGTCAAGCGATACCACTCAACGGGCAGTACAAGTACACTTACATACGAAATTTAGTAAGTTGAGAAGAGAAGTCCATAAATTTTTTCTATTTTAAAATGAGAGGAAATCCACCAATTTATGAAAACTCAAAGGGTGGTGCGAAAAGGTTCTTATGGTGCCTTACCGGAATTTCCACAAACCTTATGGAAAAGTCACAATCTTTCCAGATGGTCGGCAACCTTTCATGACAAGTCACAACTTTTCATAAAATTGCAGTTTTTCAATACAAGTCCCCAACTTTTCATCAAAAGCGCAACATTTCATACAAGTCACAACTCTCATAAAAGTCCGCAACTCTTCATTTCCGATGCACACTTTTTTTAAATCCAAGCAATTTCTTGTAAATACATTAATTATTTTACTAACAACCTCTGTCCGTCTTATTTTAATATAGTACCAATTATCTTTTTTGTCAGTCCCAAAAAGAATATCACATTTTCTTATATGGTAAGTATTTAAAGGTATAATTTCTTTTTTATTCTTGTTGGTCGCACTTAATATTAAAAATATTACTCAAATACATTTATGAGGACAGAAAAGTTTTGAAGGACAATTTGATAAACATTTCAAAGTCTTACTTTATTTCTTAAACTCGATGCCTGATCAAATATTGTCACATAAATAGAACAACGTAATTTATAATAATTTCTCATCATATACATCCACCATAACGGAAAGAATACATGAATTATTATCCCCGATAATGTCTTTTTTAAAAAATATAGATACTAGTCAACCTCTATATGCCATTTTCACTTTCTACAAATAATTTTGTAAAAACGACTTACCAAAAAAAATATTTTAAAAATTTACAAAATATCCTTTGTTTAACCTGCGTCCAAATCAAGATAACGGACATGAGCTTTTGTCCGTTTACTCTCCTTCGACCCCCGGGGCTGCCGTCACCCTTTCGTTCGCGCACCAGGGAATGAGCTCCCATACCGGAATTCTCTGGGTCCAATTAACCTTGCCTATGGAAATTTTTTAATAGTTCTTACCACTCCTTAGGTCCTCATCTTGGAATGAAATCAAGCTTTCCTGGTAAGTCTATGGCCAAAACACTCAGCTTTCTAATAAGCAAGAAAAAATCTAATACCCCGGACTTCCAATTAGAACTTAAGAATTGTACGAAATCAAAAGTCCACTTTTGCTATGAAGAAGCAATAAATGATCCCTCAAAATTGTTAGTGGGTATTCAATAGGAAAAGGTCTAATTATGTATTTTTTAGTCCAAGACTCATGTACACCGTACTTTATCATTATCCAGATATCCATCGTATCTCGAATTGGATCAATCTCACTATCTGGGCCGTGGTAGCATATCAATGTTAGAAACTCATTCATGACCGTGAGGCTATAAGACATCTCATCAAACTCATTGGAAGAATCAGGCATCCTCATGTTACGAAAAATCTCAGTGCTAATATCAAAGCAAAGGATCACATCAATTAAATCCGATATGGCATACCAATGAAATGTTCCACGATGAAGCTTCTCGAAACATGGATACGAATGCAGCACTAGTAATGTTTGACGATATGAATTCAGATCTCGCAAAAGAAGCAATGACATATCATAAATTTCCTACTTGGGTCAACTCTCCCCCCCCCTCCTCGGGACACCAATCAGATTCTAAAAAAACTTCTGATATCCTGATAAACTTGTAGTCATTTACAATCGGATCAAAACCAAACCCAACACAACCTAAGAAGTTTCGATCAAAACCCTTTTGACAGACAAAAGGGCTAGGTGGGAGTAGCATGCATATTTTTGTAGATGGGTTAAATAAGACAATATTCTCATTATCCGTGAGAACAATCAAGCCATTGCAAGAGCCAACGAGTTCATTAAAATGATAATAAGGAGTAAAAGTCAAATATGGCAGATCTAAATCTGGTAAAATGATATTAATACTATCCTGATCGTCACTATAAAAAATCGATAAGACATTTTTAAATCCGTCAGTTTCTTTTTTAATGGAATGGCTACAAACAATGAATTCTTTCTTTGGTATTGTAGTATCGGTGAGATGGATATTGATGAATGTTGGGGATTGAATGAGAGTGTACCAAGTTTTTGAGATTGACTTAAATCGTAAAAGAGATTTCACTGAAAATTTCAGAACTATATAAATCATCACATCTTGAGGTAATTTTTTCATTATTCCATCCGACATCATACACCCTCAAAATGCAGGAGTTCATGTCAATGTTTCCCCCTATGTTCTAGAAGAAGAACCTTAACAATCTCTTTTGAATGGTACGCTAAAGCTTCTTTCTCGCATATTCAGGTACGACTCATACAAATTATCTGCCATACATGTTCAAACTGTAATTTTATATTTTTCCTAATGTAAATTTTTTCTCTCATTCCGCAAAAGTTCTGTCCTATAAAAAAAAAGAAGTACAAGCCTAGGACTCAGTTTTATTCTAGATTAACTCTGCACAATTAAAGTTGGTGTATATTTAGTGAATCGTATTTAAAGTTTTAGATAAAATAAATAGTCCATCCATTTAAAAAAAAATTTCCTATTCATTTTAATTTTGTTTTAAAAAATAACGATTTTTTTTTAATGGTACGTTTACTTTGATTAGTCCGCCACTTGACCATGTTTATAAGATCATAAAGATTAAAGGCATTTTGGTATATTTGATATCCCCAACCCCACAAATTTTACTTTAAAATCACAAGATAAAAAAATCTTTTTTTTTCTTAAACTCCGTTTCAAGTTAAACTAGGTCAATCCTTTTGAAACGGAGGTAGTAATACTTAACGAAATCCTGAAAATGTGCTCTAGCCCATTTTCCATATTAATCCAAACTTTTCAAATTAGAGTAGTACATCTTTGTTCTATGTGTTTTTTTAGGTAGGCTATAGTATTAGGTAATTGACAGGTCAAAAAACAAAAGCGGAGCTCCACAGCTAGGGTGAGGCCGGTTGCTAACTGGCCGTTGGGTGTGAAAAGGCGTTGACTAATGCCGTGGAGATTACTTGAATGGGTGTGAACTGGTTGAGTACAATTGAGGTACGCGTCGTCACGCGTAGAGTAGGATTTTTATTTACACAGACTATGAAAAACCTAGAACTATAAATAAACAACTTTTTTGTTTATTACTTGTAGTAAATTTAAAACTTATGATATAATAAAATTTTTGTAAAGAATCGGCTTATATTAGTTTCATGAATTATATTAGTTCCAAAAAATATTTTGGAGATTGTTTTTTATAATTGAGTTGAATTAATTTTACACTCCCTATAAATAAGTATTTAATTAAAACCAACCTCCCTTAAATTCACATGTGGTTATTATATGTCCCTTCATAATATTATTTGCCGAAGGGAACCCTATTCCTATCACAATTACTCTATTCTGAAACATTAAATAGGGGTTCTCACAATTCAGAAAAGTAACTAAGAATTATAAAAAGAAGCTACATACAACTTGTGGATCAAAAGCCACAAATTTCGCTACAAGCTAGAAGTTCAAGAATTCAAGCGTTCAAATTCAAGATCAAGTTTAAGATCAAGAACGATCAAAATCAAGATCATTGGATTCATGTTCAAACTCGAAGGCCATGAAGTCAACTAGACGTCAAGATCAAGAGAAAGTTCAACTTCAAGTTCAAGCTCATAGAAGATTCAAGAACAAGCTCCGAAAGCCCTTTGAAATCCCAAGAACATCAAGGTCCCGATCACAATCATAATTTCTATTCCCATAAGCAAGTTCATCAAATCACTCAATCCAAAGTATCAACACTACAAGATTCAAGAACAAGGTCGAAACCCTTAAAATCTAGTAAAAGACAAGACCAAGATAAAGTTGAAGTTCATGTTCAAACTTAATTGAGGATTTAAGAACAAGATTCAAAACCCTTGAATACTTGATCAAATTAAATCAAACTAAAAATCAAGATCAACCTTAAGATCCCTTGAATTTATAATATAAAAAGACGAATTCAGAGGAATGATGGAGATTGTAACACTCACACATTTTAAAAAAATACAATTGTTGTAATATTTTTCCGTTCTTGGTCATTATTTTCTCGACGCAGATTTTCTCGTCTACAAATTTTGGAATGCCTAGTGAGACAATCTTTACCTCTCATATCATCTTTTCAAGCATCAAAGAAATATTAAATGACTTTATTATTGAAGAAAAACTAGAAAATTTGATAAAAGAAATTGAAGACTTGAAAAAGTGTGCACACAAACAAGATACTAAATTTTCCAAGCTAACAAATAAGTTTGATAGAATAATTAAGATAAGATCGAGCCTCTGAAGTTTTCTAAAATTTAAGACAAAGGAGAATCTTGCATAAAGCGAACATAGATAAAATAGATTCATCTCTCCACTGAATGTTTGACTCCAATTGATCAATCAAAGGACTTTATCATAAAGGTTACCGAAGACAAATCTGAGTCTTCATCCATATTTTAACCCACCTACGTAAAGATTTATACACAAAGAATTGATGAAAAAAATTCCTAAGGTGTATCAACCTACTATGCTTCAATAATATTTTGGCTAAGGAAATCTCAAACTAACATATAACACACATTATTTAGACTTGAAATGATGTTGAGACGTATGATGATTATCTAGTTGAAGAGTTGGTTCAATCTTTCAAAGAAAATACCTTAACTGGTACACTAATCTCAAGCCTTGTTCTATAGATTGATGGGAACAGTTAGATCAAGAATTCCCCAATCATTTATATAGCACAAGACGTGTCATTAGAATGTTAGAACTTACCGAGGCTCATCAAGGTGAAGATGAGGTAGTTGTTAATTATCAATCGCTCAAGAAGTTTGAGGCTTAACTGGAAATATTTCCTAAATTAAACTTGTAGCATTGAAATGTGCATCAATGGCATGTAATAGAGTCTTTACTGCATCTTACACGGATTAAAACCCAACAAAATTTGAAGAGTCGGAAACTTTTGCATATGACATGGAATTAAGTTTGACGTTAACAGAAAATCAGCGATCTCCTGTATATGGACTTCATGAAGATTAAGATATAGAAGAACTTCAAAGTGGAGTCAAATACATATCCGGAGATAACTTTGAAGAGTCAATGTCTATCAAGACGCTCCTTAATGGACGAGCATAAAACTAAAGTTACAACACTACTTAATGCATGAAATGAAAATGTAAGTTACAATGCTCCTTACATTATATTCCTAAACTTCATGTTATAATGCTCCTAGATGCACGATCTTAAATTGTATGTCACAAATTTGAATCAAATCATCAAGATGAAATTCTCCATTAAACAAGAGTTAAAATCAAGTTTGTCACGAACAAACGTACCCTATAGGAATAACATGGCGTATAGAACCTCGAGAGGCGCCATACAAGCCATTTAACATTCATAATATAAGAAATAAAACAAAGAGATGAAGAATAACATTTCTAGTCCACAATATTTTATAAAACAGTAAATAGAAGTCTATATACTTGTCTCATTAGCCATTATGTAGACAAGAATGAAATTGGGACCAGATCGTTCATCATATCAAAATTCAAAGTAGGAAAGAAAATTAAAAGGGTTGAAAAACATAAGCCATAAAACTTGTCAATGCAAGCCAACATATTTAAAACCATTGAGCAAACGTGAGATACTTGTTGAAATAACCTTACATCATTATTATTATTAGAAGTATCCTTAACCTAGATAGAGACCATTTGAACTATAACTTGATCCCCGGTGTCCGCTGCACCAAAAAGAGTTTTCTTACTTGCTAAGGTAAGTATCATGAACTTCTAACTTAGGGGAATCCACTAGCTAATGTCTATCGAAACAATCATCCTATAGGGAAGCATAGGTAAGTGATAAAGATATTGATTATATAAACCTAACCTCTACTCACGGGAGAGATTCTATCTCAATTTCCTTTCTATGCTAAGCATAAATCCCATAAAATAGTCATTTTTTACTTAATCTTATTTCCCAGGGAAGGGCACGTAATTTTGCCGATCCTAGCTAGGTCATAAATCTTCTATGTAAAGGTACCATTCAATAACAAATCCAATCTAGTTTCCATTAGAATAACTCCTTATCTTAGATTTATTAAGTTGAAAAAACCTTCAAACCTTACGATCCTTACTAGGTAGGAAAAGCTTTCATAATCATACATTCATTTGTATATGTGAAATCCTTTCAAGATGAAAACAACATCATCATTTAGACATCACCATCAAAGCATCCTTAAAACATTTACATAAATTCAACAGGAACATGCTTAATTTCATAATATCTTCATTCGTTATCCAAAACAACATCATATCATCACAATTTGTAAAACATTGGAATTACATGGTTTCATGGAGAATCATCATAAAATCATTAGATTAACTCAATTCATGAATAAAATATCATACATAAGTCAACTAAATGAAGAATTAAAGGAAACCATATCATAGAAAAAAACCCTTATACAATCGGGGAATTCTAACTATGAAAATAGGAGAATTTGGGATTTCCATGAACCGAAGGGATCCATGGATGAAAGCTATCATACCTCAATGCAATAATGATTCCTTCAATAGAGGGAATGGAGAATTGACTTGCAAACTCTTTCTTGGACCCTTCTTCTTACTGTTTTTTTCTAGAGAGAGAAATATTTGGGAGGAATACTTGTTATTCATTTTTGAATTTTAGAGAATGATTTTAATTGAGAACTTTTAGAGATAAAATACTACATAGGGGCTTGTTGAATGGTAAGATGACATATTATTAGGCTAAGGTAATTCGCTGAAGACCAAAAATAGCTCCTAAAAATTTAGTAGTATAAGCAAGGGACCAAGTGAGAGGTAAAAGTCCTATATGTGTGCATGGGAACCCTTCACTTTCATGACCCCAGAGCACCTCCAAGTCGTAATACGACGTACTCAACCTCGAGGAGGTATTATAAAATACCTTACCATTCATTCATCAAATAGGCACTAGAAAATATAGGAAAATTAAAAACTTTAAGATATTCAATCGAAGTCCTTTTCATAACTCGCAAACGAAAGTCTTTTCTAATTCTTTTATCTCAAACCATCTAATTTGACATGAATAATATTCTTTGATACGCAACCCATACAGATTCTTACACATAAAAGTAAATGATGTAAAGGTAAATGGATATTGTCCTTGAAGCTATGACGACTCACTAAGATCTTCAATCTTCTAAACTCTTGTAACTCTAGCCTCCAAAAGAAACTCAATGTTCCAACAATTAATTTTGTTAGAATGTAGGCAACATGGGTTAGTACAAAATTACTAAGTATGAAATCTATCATAACATCACAAGAGCATCACAAATAGTTAGTGAACATAAGATATAAGCATAAGAGACAATAACATATCATAAGCATAAATCTCCAATGTGACACCTCTAAAATGACTTAGGTGAAGCTAGATCCTAACATATTTTTCATAGGGTATAGGGTCATAAAATGGTTTATAATTTTGTATTGAGTCAGTTTCTAATGATTTATGTGAATTGGACGTCAAACGTCAAGGGACGATCAAGACGTTCAACAACTAGTCACCTATATGCTTCATGTGTGTTTTATGTGTGTATGTGTGTGTCATGAGAATATGAGGTCCTTATAAGAGTAATAATAGTATTTATAGTCAGTGTGTCATGTTTCATGAAGTTTGAAGGTCAAAAGTCCAAGAACGTCCATGACGTTCGAAAGGTTTGCCTTGAAACGACCTTGTTCGTCTTGGCATATTTCGTCAAGTTTAACGAGTTCGTTTTGGATGAAATTGATGTGGGAAGTTCTAAAATCGTATACAAAAATATTCTTGTTTGAAATGTCTGGGACAACATCCCCAAGGATCAACCAAGGGTTTTTGAGAAAGGACACTTCATGGAGCCAAAAGCTGTTAAGACCAGCCTCAATCGACTAAGGCAATCGACAGCCAGTAGGCTGGTCGACGCCCCGTCGTTGGTGGAAGTTGGTTAGGTCTTAGGCGTGTGGAAGATTTCCATCCAAGGACCAGTATCTGACCCAAACCACGGACAAGCAGAACGGTCCGTTGGTGGGGAGACGGTCCTTCGATGGACTAGTCCTCGATGGCCTTGCAATTTCGCAGGTTCACTGTTAAGTTGATGGGTGAACACAATGTCCAAGTACGAGTTTAGGACGGTTAGTTAACGAATTATTAGGTATTTAAGTAGGTTATAAGTCTAAATACCTAGATGAAGTCATTCTATTCATCTCTAGATCAAAACCCCTAAAACTCTAATAAATTCTCTGAAACTCCTTGAAGCCAAACTAAAGGCAGAGTTGGATGGAGATTTAGTGTCGATTCTCATAAATTTAGTGTATTAAAATCATTTAGTTATGTTTTTTTTTATCCTTGAAACTCTATTCATCAAGGAGCCGAAAATTCAAATAGATTTGTAATGTTTTACAAAGATGAATTTATCCAGTTTATGATCTATTCATGAGTTCTGCATTAAAGGTTTTGAATCATTATATATTGATTATATTGATGTTAGTTATATTATTTTATCTCAATTAACCTATCTCATGTAATTCATGAACCCTAGTTTTTGACTACTTTGTGGTTGACTTGATATTGACTTGATGCTTATGAATTCTAGTGTAGTATATAAACTATTTAATTGGATGATTTATCTATGCATCTGATTGAAGTGGTGAGAATGTATTGATGGTACGCTGCCATAATTCTCTTTATTTTATGCATTGTAGATCTTGAATTATGTTGTGATTTGTGTGGTCCAGTTATGGTGGCGGTGCTATGTGCTTTATTTGTGAATGATGTGGCCTTGCCGCGTTGTACTATGATGATCATGACCTTGTCGACAACTAATTGAAGTATTATAATGATTTGTGTATTTGATTTAAGTGAAGTTTGATCACATTCATCTACTTATGATTAAGTGAAAGTATGTGTTTTTCTATTGACATTAGGTTATCATGTTAGACTATGACTATGTCCTTATGTGTGTAGTCTTAGAGTTGATGCATGATTATTCCTACCTGACTATATGAGTCTATAATGGTTCTAATGATTATGTTATAGTAGTGTATAGGGTGACTTAAATATGATAATGGTTATTCCTATGTGCTTTAAGAATGATATGCTATATGTGCTAAAGTGAAGTCTTGGTGTGTCTTGTGTGGTAGACTTGCATCCCTTACTTGATACATGTATGAATGTAAATATGAGATGTCTTGACTTAGGATGCTAAAGCCTCTTAGTCTTGTATGTATGATGTACATGATACCTTTAATGATTCTAAGAAGGTCCTTTATGTGAAACCATAAAACTAGTGGTAAGGTTATGATCCTTGAAGTCAAAAGCCGTAATGGCATCCTTCTTGCATGAATGACACACTTAATGTTGGTTTGATGGAACAACATGATATGATCTCTAGGAAAGTCATTAAGCTATCTTTTTCTCCATTGAAAGGTTTCCTTAGGGAACCTCTTTGGTAGGGTGAATGTGATTGGATTATTGACTAGATATGAAACCTCTTCATGTGATCCTTAATGTGAATTATTCTATGAGAACAAAGGCTAGCACCGAGTGATTATGGTACGGGAAGTAGCTCTAGTTAAATAATGAGGATAGAGTGCAAACAAACCCTTCATACTTCTTAACCATGGGCCTACATGAGATGTGTCCAAGTTCTACCATTCGAAAAGTAGAACACCTTCCATTGGACTAGATTACAACTCCGGATTCCATGCTTTGCTACGCTCAATACTTACTACTCACATAAGAAGTAAAGTCGGGGTCGTGTCAGAGTAAATAACCAAGGACCAGTGAGTCGGATCTTTCCCACGAGGAAAATATTTTGACTTACTTCATCTATTATTTATGTTCAGTCAATAACTTACTTAGAAAGCAAAAATGATAAAAATGAGGGGTTTCCTATTCCTAAATAAATGAAAATCAACCAGCGAAATATAAGGAGACAACTAACATCCTCGAATGTTGAAGTTTAAAAAAATCAATTAATCAAGTACCTAGTAGTTTTACTGTTCCCCACAGTTCTGACTTGATAAGTCCAAGTCGAACTATAAAAATTCTTTCCTAGTATTTGCATGCAAAGTGATAAGTTTGTATTTCTAAATCCTTGGTCCGGCATCAGGAAATTTCACTCATCACCTTGGTACGACGGCTACTTGTGTTGCTATCCTAACCTTACTTTACCTCATATTAAAGGCATCGTATTCGTATTTGACTAAGTTAGTACTCGTACCAATCAATACCTAGCCTATTAATAGTATACCACTAAATCTATGTTGATATCTTTTCATATAGTATCTCCTCCTTGTCCCTGCACAGTAGCTTACGGCGAGTCATAAAACGTTGGCCATCCCGTTAAAAAACTTCTATGCGAAAGAATTAATCAATACTGCATACATTATCGAGATTGTTTATTTTAGTTAGGTTTTAACCCTCATGATTGCTATGGTTCCCACAACCGTAAGTTATGGAGTTTAGTTCCCATAGGTCACTAATCACAATTTCAAATATATGGGTCTAAGAATTCATGGACTTCTTCAATTTTTCCATGAGAAAAAAGTAAAATCCAAATAGTTCGCTTGATTACTCAACAAAATCAACACATCAATTCAAAGAATCTCAAAATAATCAAGAATCTAAACATAATCATAGGGGTCCTAACCAAATAATTCCAGAGTCTCTAATAAGCCAGAGTCTAATAACCGCACAAATGAAGTTTTTTCAACTATTTAAGAAAATAAAACCTATTAAAACAAGGACTCTATTGCTTTTGAAATCTGCAAAACAACGTCTGGATCGACTGCCATCGTAGCGACGGTCATCGTGGGGCACGATGGACCGGTAATGACCTGGCGTCCCACACTTGATGAACATTTCTTTTCTTCTTCTTTCTCTCTTCATTACCCTCGACGGCAGGTAATGGACGGATCGTTAACAGCACAACGGTCCGCCGAGGGTCTCCGTTCCAAAAACACTTGAACTCTTGTAACTATGGGTACTGGGGCTACGTCACTTCTCTATCTTCCATGACAACTCAGGACGGAAATTTAATGCTACGGAACGGTCGCGTCACATTTGCCGTTACCACCCACACTGGTTCAGACTCCCCATCTTTCTCGTTTCTTCAGCAGTTTGCACTACGCTGCACCTACACAAAGAAACCGCACATCATGACGGACCGCGTCACAAGAATGCGTACCGTCACAAGCTCCGTAGGTTGTCTCTTCTGCATTTCTTCACGTCAAAAACCTCCGCATTCATTTGGACAGATTCCTGCAAATAAAGGAGAAACTTATATAAAAAATTAGCACCAAAATGCCTTTGGACACACTATCTAAGGACAAAAGTATTCATAATCCGTTAAACCACGGTATATCAACAAACCCTCACTTAAGTTCATTGTTTGTCCTCAGCGTCACCTATTTTGACTCAATACACAATCTTGTAAAATACGTATCCATGTTTTGATTCTTTTGCAATCATTTGTCATCATCCCGATTAATCTCATCATATTATGCTAGCTATCACTATTAGACCTTGTATTCATGTGGAATCAAACAATTAACACAGCTCAACCATTGATATACACATGCACTGTATCGTTAAGGTGCGGACATTGAGTCGCAAATGGCCCAATTATCTTTGACTATGAACACACACGGCAAACCGGGCACTCTTTCCTAGCAACCCTGTCCAAAATCCAAAATGATGGACAGGATTGTATGGCAATCATCTACGTCGCGGTGGAAAGCAAACCATTGAACCAGCTATGCATACTATGAGAAAAAATGTTTACAAAAGACTACTATAATGTTGTAGGATATTAATGGTGAAGTAGAGGATAAACTGCAAAATATGCGGCAAGTGCCCTAAAAAGGTACTCCTTGCCTAAGCACCACCCCCAATTCCTCAAAGATTTTTGAAAAGACCGGAATGGTAAATATTACATTTTAATAATCATGTTTAAACACTTTCCTATCAATGTCCCTTTGGGAGAAGCTATAGAACAAATGCCCAGTTAGCCAAGTTTTATGACATATTCTGGTACAAAGAAAGATCGGTCACTTTGAGGAAGATGATAGAATGCAATTCAACTTGTAGTGCTATTGCTAACAAGAAGATCTCTGGTAAAAAAAGAAAGAAGATCCCGGGTGCGTTCATTCACTATCTCCTTTTACAATCGGCTATTACATTTTGCGAAAAAGTATTAATTGATCTGGGAGTAAGCATAAATCTCATGCCCCTCTCGATTTACAAGAAGATTGGGTTAGGTGACCCAAAGCCCACTTCGATGTGCGGCTACTGTGGAGATCGAGCAGTGAAAAGGCCTATAGTGAATACTCCATGAGGTGCTAGTAACATTGGATTCATTCATATTTCTGGGCAGATTTTGTTATTCTGATTGTGAAGTCGATTTTGGAGTGCCTATTATTCTTTCTTCTTGGGAGCCATTCCTTGCTACACAAGTAGAGCCCTAGTTATATGGAAAAGGCTCAGCTGAATTTCGGATTGAAATAATGAGGAAGTGACCTTTAACATTTGTAGTCCATGAAGCAGAGTGGTGAGGTCCAATCGGTAATCTCCTATCTCCTATAACTGGGTGAGACATCTGAGGATACAATAGAAAAACGTCTAGGTGTAGAAGCTTAGTGCAGTGATAATGAATTTTGATAGCTTGCATCTGATGCGTATGACTCATAGCGGCGCTCTTTGATCGCGTGATGTCGTTTTAAACTGAAGAGATAATGAGTGTTAGATATGAAGAATCGCGAGTCCCCACCCCCGAGAAACCATTATGAGATGAGGCTCCAATGTTAGAACCTAAAAGCTCTCCCACCTCATCTCAGGTATGATTTCTTAGGAAATGCTGACACTTGGCAGATAGTCCAATTGCATCAACCGAATAAACAACAAGTGCAGAGTTTGGGTGAAATGGCTAAAAGGTTCAAATAGCTATTGGGTGGACTATGCGGACATTACTTTGGGATCCCTCCATGTAATTTGCTCTATAAAATCCAACTCATGCCTGATCATAAGCCAAGTATTGAGCACCAGAGACGCTTAAATCCTCCTACGAATAGTCGTTGAAGAAGAAATCATTCAGTGGTTGGATGCCGGAGTAATCTATCCCGTCGTCGATAGTATTTGGGTATGCATTGTCACTCTGTGTACCTAAGAAAGGGGGAATGACTGTTGGTCCCCACGAAAAATGAACTTGTTCCAATGGAGAACCGGGTACTGATCGAGGGTGTTTATGGATTACCGCAAATTAAAAAATTCATGGACTGAAAAAGGACCACTTTCCTATGCCTTCATGGACCAGATGTTAGATAGACTTTTGCCGGAAAAGGTTGGTACTATTTTCTGATGGATAATTCGGGGTATAATCATATTTTTTTGCACCATAAAGATCAAGGAGAAAACCACTTTTACTTGTCATATGGGACCTTTGGCATTCAAAAGAATGACGTTTGGTTTTGTGTAATGCAACCCGCCATAATTTCAGAGATGTATGATTTCGATTTTCCGCATGGTGGAAGATACTAAAGAAGATTTTCTGTGTTGGTGATTCATTCGAGCGGTGTTTGAACAATTTTATCTGAGGTCCCTTAAGAGATGTGAAGACTGCAATTTAAGTACTGAATTGGGGAAATGTCCCATTTCATTGTGAAAGAAAGTCTGTTTGGGTCATCGCATTTCAGAAAAGGGCATAGTGGGGTTGATCGAGCTAAAGTCGCGGTAATAGAGAGACTTCCCCCACCGATCTCTGGAAAGTTGGTGAGACAGCTTTCTTGGCATGCAGTTTTAACCGAGATCATCAAGACTTTTCAAAAGATTGCACCTCCTTGTGCTGGAGAAAGATTGTAAATTTATTTTGATGAATCCTGTCTGAAAGGCATTCGGTGAGCTAAAAGAAAAATTGGGTGTCCTGGTAAAAACCCATCATTATTTCTCCGGATTGGAAACAGTCCATTTGAGGTGATGTGGCCGATGCTAGTGGGGTTGCTCTTTTTGTAGTATTGGACAAAGAAGAACAAATCCTTCACCCCATTTGCCTATGTCTAGTAAAGACATAAATGGAATCTAATAAGAAATACACATGACTGATCAGAACTCCTTGCAGTAGTCTTTTGCTTTTTGAAATTCCGCTCCCTTTGCTAGGATCTCGAGTATAGTTGCTACTGACCACTCAACATGAGATATTTGAATGGCAAAAAGAAGATTCGAAACGTAGGTTGATTCGTTGGGTATTACTCTACAAAATTGACTTTTAAGTGATGGATGAAAATGAACTGAACATTCAAGTTGCTGATCATTGTCCGTCTAGAGGATGAAGCTTATGGGGAAGAGAGTTGGGGGGATAATACTGACATTGATGATCCTTCCCTGAATGAGCATGTATTGGCTGCTTCACAACTTGATTCCATGGTTCGCAGATTTTGCGAACTATCTAGCTTAGGGATAGTATTCCACCGGACTTGTCCTTTCATCAAAGAAAAAGTTCAGTACGATTGAAAGAAGTTTCTTTTGGATGAATCATACTTATGTGGAGTTAGTTCCAACGGGTCTTCTTCGGCGTTGTGTGCCAGAATGTGAGTGTTTGCGTATTTTTGTAATCATATCATTCCTGACCCTTGGTGGACCTCAACAGCATATCCGAACGCTCATAAGATAGTACAATGTGGTTACTCTTGGGGGGGCCCAACCTTCCCCTTCATCACGAATGCTCATGAGTTTGCTAATCATGTGATCGCTGCCGAACAGATGGGTGGCATTTCAAGAAGTATAGCTCCCTCTAAACCCTATTCTTGGTGAGTGAGTTATTGATGTTTGGGGATTTTGGACATTATGGGCCCCTTTTTGAGTTCTCATGAATTCAGTTCATTCTAGTAGCGGTTGATTATGTATCTAAATGGGTCGAAGCCACGCCCTCAGCAAACATGAAGTGAAAGAGGTCCATTGCATCTTAAAAAAGATATATTCTCTCATTTTGCACCCCAAGGAAATTATTTAGTGTATGGGGGCTCCCACTTGTTGCAAAGTTGTTCCAGAGGTTATTGGAGAAATATGGGGTTCGCCATATGTGGCCACTCTTACCACCCCAAACTAGTGGGCAAGTTTGAAGTGTCGAATTGGGAGAATCAACCAT
Organism: Solanum habrochaites; assembly: GCA_027704765.1. Classification (NCBI taxonomy): domain Eukaryota; kingdom Viridiplantae; phylum Streptophyta; class Magnoliopsida; order Solanales; family Solanaceae; genus Solanum; species Solanum habrochaites. Next base: position 347,300 of record JAKWJA010001219.1, read on the forward strand.
ATATTATCAAAAATAGTGACGTTAAAAACGGATTGTCAAGGATGCTGAGGATGCCTTTGGGCCTACCGGATAGTGTATAAGACTCCCATATGTATGTCTCCATACCAACTGTATACGGGTAAAGTTTGGTCATCTTCCCGGTTGAGTTAGACATAAAGCCATGTGGTCTATGAATAAGTTAAAATGGATTTGGAGGACGCTGCAGACGTTTAACATGGGTTTGAATGAACCGATGAATTTGCCTGAACGCTTATGAAAGCTCAGCCCGATACCAAGAAAGATTAGAGTACCCAAGAAACAGACATGACACAAACAAGTGAAAAACGAGAGTTTATGGTTCGGGATTTGGTGCTTTTATCCTTCTAGTTGTACTTGTTTCCCCTCCGGGCAAGCTCAAGTACAATGACTGGTCCTTACTTGGTTACCCAACTATTCCCTCTGGAGCAGTTGTAATTTGAGAAACTCCGGAGGGGGTGGCGGTTCAAGGTTAAATGGAACGCAGAGAAATCTAGCTCGGGGCATGCTGAATCGGCGAATGAAGTGATCGAGGCATACCATCTTGACTAAGTCTGAGTAATCAAGTGTCCTCATTCGTGCGCGATGTTAAATCAGGCGCTTGTAGGAGGCACCCAATACTTAGTTTTTCTTTCTAGTATGGGTAGCATTTTCTACTATGTTTTTTTTAATTTTGCGGCACATCCCGGGAAATCTGCAGAAATACTCTGCATTACTCTGCAGATCACTGATGGATTAGCGAACGGACCGGTTCAACTGTGACGGACCTTCGCATGCATCCGTCGGTGCCAGGACATCTTTATGTTATTTTCAAACAAGGCACACGCGAGCGGAACCCACGACGGATCGTCCCATATGAAAGTGCCGTCGTCAAGGAATCGTCGCCTCATTATGATGCGTACCCGACCTCGACCGCGGCTGGGTTTTTAAAAAAAATACCATTTTAAAAAACCCCCAACCCTGAATTTCACCCCATTCCTTCACTCTTCCTCCTATTTCCCCCCTCTCTTTCAACTTCCAAAATCAATCTCCCTCTTCCAATCATTTTTCCGCACAAATTCTCCAAAGTCCTAAAGTCCTCATCTACTAGCTCGGGGCTGCTGCTGCTGTGGTGTTTTTTCTCAAATTCCCTCTTGTTTTTTTTCTTTCTCAAATCTCAGGTAGTGGTCTCTATTTCTACTCATTTATCTTGCAGTTTTGTTGATCAATTAGAATTAGCCTAGGTTCTTGTTCATTCTTTTCAACTTTTGTCTACCTAGGTTTTAAAATACTCCAACATTGGCTTGTTAACACCCTAGAAATAGTGCCTTAACTTGCGAGTTTACTAGTATTTGGGTTAGATAAATGTAGGTCAAAAACACTACAATTCCATTTTGGGTCCTAGGGGATGAAGGTGCTCTCTAGTTCCGTAACCGGGTTTCATTCAACTGCCTTAACACTCCACTGTCCAAATTTTTCTAAGTGTCCTCAATGGACACATGCGACGGACCGTCATACATACGCGTCCGTCTTGCATAACCTTTCTGGTTGTTAGAGACGCCTTTTCCTAAGGGTCTCTCCTATTTTTCTAGTGGGTCCTCAAACGGACAACTACGACGAATCGTCGTAACCCTCGAGATCCATCCTGCATGACCGTCTTGACGGGCAAAGACCCCCTCTCCTAGGTCTCCATTTTTCTTTAAAGTGTCCTCTGACGGAAACCTACGACGGACGTCGCATCTTGACGTCCGTCCTGCCATACCATTTCGACTGTCAGAGACCCCTCTCCTAAAAATGTCCTCCTATATTTTTTCAGTGTCCTATGACGGACACCTACGACTACTGTCATACCTGACCGGTCCGTCCTGCACATACCGTCATAACTTGTCGATACCTCTCCTTCAGGGTTCTTCTCCATATAAACATAGTCTAGTAAGACACTAAGGACCTCACGACGGTTTCTGCGTACTCACGACTGAACCGTCACCTGGTCGTTTGTGTTTTCACTGTTACGATAGTCAATGTCATTCTTATTTTAATTTTTATTTTTTTGTTTTTGATTGTCTTGTTTGAAAATCCTTCTATTCCTACTATTGATCCTTTACCGGGGTACACTCTATAGAACCAAAACAAGATCGAATCTATGCACGCGGCGATCGAAGTCGGTCGCCCGTCTGCCCTCCTTTGGGGGTCATTGGCTATGAATGATGACGTGACCGCCGAGTACGTGCCCCCAGTCACTTCCACCCCATCTTGTGTGCTGCACTTGTCTGCCATAGCCACACCCAAACAGGTGGCGTCCCAGCGTAGTCACTCCTCCCTTCTGATGAGAGCGCACCCTGATGGCAACAACCTTCTTCTGGGGTCATCACTAATAAGAAGGAGCTATGGCTCTTAGGAGTTTGCGTTGGTCCGAGGAAGCCTCCGTACTGCTGATGTTCCCATACCCGCCACCACTTCAGCATCAGCCTCGTCTAGATGAGGCTGACACTTTGGCAATCCACTCCAACCCCGCTTCACAACCAGCTGTTGCTCTCACCCCAGTCAGCCGACCAGCCAACCGGTGGTGTGTCGACGGGCAATTTTCAAGTCTAGTTTTGATGCAAGTTCCTGATACAGGGAGTTATGACTCAGACACTTACATTATAATCGGCGGGTTCCTCACGGAAGTCTCCCGAACATGCCTGAGATCACATCCTCTTCACCAGACCTCGCTGGAGTGGATAGCAACGTCCTTTGGAACGTTATAGTTACGAGATGGTCCGAGAGTTCCTACGATCCTATTTAGTGACTCGCCGTTCGCAGATTGATAGCGGCTGGCCCCCGCCAACAATGCCCACTGGATCGGTCCAAGTACGTGCCATTTTGGTCGATATCGTCCTTGCCTCTACCTGCCGGCTTCTATACGGCGAGAATGATTGATGCTAATTGGACCCCTCCACGCACTGCCGAGTTTTACTAAACCGATGGCAGATTGTCAAGATGGCCAATTTCTGCATGTAGCCATCGTTGAGATAGACAAACCAAGGTTGGGATGGCCCCCTGCAACGTCCGTCGATGGAGAGGTGCCGACTGGTTGCTGAGCCGAAGGGGGCCATCAGAGGGACAACCTGACTTTTCATCACGTGAAATTTTTTTTTTGGTTGATTGTCCGCCACTACTCTGCCTTACCTTCCCCACAGCCGCTGATATATCGTCACATTGATCGTCATTACTGATGGATGCCGAATGGATATTCCGGGTTCGAGTGGATCTTTGCGTGGCTTCTCAGCGGATCATGCAGGATAGGGCTTTTTAAAAAGTCCAATACATACCCTTACCCGTTGCAAGAATATTTTCCTCTATGCAGGTCTGCCGGTGGGCCCTATATGGAACGTTATGAACTGAAGACCCCGCTGGGGCACAATGATATCGTCCCATTCGAATGAGGCCAATGAGTTTGCTCCACGAGAGGGCCCCGTCCAGAGCTGCCTTGCACCCACTTGTGACAATCTGGCTGATTCGGTAGCATAGTCCCGCACGGCTCGCATGCGGCCTTTCCCACTGACACTAACTTGTCGATCTATCCCGGGTAGTACACCGGCCCTAAGCTCCTCCCGCTAAGCCCCTTACCGCGCCCGCTCTGGTCCCACCCCCCCCGCTTGCTAGGGTCCAGAAATTAGAGGCACATATGGCCATACTTTGGCATCACCATCCACCTTTGATGCATAATCATTGCTGAGACAGAAGAGCGCTTGTATCGTACAATGGTCCTACATACCGAGCAGAAGATCGTGAGGTTCATCAGCACTGGACGCTTTGAGTTGCGAGTGCTAGCCCGTCCCCCCTCCGGGTGATATGTCCATAACCCTTCAGGCTTCGTCCGATGTCTTCGCGTCAGATAATCGACATGATCTTAGAGCTAGGGTGCCTGTGTCCTGAGGCCCCTTCTGTCAAAGAGCCTGCTGAAGACACAGTGCTTGCGGCCGTATTGCGCCACTTCAAGAGATTCCATCCACACCTCCCCCTCGAGAGCTGCCAAGATGCGTAGTAGTCGATAAGAGATGATGGTGCGAGCACGGAAGAAGGCGCTGTGAGCATAGAAGCTACGAGGAGAGCTCGCTTTGCGGATGAAGAGGAGGCGCGCACAAGAGAGCAGGAGAGGTTAGTTTGTTGGGGCGTCTAGCTCCATAACTTGGAGATTGAGAAGGCACTCTAATAGTGGTTGTTGTTGCTGAGGACAAAACACACTGAAGGGTGTCCAGATTACAGGGTCGTGGGTTCCACGAACCGGACCCACCATCTTGCTGATCGTCGTGTCTTTTCGCCCCTGGGTTGCTTCACCACCACCCCTTGTATTTAATTTTTTATGCCTGGGGACATTGCATGTCTTTTTGTTGTGTTGGGGTGGGGAAATCGAAAGTGAGTGCTAGGGTAAAGTCGGAGTAGCCCCATTCCCTATCCTCTTTTGGGGTTTTCTTGCCTGTATTCTTTTTCCCCAATAGACTTATTAATTTTTTTTTCATTGAACGGGCATGTCCTGTATCTTGTGTACATTATTTAATTCTGGAGCAATGAATGGCTAAAATGATATCCTGATAAAATTGTTAAATCATGCATTACTAGGCATAGTATATGATAACTAGTGGCTCTAAGCATGACATAGAGGTACAAGCCCACTACATGACCCTAAAGTCTAAATTCCGAACTAGGTGTCCTGATAATTGGTGAGTGATGAGATGTCAAGTGAGTGGAGAGATTTGGAATATTCCACTATTGTAATGAGCTCACAACTGACCTGGTTATCACTGCTAAAAGTAAGTTTTAATAGACAATTTGGAAAGGATCAAGCGATTTTCAATATAGCCCATATTGTAGCCTAAATAAAAGAAAACGCAAATGAAATTTAATATCCTTCTTGATCCAAATGATTTGACTTTAAATAAATTAGACCTTTATTTCTCACCCCAACTGAGCTTTTCTGGGAATAATGTGTTGGCCCTGTCCCTCCTTGGACATGTCACCTCAGCTTATGTCAAAAGCAAAGTTGAGGTGTGGCTAATTGTAGTAAACAAAACTTTTTATGGACCTGACCGGCAACTTTTGTTTGGGTTTGTGTCCTTTGACACTCATGGAAAAGCCATTAGGTTGAGGGTGGCTATTATGAGGAATACTCCTGGAAATGTGGTGTTGAAAGATAAAGAGAGAGAGAGAACAAAAGTAAAGTGACTCAAGAATAGTTTGAAAAAAGTAACAAAATAAAAAATACAAAAAACTAGCAATGAAAAGAATAGAGTCATTACACAAATGAAAAAAAAGGTAAAATCAGCAAGGTGAAAGAAATTTGGGAAAACTGGCAAATAAATGATATAAAATGGTATGTTTAGCCGATATGTCAAAGAGGGAAAAAAGGCACTAAAGTATAACTAAATATACCCTACCTGATCCTGAGCCTATGTTTACAAGCTAAGAAAGTTCCTAGCGTGATCCTAGGGTTGCCATCTAGATTTAAATCGTGAAAATTAAGGCAAGCTATGGCAATAGGTTATGAATAGTTTATTTGTTCTAGAGTGAGTGTTTGAAAAGTAATCCTTATATTCCAACGAAATCATTGTGTGAAAAATGAGATTTGTTTTGAAGGAGGACACTACTTGCATTACCATAAATATTACACCTCGTGAGAAAATTGAAGAGGATATTTGTTAGTGCATGATGAGTCTGTGTCCTGGTCTGATTCACATATTCAAGCCTAATGTGATAACATCATAAATAGAAATGAGATTAATCGGGATTGATAGCCCATCTTTGCAAGGATAAACATGGATACTTTGTACAAAGATGTGTATTGAGTCATAGTGCGTCGGCTTGAAGAACAGAACAACAATTTATGTGTGGGTTGTTTGATATAAATCCGTGAGTTTTCACGGTATTTTGAAATTTTTTTTCCTTAAGTTTTAGTGTGGTCCAAAAGCCTTTGTTTTTTTGCGAATTTTTATATGTTTCTCGTATTGCAAGGAAATTGTCCAAAGAATGAATGCGGAGGTTTTGAGCGAAGAAACCAGGAAGACCCCACCTACGTACTTGTGACGTCCCCGTCATGCCTATGAGTTCCGTAGTGAAGCTTAGTAACAGCTGCTTAAGTGAAGATGGGGAAGTCTTTCCTAAGTTGGGGTTACGAAAGCGTGACGGACCGTCGTATCCATGACTGTCCGTTCCTGCAGGTTTCGTCATGAAGAACAAAGAATAGCCCAGTACCCATATTTCCTCCAAAGTTCAAGTGTTTTGGAACGGAGACCCTCGACGACCGTTGCTCTTGTAAAGTCCATCATACTGCCACGAGGTAAAGATAAGAGCAGCATCAGACTTTTAAGTAGGGGACGACGGAGTCCCCAACGCCCGTCATGACCACGACGTCCGTTGCGATTTCCGTCGACCCATCCGCATTTTGACAGAATTTCCAGCAAATATTAGTCCTTGTTTAATTTAGGTTTTTTATTTGTTTATAATAGTTCAAAAAACCTCATTTTGAGGTTAGACCCTGGATTATTAGTTTATAGCTGGATTATTACGTAGCTAATTGAATATTTGAGACTCTTTGATTTTTTGTAAGACTCTTGAGAGATATTGTGGGGGGGGGGGGGGGAATTAACTTGAGAATTTTATGAAAAAAGAAAAAAAAAAAAAAAATTGTTGTTGGTGACTTTTGCTGATTAATCAGTGAACTTTCGATTTTTCTCTTCTCATCAAAGTAAGTACATGAATTCCTATATATCACATATTTGAATATTGTAAGTTGACTAATGGTAACTAACTCCATAACTAGGTTGTGGGAACCATAGGCTAATATAGGAAACCTAACTAAAATAACAATTCAAGAATAGTGTCTTTGCATCTAATTGATAAATTCTTCGTTTAGAGTCTTTTTAAACGATGACCAACGTTAGAACTCGCCTTAATGATACTTTTTCGGACCAGAAGGTAGATAATAGTAAAATAATTATCAACATAGATAGTGTATACTATCTAATTCTAGGCTAGTTATTGATTGTTACGCCAGGTAATAACTTAGTCAAATATCCAATATACGGTGGCTGATATGAGGTAAAGATACTGGTTTAGGATAGCAACACATGTAGCCGACCACGTGCGGAGTGACATTTTCTATATCCGACCACGGATTTAAGAATACAACTTATCACTTTGGTCATCAAGATACTAGGAAAGAATTGTTATAGAGACTTATCAAGTATGAACCTGTGGGGAAAAACCTAAACCCTAGTTACTTTGATTAATTGATTGAAACTCCACGTTCGAAGCTGTTAGTTGTCTCCTTTTATTTCGCTAGTTAGTCTCATTTATTTAAGGAATAGGAACCCCCCCGCTTTTTAATCATTTTAATGTGCTTTCCAGGATAGTAATTGACTGCACAATAAGTAGTAATAGATGGAAGTTAAGTCCTAAACTATTTTTCCTCGTGGTAACGATACCAACCTCACTAGTTTGGTTTATTTACTTGACACGAACGCTTTACTTCTATTTGAGAATTAAGTTTGAGCGTATCAACCATGCACTAACACCTATCCTCTTCTATTTCTCAACCGAGGTGCTAATATTTCCGTTGTGCAACTAGTGTCCTCACTTCAAAACAAAATCCTCATTTTTCACATAATGCTTTCAAGTTGAGTATAAGGAATTACTTTCAACACTCACTGTAAGACATTTACCTCGTTTCATACCTATTGCCATAAGCTTTTCCTTATTTCACACGCTCTTAAGTTGCTATAACAACGCCGAAGGATCACGATAGGACTTTCTAGAGCTTGTAACATAGCCTCAGGTGTTAGGTTAATATTAGGTATATCATTAGTGACTTTTTTCCGCTTCCTTGACATATCCTCATAAACATACCATTATCTATTATTTAATTTTGCCCAGTTTCCCACATTCTTTTCACCTGCTATTTTCCCCTTTTTTTCTTTTCTTCATTTGTGTCAGTGACTCTCTTCTTTCTTGCTTGTTATATTATTTATTATTTATTTATTTTATTTTTACTACTTTTCTTCAACTAATTTTTGATCCAATTTACTTTTGTTCTTTCTCTCCTCTTTATTTTTTCAACCCCACTTTCCAGAGCATCCTCATAATAGCCACCTCAACTCATGGCTTTGCCATGAGGTCAAAAGTACACCTACCCAAAGTTGGGTAAGGGCCATAAAAGGTTGTTTACTTCATAGCCACCCTCAATTATTTTTTTGCATAAGCTAGGTGCACGTGTCTAAGCAGGGACAGGACCAACACATTTTTTTCCTAGAAAAGATCAGTTGGGGGTGAGAAAGAAATGTCTAATTTAAGCTCCAAATCATTTGGATCAAAGAAGGATACATTTTCATTTGGTTTTTTCTTTTATTTAGGCTAAAAATGGTCTATATTAATCATGGGCCTATCATCCTTTCTAATTGTCTATACAGCTTACTTTTTAGCAGGTGAGCTACCCGCAAGTTCTAGCCAGTACCAATAGTGGACTAGTCAAATCTTCTCACACTCACTTGAACATCTCATCACTCTACCAGATTTTTAAGACACTAGTTTGAAATTAGACTTAGGGTCATGCCAGTGGTTGTACCTCTATGTCATTCTTAGAGGCGCCCATTTATCAATTACTATGCCCTATTCCATGCATCATTTTCCATTTATCAGATACCATTTTAGCCATCATGCCCAGAATAATCTATTACACAATATATAGACAATCCGGTTCAAACGAAAAAGTAATCAGTATTGCGGGAAAAAAGAACAAAGGCAAGAAACCCCAAAAGAGGATCGTGACTTGGGGCTATCTCCATACGTCACCCACCCTAGCACTCACTTTCCATTTTAATTACCCCACCCCAACAAACAAGACATTCAATTTTCCCTAATTGCATAAAAAGATTTAAATACTAGAGTGGTAAGTTGGAAGCAAACCGGGGGCGGCAAAGCCCCGACATTAGCAAGCTGTGGGTCCGGTTCCCCATAACCACTACCTCTGTAATCTGACAAACCCTCAATGGTTTCCTCTCTGCATCACAACCTATCAGCATTGCCTCCCGCTGTCTCCATAATCTAAGTTTTCTAGACGCCTCCGCAGCTAAACTTTTCTGCTCTCATCTGACGCGCCTCTCCTCTATAAGCGAGGCTCTCTACTCGCAACCTCAATCTCAACGGCGCTCCTTATCTTTCGTGCTCGCGCCTCATCCTCCTCTCGACCTCCCGATTCCTCTTGGCATGCTCTCGCGGGGTGAGGTGGTGGAATCTCTAAAGTGGCGAATAGTGCCGCCATCACTGTGTCTTCAACAAGCTCTACAGAAGGTGCCTCAAACATAGGCCCCCCTAGCTCTAACATCATATCATATATGTTCGAGACTGTCCGATCGGCAGCCTAACGTGTCGACACAATATCCACCGGAGGGCTGGACGCGCTACACCGCAACTCAAAGGCGTCCAAGTGCTGATGAAACCTTAGCGATCTTCCTCTCTGTGTGCTGGACCATTCTCTCCGCTCTAAAGCGCTCTTTTTGCCTTGGTATATACCCTTGTCATCAAGGCATGGATATGATGGCAAAATTTTAGCATTTGGCTGCCTCTAATTTCTGGACCCTAACAAGCGGACCAGAAGCTGGTAAAGGGGTGAGAAGCGAGGGAGCACGGGGCGTGCTACTACCCTGGATAGACTCGACCTGGTTAGTCCTCAGTGAGGCCGCCTGCGTAGCCGTGCGGCCATGCTGACATATTATCCCTATTGCCACCCAATTGGAGGCAGCTCTGGACGGGGCCTTCTGCGGGGGGCCACTAATTGGCCTCTCTCTGATGAGGGGTGATATCAACATTGCCCATAGGGTCTTTGATCTTTCAACGGGCATAATAGGAACACCTGCCGTATCTGCATAGAGAAAATATCATGCATGAGAAAGGGTAATATTTGTGACCTTAAAAAGCTCTCTCGGCATGAGCGCCTGGAGAAGCCAACGCAAAATCCACCCCCTCGAATCCAGCTAGCATCCTTGCCGCCATCAAGTACTTCTCGGTCCCCCAGTGACGATATTAATCAGCTGCTAGTAGGGGAAAGGCAGTGGCGGAGAATCACAAACAAAAACTCGCCGTGAAACTCAGGTTGGTCTTCTTGATGGCCGTCTTTTGGCTCAGTCACCTAGTTCGGCACCCTCTCCATCACGAACAGTGCCGGCCATCCACCTCTTGGTGTCCCTTCAAGCGATGTCTAATGCATAAATGGCCATCTTTGACAATCTCCATCGGTAGTCAAACTCGGCGTGAAGATAGGGTCCGATTAGCATCACACCGGTCCCTCCCCGTATAGAAACCCAGCAGATAGAAGGCGAAGAGATATTTTCGGAACGCCATGTACTCTCGGACCCGTGCTCCATTGGGCCTGTTTGGCCGTTGGAAAGGCCTATCATCCTGCGATCGGAGAGTCGCTATATAGGATGCGTAGAAATCTCGGACCAAACAGCCTTCACTAACACGTCCCGAACGGACGTGCTGTCACACATCCAGTCGATGTCTGGTGAAGAATTTGTGGATCTCAGGCACACAGGGAGACTTTTCCGTAAGGACCCGCCGTCTCCAATGTTAAGTGTCCTAGCCATAACTCATTTGGTCAATCAGGAACTTTGCATCGGTGAATAGACTTGAAACTGTCCAGTCCACAATACCAGACCGTTTGGGCTGCAGTAAACCGGGGTGAGAAGCACAACGAAGTGAACCGAGTGTGGATTCCGAACTGTCATCCTCATCAGACGAGGCCGACGCTGCAGTGATGGCGGGTGCGGGAACCTCAGCAGATCTGGAGGCTTCCTCCAACCACGAAACTCCTAAGGAGCCAGACGCTCCTTCTTCATTAGTGGCTGACCCAGAAGGTGTGCCGGTCAGTGTGAGCTCCTCATCAGACTGGGAGGCAATGACTACGCCAGACGTCACCTTTTTGGGGTCACGCTCATCATTAGAGCAAATGACCAGGCGAGCAAACGGGGCGACAGACTTCGATCTGCCCGCGTGCATCCATACGCGATTCTTTGTTTGGTGCCTAGTAGATAGTCCTGTAAAGGGTCAATATTAGTACTATAAGGAGCAAACAGACTACAAACCACACAAATTAAATAAAAAGCGTAAAATAAATGACATTGCTAAGCAACATGAAACACAATGGACCGGTGAACTGTTCGTCGTGAGTACGATGGACCGTCATGGGTATTCTTCGTGTTTTTACTTAGACTATGTTTTATATGAGAACCCTGAAGAGATCTCTGACAGTATGACCGGTATGTGCAGACGGACCATCATAGGGACGACGTCTTCGTGTGTCTTTCAGAGACACTTGAAAAAAATATGGAGAACCCTTCAGAGAGGTTTCCTCTGACCATCGAAATTGTTCCATGCGGATGGACCGTCACAGTTACGACGGTCCGTCCGTAGGTGTCCCGTCATAGTACACTTAAAAGAAATGGAGACCCTAGGAGAGGGTCCTCTGACCTATGACGGTTCCATGCAGGATCGGATTCGTCGAGGTATGAAGATCCGTTCTGTAGTTTGTCCGTTTAGAGGACACCTAGAAAAATAGAGAGAACACTTAGGGAAAAAGTGCTCTGACACCAGATTAGTTGTACAGGACGGACCGCGTATGAAATAACGTCGTTCGCTTGTGGAGGTTTGTGGACACTTGGAGAAAAAATTGGAAATGAAGTGTTAGGGCGGTTGAACGAACCCAACTGACCAATTGTTTGAATACGACGGTCCCGTCATCGGTGTCCTCGTTCTGTAACTCATTGAACCAACTGGAGATGCCCCATTCATCCCCTATTACCTACATCGAATTGGTAGTGTTTGACCTACATTTGTCTAACCCAAATACCTAGTAAACTAGCAATGCTAAGGCACTTATTTCTAATGGTTTTTTAACACAGCATTTTGGGAATTTTTTTTTTTAACCTAGATCAACAACTTTGATAACAATAAATGTTAAGAAGAACTTAGACTACTACTGATTGATAAACCAAATGCAATAGAATGAGTAGAAATTAGAGACACATACCATAGAATTGAAAAAACAGAGGGAACGGTCACTTGTGCTATCAAGTAGACACCCCCACACCAACTGCTCCCCTCCTGACTAGTAGATGATGACTTTTAGGATTTGGGAAAATTTGGGAAAATGATCGGTTGAATAGAGATGATTTTGGACAGTTGAAAAGGCTGGAAATAGGAGACGCGTGCAGGAATGAGTTTAACTGCAGGTTTGGGGGTTTTCAATGTTGCATTTTTTTAAAAACCTCCAGCCGGGTCCGGGTTATGCATCATTAATGAACGCGTCGATTCCACGATGACGATCCGTCTCAATTGTGGACATCCGTCGTTGGTTCACGTCTCGTGTGCCCTAGTTTGAAAATCCGACAAAATGTACCTGGCACGACGTATTCATGGGATAGTCCCGTCACAGTTGAAACGTCAGTCGCTTAATCCGTCATTGAGTCTGCAAAGTGATTTTCTGCAGATTTTTCTGGTGATGTGCCTCAAATTAAAACCCCTTAGTATAAAAATGCTACCATTACTAGCAAGAAAAACTATAAGTACATTGGGCTGACTCCAACAGCGCCTGATATAACGTCGCGGCACGACTGAGGACACATATTTTATCAGCCTTCATCACGATGGTATGCCTCTATCACGGTCATTCAACCGATGCCACGTATGCCAAATAAAGTTTTTTATGCGTTCTTTAATTCACCTTAAACCCACCCCTCCGTGGTTTTTAACTCAACTGCTCCATGAGGGATCTTGGGTTATAAGTAAGGGCCAGTCCCGTTTGGACTTGAGCATGCCCAAAAGAAAGGCCAACCCAGAATTCTGTCTTAAAATCACAAATCCCCAACCAGAACTCTTGTTTTGCACTTTTTTTTGTTCATTCTCCTTCTTCGTATTTTCTTTGTGGGTAATATGTCGGTTCCGATTAGGGGGAAGCTCCCACTCTGCCTCTATTCCTACAAATGTTGAAGGTCTCTTCTCATTGTTCAACAAATTTCATCTGCCCTCCTTTTCCATATAACCGATGCTTCTACCTGTATAAGGATGGCCTCCCAAGAATATAGGCACTTCAAAATCGCCTTCACATTCAGAATAACAACATCTGCCGAAATATAATGACTCCACCTTTTATAGCACACATGGAGTAAGCCCTATAGGCAAAAAAAACAAAAACATTTACTGTTCGATCAACCACTGTAGCCGCATCGCAACGTTTTGGGTCCAACCCAAACCCAACTTCTGTCATCGGAGGGCATGAGACTTAAGCGTGCCCCAGATCACATATGCTTTCACAAAATTTATTGACCCTACTGTACAAGGACTAGTGAACTCACCGGATCTTTCTCTTTTGTACGAGAATATCTTGTACAATACCACTAAATGCTGCATTTCTATCATCATCCTCAAAAAGTGACCGATCTTTTCTTTTAACCAGATCATTTTCATAAACTTGGCATAACCGGGCATTGTTCTAGAGCTTCTCCAAAAGGGACATTGATAGAAAAGTTTGCTTGAAATAGTTATAAAACGCCAATTTTCCATCCTCGGTCCTTTTTTTCACTAATCTCTGAGGAAGGGTGGTGGTGGTCTAGCATTGGAATTACTTCCATAGGGACTTCCTGCATCCTTTTCCAGTGCTCTCTTCTGCTTCCCACTACCCTTTACCACCTTATCAATCATCCTTTCTCACCTTTTCCTCATTAGACGGCATAAGTGGGTCAATGGTTTGCTTACCACCCGATTAGTGATTTGCCATATAAGTGTTGCATCATTTTTTGATTTTGGACAGTGCTGTCTAGGGAAGAGTGCCCGGTTGCCGGTGTGGTTCAACAGTCGCAGATAATTGGGCCATTTGAAAACTCGATTTGCTTAATCGATATTGGCATGTGTACGCTTTTTGCCCAATACCTGCTAAATCACCCCTTAACTCTTATTAATGTGTTTCATCACTAGTATCGAACCGCCTCATCATTTATGCAACACTCATCACTCGCGCCATACTCTCCTTCACCATCCCTAAGGAGTACCTTGACGTTTTAGAGTAGGGCAATAGGGTCCATTCCTATCATTTCTGTTACCTGTAGTTACCCCCGTTTGAAGTTGTTTCTGTCCGCGTTGTAGTTTCCATCACGGACATAATGACCCTCACGGGTATAGTTTATCCATAGATCCACCTTGATTTCCCTTTGACCTTGGCGCCAATTATCCTGATTTGTAGCCCTTGGGCGCTTGATTGGAAACCCGCTTCCTGCTCATTTACTGCATAGAGTCCCTCCGCATAATAGCCTTCATCATTAGTTAGGTGGTGGTTTAGGCAAGTAGGTAACTGCCTTTTCTTTTCTGCACCCCCAGTGATGATGTTTTAGTACCAACCCAAGCTCAGTTCTCATCTGAGCATTTCTTCACGAATCTCGTTCTGTGGCGGGTTGTGAGTGGACTGCACTGCGAAGGTATTTCTCCCAGTATCGGACTTCTATACTCAAGCTTTAATTATTCCGGGAAGTTATCTAATTTTCATCAATCTCAGCATAAGAGACACTCCCTATAATATCCACATGCGATAGTGTCCAACCATCTTTATCTATTTATCCTGTCCCCGATAGAATATTTCTTCACGGGATCTACTCATCAGGTCTATCTGTTGGTCTGTTGGGGACGCTTCTCAAGAACGAGGTGAATCTATCCCAAAACTACTAACTGACTCTCCTGGTTAGTGCCAAACAAAGTTGTTCACTCTGTCTTTGTGGTTTTGTTTCTTGGAGACCGGATAGTAGCTGTGCTCAGACACATCCCTTAGTGATTCCAATTGAAAATTGAGTTTGTAATGGAGTTTCCCAGTGACCTATACTGCCTCTCCATTAGTTATAGAGTAAAAACACTCTACGCCCTATTACATCCCGTCCAAGTCAGCCCGCCCTACACAACTTTTACTCACTCCCTTACCTTATCTGTTGGGCATTGTCCTCAGAAAGGGTAGCCCTGAAAACAAACCTCTAGCAGTGAGCATTTGCTCAGGCTACTATTGTTACCACGAAGGTGTGGCCCTGGTGGTAGAGAGGGAAGGACAGTGGCCCATATGAGTCCGCTATGTTGTCAAGCCTCTGTAGTATGCTGGGGCCGTGGAGCGGGATTTTTCCCCTCTGGTTGTGTTTCCCCGGAGATCGGGTAATAACTGACAATGCCATCAACCGGAACCTGGATTTGCTGTTTGGATCAATCATCATTACTTCCACAAGTTATATTCAGTTTGGCGTACTGTCCTCTCTAATTCGTGATCGTAGGGAAACAAGGGTTCCTCTTCCCTCTCCGTGATTTGGCATACAGGAGTGTGGTTCTGCACGAATCAAAAATAATAAAACAAAGTAAAATCAAGAAAATCAACTAAACTATATGTAATAAGTTTAATTTAATCTAAAAGCTACTTCCCCGGCAGCGCGCCAAAATTTGATACGTTCAACTTACTTCTCAATAGAAGTAAAGCAGTCGTGTCAAGTAAATAACCCACTAGTGAGGTCGGGATTCGTTCCCACTAGGAAAATAGTTTAGACTTATTATTACTATTGTTCAGATTCATTACTTCCTTAGAAAGCATAAACTGATAACACATTTGAGATTTTATTCCTAAATAAATGACCAAACTAGCGAAATAAAAGGAGACAAAAAAAGCTTCGAAAATGTTGGAGTTTCATCAATGAATCAAATAACTAAGGTTTACGTTTTCCCACAGTTTTCATACCTTGATAATTCTAACGATAAAGCAATTCTTTCCTAGTATCTTTGCATGCAAGTGATAATTTATGTATTTCTAAATCCTTGGTCCTGCATCTAGGAAAATTCACTCCCCACCTGGTCCGACTACGTGTGTGCTATCCTAACCCTTATCTTTTACCTCATATATTGCGCATGTATTCGATATTTGACTAGTTATTACTCGTACCAATTATACTAGCCTATTAGATAGTATACACTAAATCTATGTCTGATAATTCTTTTCCTATTTATCTACCTCCTTGGTCGGAAAGTAGCATTAAGGCGAGTTCTAACGTTGGTCCATCCGTTAAAAAAACTTCTATGCGAAAGAATTATAATAATCAAGACACTATTCTAAAATTGTTATATTAGTTAGGTTTACCTCATTATTTTCCTATGGTTCCCACAACCGTAGTTTATGGAGTTTAGTTTTTTACCCATAGTCATAATCACAAATATCAACTATATGGTGAAGATTCATGTAACTTACTTCAATGAGAAAGAGTAAAGTCCGAAGATCGCTTGATAATAATCACAAAAATCACCACCAATCAATTCAAAGAATCTCCAAAATAAATTCCCCAAGAATCGAACAATAATCAAGGCCTAACAAATAATCCAGAGTCTCCTAATAATCCAGAAGTCTAACCCTAAAAAAACTGGTATTTCGAACTATTTATAGAAAAATAATAACCTAATTAAACAAGGACTCTATTTGCTGGAACTCTATCAAAAATCGCTGGAAGGTCCAACTGAACCGGTGTTCGAGCGGATCATCGTGTTCCCGACGGACCGTCATGGACTTCCTTGGTCCCATACTTTATGAATTTCATTCTGTTGCTCTTGTTCATGTTGACCGATGGCGGACGTGCAGGTGTGACGGATCTGGGTTGCAATTCATATGCGTCTTTTAGCACAACGGTGTGCCTTTTGTTGGACAGCTGTGTGTCTTCGCGTTGTTTTCGCGGTGAGTGGGGTCGGGAAGTTATGTGGTTTGCTTCGTCTTTGTGGGGCTTGGACTCTTGGATTTGTGGGGGTGTAAATGTGTGGTAGGGTGTGTGGGGCGTTTCTTTTCGTAGTTGCTGTGGTGGTTTGTCTGTCCTGGTTTTTCTCGTTGTTCGGTAATCGGGGTGGCAGGACCTGGTTTAATCAGTTTGTGGGGGTGGGTTGGGCAGAGTAAAGACCAGCAGGACAGACGGGCCCGGCACGTGCCGGAACCCCACACTTGGCTCAGTGGACGGCGCCCATCCTTCCGGCAGCACATGCACGACGCTGCCACTCACGGACCGTCACCAAGGCTGATGGACCGTCCCAAGCTCCGTAGTGTTCTCCTTATGCATTTCTGCGCTTCAAAAACCTCCCCATTCCTCTTTGGACAAAATTCCTGCAAATAAGGAAGAAACTTATATAAAAATTAGCACAAACGGCTTTTGGACACACTAACTTAAGGAAAAAGTAATGATCGGCAACCGTGCAACCACCATTATGCACCTATTCTCATCATATGCAGACCAGTACTAATATTGATGGATGTTCTATGAAGTTTTAGAAGGGTGGGTGTTGGGTAAATGAGACGCTATCTAGACAAATGCACAATTAGGCTGTGTAAAAATGGGTGGTTAGTCGGATCCCTATAGGTCTTCTTCAAGACCATTTAACTTGAATGTTCTTATGTGATGAATTGTCTCTTAAATAACTAATGAATGTATGGATTAAGTTAAGAAAACCAGTTAATGAATAAGTTAACATATCTAGCCGAATTTAAGGTCTATTTGAAGGTGTGAGGGGGGCATAGGAACTGGTTACTGTCTATCGTTAGGTCAGCTATTACGCTAGTTCGGATGTTGGTTGATTTGAAGAAAGTAGACAATAATATCAAATTTTGTAGTCTTAAGGATTACTTAGGTCATCTTGAAGAGGTCCCAGTATGTACTTTAACTTCTTGAATTTAACTTGAAAAGTCTTTTGATAACCTTAGTGAGGAGAAATGTTCAAGGAGGGTTAGTCTGTGACTGGGGGTGAGGTGATGGTTGGGTCGTGTGCACTTTTGGTCTTAGTGAATTTTGGATGTGGTTTGGGGGGTGTGGGGGGGGGGCGGAGCGGGGGTATGTTTGGGTTTCTTTAGGGGGTGGTGGGGTGGGCGGTCTCTTTATGTGGGGACATGGGGTGCGTGTGGTTTTGTGGGTTTTGGGGGATTGTCTTTGAGGAGGGGTGTGTGGGTTTTTGGGAGATACGACACAAAACTCCAAACGCGAGCGTAAAAAAGGGAAAAAAAATAGGAGGGGGGGGGTGGTGGACAGGAAGGCCGGGAAGAGGAGGAGGGAGCAGAGGGGAGGGGGGAAGAGGAGGGAGGGGTGGGGAGGGGACCAGGGGATGACACAAACGTGAAGGGAGGGAGAGGCAAGGACGGGAGAAGACACACCACCAAGAGTGGGGGGAGGGGGGTGTGAAGGAAGAGAAGTGGCGATTGGGATGGGGGGGGGGAGTGTAAGGGGAGGGCTCGCAGAGGAGAAGGAGAAGGGTCCGGACGGAGTAAGGGGAGGGGGGGCAGACCAGATGGATGAGCGTCTAGCGTGGGGAGGACGTAAATAGTCGTTGGAGAGGGAGTGGTAATAACACGGCGTTGTGGGTGACGTCCGGGAGGAACATGCGAGAAAGGGTCAATGTGAAGTGACTGACGGTAACATGAGGAATTCCGGATAGTGACAGAGGTGCACGTTAACTTCTAAAATGTGATAAGTGACAAATGTTTCAGTCTGTATTATTTGTTTCTAGGTGTTTAATGTTGTTATGATGCTTTATATTATTATTGGGTATTTTATCAAAAAGATCATATTTTCATTAAATGTCCCCGTTTTCATTATTTTATGTATTATCCATACTTATACATGTGTTTGTCAAATTCCATCTTTTTCTATCCTCTACTTGATTCAGAGTGAAGATTTTTTTGGGAGCTAAGCTTGGATATAGGACTTTCAAGCAAGTTGAAGTATGTCCTCATTTGACTCGATTGGATAGATGTCTTTGTTTTTCTTTTATTGAAGTATTGTAATAGACTTAGTATTACTATATTTCTATTGTATGGCCGTGTCCCAAAGTCTATTTTGACTCTTGGATCTGATGAAATGAGACTTCGTATTTCCTAAGGATTTTATATGAAAGAGTTCTTGAAAGACTATTCGATTTTGATTTTGCACTACTTTTCATATGTATATATGCGATGAACAATACGAAAGAGCTTGTACAAGACCTCAGAGAGGTAAAGTACGCCGCGTCTCAATCCGAGATTAGCCCTTGCTTCTAGGTTGTGGTCTCGGGTCGTGACATCCAACATATGCATCATATAATATAAGTCAATATAAGAAATAGGTAGTGAGCATAGGTTAAAAATCACATACATGGCATGGTCTCAAAATAGACCTACAAGGTTAAACACCTCAACCCTAAGTCTTTAATCTTACAAGTGAACTATTTTAGAAGCCACCTCCATGTATACTTGTGTCATGAAAGGATAGCATCTCATACTACCACTACAGAAAAAATGCAAATTTAAGACCAACAATTAGGGATGAGCTACTAATTCCGTCTCTAAAGATATATGTTCTGGGACGAGATTAATCCTTATATGTATATTCTATTGTGAAGATACTTCATCCGGTCCATAAATAATATATTAACTTGTCCCAAATTGTCATAAAAAATTTAAGCACCCGACCTCCCGCCATTCCAGCAAAATTTAAATATAAAAGAATTAAAAAGAAAATTTCACAAAATCAAGGCGCCTGTTCTTTTTTAGGCACAAAGTAAAAACCTTTTAGGTAAAACGTAAAAAGGAAAAAAATTCTTCAGCTCATGGTCGCAGCTTCCAATAGCTCCTCAATCGATCGTTGTTTCTCAACTATAACGTCCAACCTAATCTGAACATCAAATTACTTCCAACTGCATCTCTGTGTTCTTACTCGTTTAGATGCTGCTCTCCTGCTCGGTGAAACAGATACATGTTTGCTTCTTCTTCTAATCAAGTTTCTATTGTTTTGAATTCCATAAACTATATTGATGGATTTTTTTATTGTTTTATTGAAGTTTCTCTTCTTCTTGTTCTTCTGATTTTCTAACATTACATAGTTTAAAAGTTTCATAATTTAATCTTCTTTTCTTATGTACCATCAGCGAAAGGTTATTAGTTTGAGTTTCTAATAGTGACCTGATTTTGTTAACTGTTGTATGTGACTGAAGATTGATCTTTTGTATTGAGTGCATATTTTATTTGAAAAATTTAATAATCTTTCTATCAACATACACTAGTTTCCGTCTTTGATATTGATATTTTGCGAGCGAAAAAAGAACAAGACCTGTTACATGTAACTTTTAAAGTAGGGGAGCTGAAACTTGCAAATAGATATATTGTATCTATAAGGTCCATACGTTTTCCATAGAGCTTATTAAGCAAGAAAAATATTTGTGTGATATTTATATAGTTATTTACAAAATATTGAGCAGAATTTTTTTATTCGCCCTGTGGTTGATCTAGAATGCTTTCCACATCTCTCCTAATCCTTTAGCCACCATGAGCACAAACCGCATCATGATTTACAAACAGACAGTAGTTTCCACACAAGATAGTTCCCAAATGGAATGTTCATTAACTCAAAGATATGATGAATGATGTCATTGAATATTATCTAAACATCTTCAGAGGTCCGTTCATCAAATATCCTCTGTAAAAACCTACACACAAGATGATCTTTTGCGGCCAAATACACCTGTTTCTGTATATTTTCATCCTTTAAGAACAAATCATTTCTACTAGCTCCTCTCACACGGAATTCTATCTCCCCTAAACCAACTTTATAAGATTCTCATAATTCAATAACCCATTGCTCGCCGGTTTCTTCTCTTGCAACCTTTCAATTTTAATCTCACTCCTTGTATTTTTTCTTCAGACCTGTTAAACATCTATGTTCAAAGCGTATTTTAAACATTCCCCTTGTATTATGAAGCTTTCTTCACAATGATAACTATCTTGGTTTCTTGAATTTGGCAATGGGGATAAAGGGTGATTCATTATGCTAGTAGGCCTTTGCTCGAACAGGCATTTGTTATGAAGGATAGTATATAGTAGGAAAAGATAAAACTGCGAAAAAATAAAACTGCAACATGGTACAAACACCATGCTTAATTAAGCACGAGGGACATAGGGAACAAAATGAGAGGGGGCGATACATAGGTGAAATGGTCATAAACTTAATAGTAAGCTAAGGACTTGCCATGCTTCGCCAGTGCATCTGCCATAGTATTTGTAGTCCTATAGACATGGTGAAGTTCAGTATTCGGCAACTCAGCCAAAAGGTCTACAGGTAGATAATATAGTGAGATACTTTGGTTATTTGAGGGGTTAAATGATGTTGCAAGGAGCAGTCCATGGTATAGGCCAATAAGTTCCGCGTGGACAACGTTAGTGCGATGAATGGGTTGGGTGTAACCAAATACCAAAACAGCTAAATCACCTGTAACGATAGTTTCTAGGTCAACAGCTACGTAGATATTCAATTTAAAAGAGTGCAAGGGAGGAGTAGTACAACAAGGAGACACACGGGAGCATTGGGTGGTTGTATGGGCAGGGAAGCACCCATGATGCGCGTTAAAAACATTATTGTTACGACTAAGACATATATTCCAAAGAGTATACGGAAAGAGGGTAGAAAAAGATATTCAAGAGAGGGGGTGAGCGAGATTCAGAATTTCTCAGATTTAGTATGAAGTTTTTTTGATTATTTGAAACTATAACTAGCCTTAGTGCTTGCTGAATGAAGATTCTCATTTTACTATATTTGCTGTAAGAAGTTATTTTCTTCTACAACCAAGTGATCACTACAAATGACTTTCTAACATCACTTGCTTCGAATATGTACGTTCTCACTTTTATTGCCAATTGTTGTCCCACTTTTCATGTTGAATTTAAATCTAATGGAGGACTCATGAAATGGAGTTTCTACATCAATATGTGAGAATAGTTTTAGCTCCTTGTAGATTCAAAAGGCCAAACCTTGCATTTTGTAATGGAGTTGAGGTTTGTCGTCCGTCTGGTTCAATTACTATTACCCTTTCAGTAAGCAGTCCAATTGTCACTTGATCAAGTTTAATGAAGAAGCATCATGATGAACCTGGAAAGAACAAAAATGATTTATTTGAAATGGGAATTTAATTCTATATGTATTTCCAGCGGCTAACTTCATGTGAGGTATTGTGTTGCATAAAGTATTGAATAGTTGTGATTTGTAATTTTCTGTTCCAGAAAGTATTTCTCATGGGAAACTTTGATTTGTAATTTTCTTAGTTCCTTGTTAATGTACTGTGTAACATTCACTTTTCTTATATGTTTTGTAGGCTCAAGTCGAAGAAAAAAAAAAAAAAATTAAAAAAAAAAAAAAAAAAATATTGTTCAAGCAGATCCATTCACCTTTTTTATTATGAGATATTGTTGACGACTCTTTGCTTCTCAAAAATCACAGGTCCAACCTACTACATCATCCGTTTCAATCGAATGATCATTGCCTGTATAACTTACCAAGTTAGTAACAGTATACCTGATTTTTGTAAAAATTTATTTATAGTTAGTGAATGTAGAGACGGGATCTGTATTTGAATATCTATACTACTCATCTTTCTTTAATTGTGATGGGTTCTGCTTTTCATTTTCCGCATAACGGAAAAAAATTTGTTTTTAAATTTTTTGCACCGCTGCCAGCTTCTTTATTTTACTATGTTTTTCCTCATTGTTGTACTTCCTGCTCCTCTCTTAAGGTATCCTTTCTGTGCTGCTGCAACATAACCTTATTTATAATTTTTTTGCATTGCCAAAAAAGTTAACATACTACCAAAAAATAAGACAGAAACCATTCTTCAAGATTAAATTAGATATCACCAGTTTTTCATCTAACTAAGGAGTATTTTTTTACGTCTCATTCCTCCAAATATATTACCTAGTAGAAGAAAGATGAATGAAGTTGTGCAAAAGTTGCTGGGGAATGGAGATTTTCCAACTTCCCTGATTTTTTTTGTTTTAATTTCTTTAAGTTAGTGAATGTCGAGATGTGGATCTTTTTTGATATCTGCACTACTCACTTTCTTTACTTGTGACGGGTTTTGCTTTTCATTTTCTGCATAACGGAAAAAACCTTATTTTTAAATTTTCTGCATTGCTGCCTGCTTCTCTATTTTACGATGTTTTTCCTCATTGTTGTACTTCCTGCTCGTGTCTTAAGGTATACTTTATGTCCTGCTGCAACATAACCTTATTTTAAAATTTTTTGCACTGCCAAAAAGTTAGCATACTACCAAAAAATAAAACATAAACCATTCTTCAAGATTAAATCAGATACCACCAGTTTTTAATCGAACTAACGAGTATTTTTTTACGTCGAATTGCTCAAAAACAATATAACCTACTAGATAAAGAGGAAAGAAGTGTGCAGAAAAAGTGTTAGTTGAATGGAGGATTTTCCCAACTTCACATCAACATATCCTTAAACAAAAGGTGAGAGCTCCACTTTAAATGTTCAATGAATGAAACAACATTTTCTAAAAGACAATGAACTAGATTGTAATAGAATATCATGACACTGTAGAAGTTCCACTTATTGCTGTAAAATTCATCACGACAATTGCAAACTCCCATTTACACCAGTAGTGAGTAACTAGAGCATTAACAATTAGACATCAAGGACAAGTAATGGTAAAGAAAGTACAACCCTCTAGATGTTATGGAAAATAAATTGTGAGAGATCCACTTTAGTGTTGCATTTTACGATTACCTTTCTTTTTAAGTAACATTGTTAGTTAGATACCGTCTTTGTTAGATTTGTCAATTATTGAGTATTGATGGTATGATCTTCTAGAAGCTTTTTAATTCTTTTATCTTGTATTCTCAGGGTTCCTTGAATTTTCTTTGAACTTCGTTGGTTTTGGAATTTTCAAGTGAGGGGAAATTTTGCTCGTTAAGTTAGTTTTACCTCAAATATTGTTTTCCCATTATGATACCTCCCTGGACATGGCAATTCGGTATAGGTCGTGGCTGCCGCCCCGAGAGGGCTTTATTGGTAGTGTCGGATGTATTATATCTATTTCACTAAAACTTCTTGCATCCGCTGCACCTAACACGATTGGCTTCCACCTATTTTATTTTAGCCTTTCTGCTGTAACAAATTGCACAGTGAACACTAAACACCCTCATATAATACTTCTTTACTCAACTTACAAGTATATATATATATATTATAATATATATATTGAAGTTCCTAGAATTCAGAAATACAATACGAAAATTGCAGAGTGTAAAACTAATGATAGAAGAGAAAGAGGTGAGAACCTTAGAAGCAATTGTAGAGAAAGCAGAGTCCAATGATAACAACTAAAGATCCTTTTTTCTGCACTGCTCCACTCACCCTGCCTTTGCCATTTGCTCTGCCAATTTTACCTCCTTTTACTAACTTCTCTTTTCCAACATAATCCCCAAGCCTTTGGGGGAAATGACCTTTCTATCCGTCGTTACGTGGCAGTCCCCTGTTGCCATCCTGAGTGGGCATCCCAGTCCACTCTTCTCATTCACAACATTAACTCCTTCCTGGAAAGCAACCTTGTCCTCAAGGTTGGACTTAGCGAGATCCTCTGTATTAGGAACACTGAGATGTAGAGGAGTCACTTGCTGATCCGGAGTGCCAACACAACGCTTCAACATAGAAATATGAAAAACAGAATGGATTTTTGTAGATTCAGGCAGTTCCAGGCGATAAGCAACAGGACCAATGCGTTTTAACACCTGATAGGGCCCGAAATAACGCCTCCCAAGCTTATGATCTCGCTGCAGGCGTAGAGTATTCTGCCTGAAGGGCTTAAGTTTGACATACACCCAATCACCCACGTTCAAGGAATGTAATCCGTCCTAGATTATCAAGCCAACCCTTGTTTATGCATTCTGAGCCTCAACAAATTATTTTTTGAGGTGTGCAAGACTTCACTCCCGCTGCAACCAGATAGGACTCAACCATTGTTCGCTTGCACTCCTTCCCAAAATGTACCGAGGCAACAGTAGAGAGTTCACGCCATAATATGCCTGGAAAGGGGTTCATACCACAAGTTTTGATATGAAGTATTATACCAAAATTCTGCCCATGGCAACATAGCAACCCATTTGGAAGGCACCTCAGCGACGTAGCAACGCAAATATTGCTCCACACATTTGTTAAGAGCCTCAGATTGTCCATCTGTTTGAGGATGATAGGCTGTACTCATGGCTAAAGTGGATCCTTGTAAGCGATTAATCTCTTGCCAAAAAGAATGCAAGAACCGTGGATCACGATCTGTGACAATAGAACGTGGAGGGCCATGAAGCCTAATAATATCCACCACAAAGGCCTCAGCTACTGTATGAGTCGAGAAAGTAGATGGCAATGGAATAAAATGACCGTACTTAGTGAGACGGTCTACGACTGTCATGATCGTGGTCTTTCCCTTGGAGCTTGGAAGACAAGTTATGAAGTCCATTGCGATATCCTCAAAGACCTGGTTTGGAATAGACAATGGTTGTAATAGCCCAGCAGGATGTAGGTGAGAATCTTTCATTTGTTGACATGTATGACACGCAGCCACAAATGTTTGTACATCCTTGCGCATCTTTTTCCAAAAGAAATTAGATGACAAACGATGGAATGTGCGTGTAACCCCGGCATGTCCTCCTATAGCAGTAGCATGGAACTCAAGTAGTAATTTATGACGCAAGGGAGAGTCTGATGGAATCACTATCCTGCCTTTATAAAATAATATCCCTTCTTTGAACTGATAGTCATCAAATTTTTCATTCCCAAGATCCAAGGCTTGCTGTATTGCTACTAACTCGGGGTTGGTCTGATTTAGCTGCTTTAATTCAACCTCTATAGCCAAAGAATTAACTGAAATAGTCATGAGAACAGCCTCTGAAGTACGGGACAATGCACCGTCTGTCTGCTGTGTTTCTATTTTCCCAGGCCTAATCTAAGATCTGAAAAGTCATAGCCCGACACGTTTTTTGAGCCATTTTTTTTTTTGCTCAGGGGTATGTCTAGGTTTGGTAGTTAGTTACGCAGTTATTGTTTTGATCAGTAAGGATAGTGGAACTGACGCCCAAGAGATACTTCGCCATTTACTTCAGCTTGAGTAATGGCAAACATCTCTCGGGGTTATTTAAGCTTGTTTCATCCTAGAGTTAACTTTGGCTAGAAAGCAATCGGGTGGCTTTTTGCTGTGACAAAATACCCAATACCTCGCCCAGATGCATCAGTTTCCACCTGAAACTCCTGACTGAAAATTAGGCAGGCCAAAACAGGGTGTAGAGCTTAATCGAGATTTTAAAGTGTTGAACATGTTTTTTCAATTGTTCTGTCCCATTTTGATGGAATCCTTGCACAACAGGTCAGTTTATGGACCCGCATACTGCATATGGTGATAAACCTGCATAATACCCAGCTGCGCCAAGAAACTACGAACTTTTTCACTGATCTTGGTGGCGTCCCACTGCTCAATGGTAACTGATTTTTTTTTTGGATCGACTGAGAGGTCCTTGAGCAGAGATGATGTTGCCTAGGTAATCAATAGGGATTGACCAAACAAGCATTTTGAGCGTTTACACAAGTTTGATGTTGCCTCAACAACTGCAATTACCGCTGCTAAATCTCCAAGGGTTCACTAACCAAGATGCACTATAGACCAATATATATCGTCGAAAACACCAGACAAAGCGACCCTATGTGGACGAAAAATTTTTTCAGTCATATTAGCTTGACATGTTGAAGGGTCATTATTAATCCCCAAATGGCATTACTAAAAATTCATAAGGACCGTCATGAGACGAAGAGGCTGTCTAGCCCATCCTCAAGCTGACCTTTATCTGATGGTACCTGATAACAGTCCAACTTTGAAAAGACTTTACACCATGTAATTCGTCAAACAACTCATCAATGGTTGGAATAGGAAGCGATCTCGGATTGTGATGGCATTGAGTGTCGATACTCAACACAGAGCGCCATGTACCATCCTTCTTACGGACTAACAACACCCGGTGATGACAATGGACTAGTGCTGGCTGTATAACTCCATCTATAGCATATCTTTCAACAGCTGCTCCATGACCTGCTTTTGGAAGTGCGGGTACCTATTGGTTTAACATTCACTGGTTGGCCCCGGCGAAGGGTATCGATTATCCTGAGCACGAGAAGGTGGGCAAATCCTGTGGGTTTTCCGAAACACATCCATGATATGACTCCAATCACACTCCAAATTGTGGTCATTTCAACCTGCACAACTCCCTTTAGGAGTAATCATTGCCAGGAAAAAGAACGAAGCACTAGCATCCGTCCCGTTGTCTACGCCTTAAACTATCAACTTGATTTTGCTGACATCAGTGGTGTGAATCTCCCTTCCATAACCACTTAGACCCATGGAAGTAAAATTCGAATTCTCTTGTTGCATATCATTTATAACATGCCCCAATGTAGGCCAACCATGCACTCCACGGCCTACAATCCGCACCTTGGAAAAGGTCAGACATAAAGGTCCTCGACTATAGTACACCCTTGAATCATACGGTTGACTTGTTCACACACACCTTCAGACGGGAGCCTTTGTCCACTGCCACCAAAGCTAACCAAACGGGAATAACCTCAACCTTGAACTGAAGATGTTGGCCGCACGTGGCTTGGCAACAAAATTGTGAGTACTTCCGCCATCAACTAAAACTTGGACTGGTGACCCATTTAACTTTCCAGTGAATCGCAATGTGGAAGTAAAATTTCCCCAGATTAAAGCATGGTACGAATAGATACTTGCTCCTGTTAATTCTAAACCTGTGATTCCTCCACTAAGAAATCGTCATCACAACTGGTTCTGGCAAGCTAGGGTCGCAAATCGGATCCATCAGTGACAACATAAGTTGTGGGGTTTTCTTACACAACTTATTTTCCCGATGAGTACTTCTCCCTGCACAATAAATACATAGTCCCCCGCTCACGCGGCTCATGGAGCTCTGCATGAGTGAGCCTTATAAGATGAGAGCAGTGTGAAGAGGAAGGAGAGACATTGTAAGGCTTTAAAGAAGAAGAATGATTTGCTTTAGGGTTGCAGAATTTGGGGTACAAAATGAATTGATCTAGCAAAAGCTGGCCTAATGGGTCCTTTCTCAGCTTGGATCCGTCGCTCATGTAGATGGGCCAAATTAGTGTCCTCTTTCGTAACTCTTAGGCTTTCTGGACCAAAACAGAGTTCTTAATATCTTCACGAAGCCCAGAAATAAGAGACGTACCATTCGTTATCATCATGTCCGGCTTTTTCGTTTGCAATGATCTCAATCTGGACTGACAAACACAATCTGAGATAGTGAAACCTCCATCTGCCGGAGCTTCGCTAAACATCCCTCGCAGCTCCCAATCCTTTTTTATTGAAGGATCCGTACCTTTCGACGGCAAAGTGCTCCAGCCACCACTGTTTCTTCCGAAAAAGCCACCGATACCATGTCCAATGCATCCCCATCCAGATAAAAAGAAGCAAGCGACAACGTTGGTTCTTCTGCAATCTTGTTAAAATTCAAAAATATCGTTCGCTGAAAGATCCAAGCATCCGTATCTCTCCACAGAAGCGTCCAACTCCACCGAAGCTGTTTTGTGACGGAAGTTTAGGGGCTTTGTCGGAAAACGGTCATCAATGTGAGTCCCTTTCCGGGCGTTGGGTTTTGCTTCCCACCACGTCCAGTAACAAAGAGCGAATGTCTGCGAAGAATGGAGTCCTTCATAACCCTGGAACTGATTCTCAACAAGTGCCTGAGTCCTTTGGTCCATCCATTGAAGAGCTCTGGATAAAGCACCAATTAAACAATTGAAACAGTGAACACTAACACCCTATAATGAATACTTTTTCTCAACTTACAAGTAATATATATAAATATATATATATATATTGAAGTTCTAGAATCAGCAAATAAATCGAAATATGCAGAAGTATAAAACTAATGATAGAAGAAGAAGAGGTGAAAACTTAGAAGAAATTGAGAGAAAGAAGTCCCCAATGATAAAACGAAATTTACTTTTTTTCTGCCCTGCTCCACTCACCCTGCTTTATGCCATTTGCTCTGCCAATTTTTACCTCCTTTCACGTGAACTTCCTCTTTTCCAAACATAATCCCTCAAGCCTTTTTGGGGGAAATGAACCTTTCCTAGCCGTCTTACGTGTCCAGTCCCCATGTGCTCATCCTGAGTGGCATCCCCGTCAACACTTCGTTACTCATTTCACAACATTGTTTCAAGTTCATATCCCAGCTCGTCTGTTAAGCTATCTTTCTATCCATTTATGTCTTGTTTTTAACTAAAAATTATTTTAGGCGTGGTTCTCCAAAATTAGATGTTGTATGCTTGATTTTAAGTTCCGAAGTTTTTCTAATAGACTTCTTTTCTTATTTTATGGAAGCTTTTTTGCAGAATTTCCTGGATTATCACAAATGATACAAAGACTAAAAGAATGGTTTAAGTTTTGTTGCTCCATTTTTTGTTCATAATCTCAATGAAGATACAAGCCTTTAGAAGATGGATTTTAACTCATCCTCACTATTTGCTATGAATGTGTTATGCAAAAACCTGAATGCTATCTAAGTTTTCTTTGTTGATTACGCAAATATTGAACTTACATCATTTGATCATCACCGTGATCTGTAAAAATCACACGCTGTATTTCTATCTCCTTACACCATTCTATATCACCTTTTGCATCCAGATTTTTTAGTTGTAATTAATGTGATATTTGTTCGATTTTTTGTGAATAATGGTGATTAAGTTAAAGACCATAACGATTTACTTCGCCTAAACAATATAGAAGATACTAAATGGTAAGCGCAGGTTAAATGGACACAGACCAAGGCAATGCCAAACCAGGGTCTGGCCCGCGACCAACCATAGATTGAGCGTTGACCAGACGAAGGCAGGTGGGTCCGGTCTACGAGAAAGAGCTCAGGCGGTGCTCCGCCCCCTTCCCTCCCCACCCCTCCCACCCCCCGACCTAAGCGGTGCTCCGGTTAACACCCGGTGGCGTAAATTTCGAGCCTCGCTTCTCGGGCGACGCATTCTGACCCTCGACAACGCCCCTGAGAGCCGCTCACAGATTAAGTCCAGCCCCCCAGTTCTAGGACCACAATTGTTGCTCGTTTCTAACTCATAAGCTAGGACTAGAAGTGACGCTCGCCTTTAAACCAATTTAGGACCAAGTTGTGGATCATCTCTAAAACTACTCTAGGACCAGTTTGTTATGGACACTAGAGCTGTTGTAAGACCAAATTGCCTCTAAAGTTATTCCAGGACCAGGTCATACTCATCTCTAAAGAGTTTCTAGGACTAGGTTGCGGAAGGTTGCAAAAGAGGTATAACGACCTAAAAGTATTTCACGACCTAGCCATTTGAGACTAGATTGGCAGTCCCTAAAAGTATTTCATGACCGTATTTTTTGTCATCTCAAAAATATTCAGGGACAAGTTTTTGGAACTCGTCCACAAAGACCTATATCGAAGACACTTTCTAGGACGAGTGAGGACCAGAATTTTCTGGTATTTGTTGCTCGATTGGGACCAGATTTTAACTTTCAGGGACTAGATTTCCCTTCCTTAGAGGCTGATTTTCTTGTAGTGTACCATCCAAGCTAAGTACCTCTCTTTGGTCATTCTTGGTCATAGTCCACTCTCATAGTCTCGACCTAGGTTCATAAGTCATCTTAACATAGTCTATATACTTGGTCAACACTAAAGTTTCTCTATGTCATAAGGGTGCCATACTTCTAGGTAAACAAAGAAATACTTGTGCAATGCATGAAAGACATCCCATACTACCCTTCACACTAAGCATAGTCTTGGAGTAATCCAGTCCCAAATTTCACTACTACGTATCGGAGATCATTACTACTTAATTTTTCCTAACTAAATGGACATCCTCACCTTTAGGAAACTATAACTAGGAATAATCAACTCTAGTCCAATCCATATCATCAAGGCTTCTCCTTTAATGACCCTAAGTCATACTTTGTTAATGCACTCAATTGGTATCATCTAAATTAATACATGATAAGTATTAGCTTTTAGTCAGCTAATTACTACTAGTTTCTTCTTATTTGGAGGCCTAGTTCCCCTCTTTGTCTTAGAATTTTATAAAGGTACTAAAGTATCTCAAACACATCGTGGATTCTTATTAAATCAAACCCTAACATATATTCATTACCGTATGTCTAGTTTCTTGATCACCGGACCTATGAGATAGTTTTTACTTTAAGTATGTATAAGTCATCTGTCATCTAATAACCTATGAAAAGATACCAACCTTTGGTATGTCTAAGTATCAATCTATACTCGTGAACCTAGGAGTAACTTCATAACTAACTAAGTCATAGTTCATTATGATTTTTGAAAACACTATGAGACAGCTTCTCACAGCAGGTCTTAAATCATAAAATATGGAGATATCTCTACTATAAACGTGACTCAACTATTGAAGGATCCCGTCTCATGAGAGCCTAACACTTTGGGAAAACCCACACGTCTACATACGTCAGAAGTTACAAACTTAAACTGGATATGCCCTCACATCTACTAGGATGCGCTCTCCTTTCTCTTGGAGTCCGTAACCCTAATCTTTGTGACACTACAAGAGAAATCCCGCGTTGGCAGTCAAGCTTATCCCCAAGGTTTAACATTGTCAGCCTTGCTTACACTTTTCTCTTGTGGAAGGATTCCTTGAAAAACAATCCAGATCAATGTGATTCTACACACCTTTATCTCAGAAGCCAATATCCTATGTGTTTGGTTAGATTAGTATATGTATTTCACCACAATCCAACATATTAGACTTCTATTCTCTTTATACTTTACTCTCAAAGCCTTAAACATCAGTAGGTAATTTACAAGGCCTCATCCGAAAGTCCCCATCCTCATACAAAAGCTACGTACGGTTTCTTTCCATTATCTCTTCTTTATTCCTATTTTTTCAAGGTAATTTGATCACACTCCCAGGTCCACATTTGCTAGGGTGATTAAGTATTAACTTGATCAGAAAGAGTTCACCTGTCTATCATAAAAGTGATGATACTTCAAACACGAAAGAAATCTAGTTAAGTTCAAATACATACTTAGATGATCCCTAAAACTAATATAAAAATTAAGTATCAACGACACATAAAAATAAAAGTCACTTTAGAAACTTCACCAAACCTTGCCACATCGAGTGGACTAAACCTATAATGATCACTATTCAATCAGTTAAATGGGTAATTATCAAGGAATTCACATGAACAACATCAATATTAAACCATATAAACATAATTCAATATAATTGAATGATCAATTCCCTAAGAATTGGAAGTACCACATCAAGCCCTACCCACAAGTAATTCATCCACAACCCTAAATCAAGATTGGTGTTTTTGGATTAACAATTGGGGGAAACTATGGAGCTCCAATGGTGAGAACCCATGATTGAACGGAAGCGTCCCCATCTTTGATAAATTCCTTATAATAAGCTTAAAAACTTGGTGAATTCGACTTACTTGCTTCCTCCCCCCTCTTACAATTCCTATCTTATAACTTCTAGAGAGGGAAATTATGTGGGAGTGTTTGGTTCTTTTGATGGAGTTATTTAGAAAGGGGGGGGGGGGGGGGAGGATAGTTTAGGGTTTATTTAGGCTTTTGTTGGTGGGGAGAGTAATGGTGAACCTAATTCTTTTTGAGCTATGAGATAAGACCATTTGAAGTTGACCCCATTAACTACCATTACAAAACAATTTGCAAGCAAGCTTACAGCAACTCCACCAGTACCGTTGGTTGAGTTACTCACCATAGATGGCTTTTGTATTTTTGAACTTCATCTCTAAATTTTACAGGCATCTTCAAAATCTATGTATAGACTTACTCCATTGACCTTTGGAGCATCAACCCACCTACTTCCATAAATGGCCATCCATAAGTCACACAATAAACAACAGATCTGTATTCTAGAAAGCTTCAAGGGACTTTTTAGAGTCCTCTTCTAGGACCTTTCAATTGGTCTTAGGAGAGTTTTACTTGGACATTTTACCCATATACATGGTTTTCTAATTGTAGGAGTCACTTTTACAAGTTTTGTGTAACAACCCTAAAACTGGATATGCTAAGGTCAAGTTGAGTGGTGTCTAGTATGCCCTACTTAGACTAGGCTTTGCCAAACAAGATTGATGACGCTTAACAGACCCACAATCAGGAACTCTTGCAGATAGCCCAAGCCAACTATTCTCGGGAGTATATTTGAGCTAAGGAACGGTTGGGTCATCCATTTAGTCCTCCCGATATAAGAAATTTACC